>BMAU01015920.1:0-111894 GCA_019973935.1 Trichonephila clavipes
GAATAAATACCCAATTAAGAGCAGTCAGTAGGATCGACCCCTTTTAAAACCGATTTTGAGATTTTGATAATTCTATAAACCCCTAATCAGGAGCTTTCCATTGATATAACATACAAGCCATTATATGAATTAGAAATACTTTAAAATGATTTTTAAAAAATAATCAGCTTATGAACCACGCCCATTTGGCAGATAGAAATGTAAACATTGTCTTTTAAAATCTGGAGCAAAGTTGCAAAACGTCAATTTATTTTTATTAATACGCAATAGATACCTGTATAGTAACTGCAAATTTAACTGTGTTAGATATGCAAAAAAATTTTCTGCGAAATTTGGAAGCGTGGTTTTAAATTGAATGATATATTTAATATTTAGTGATTTTACCTAAATTTAAACCTGTTCTTCACTTTAAATTTAGTTTGAATATTTAGTAATAATAACTAAATAAAGCTTTAAAAGGCTTAGAAAAACGCTAAAAATATTTCTAAAATACTTGGAAGTTTTTGGATACTTGAAATACTTGAAAAATTTGGATTAAATTCAATACAAAGGTAAGATTTTTTTATTAAAAATTCTGTTTTCAAAAACTTATTTTTTTAAAATTGTGCAAATTTACTGTATGCATGTTTAAAATTTATGTTTTTAAAATTGTGTAAATTTACTGTGTGTATGTTTCTCAAATACAATTGTGTATACTGAAGTGAGATTTTGAAATATTCTTAAAACATTTAAATATAAAGCAGTTATCATAACAAAAAAATACAATTTTTAATAAATTCATAATAATAATTGTTCGGTGAACTAAAAGTTTGTCTTTGAAAAAACTAATTATTATATTTAAAAAAAATTCATTTCAGTATAAATATAATGTCTAATTAATATAAATGAAAATTTGAGTCTTTATGTTTAATAGTTTCTGAGAAAAAGTTATGAGATGATACATTAAATGTCATGTTTGTTGTCTTTGCGAGAAGCTTGTTACATACATAAAAATACATAAATTTCATGTTTAAGAACATAGAAACAGTTTTATTTTGTCTGTTTTAGAAATCATTTGTCCAGTTTAAAGTAACTTTTGAAGTTTTAAACTTAGAAACTGTCTGCAACAACAAGACCTAATGATAATGTTACGAAAACCGAACGAAAACTTAAGAAACGTCGTATAATCAGGTATTTTTAAATACCATCTCAAATTCACACTTAAACCATATTGATATATTTTCACGTTATATTTATGATGCTTTCTGTTCAAATTTGATATCTGTAATGTATGAAAGCTACAAATTGTTTAAAAATTGATTCAGTATTTGAGAAAATTTTGATGTTTTCTCGTTAAAAAACTGAAAAATGCTGTTCTGGGCAATTTAAGACTTTTTGTTTATTATTTTATGCAAAATAAATTGCAAAGATGCTAATGTTTAATAAAATGGGACAAATACATGCTGTAATTCATGATTTTTGTTATAAAACGGCACTTTATAGTAAAAACTCAATTTGTTCAAAAATGATGTTTTTAAAACTGTATTCATCTTTTTCTCAGAATATAAGGTTTAAATGTACATAAAATGTTTCCTCTAATGTTACTGATATGTAACTATATATATTCCTGTGAGTGTTTTGAGGAGTTTTCCAAAATATTTGATTGGAGTCCATATATCGTGACAAAAAATGTCATTTTTTTTTAAAAATTCATAGTGATATTTTTATATTACATGTTTTTGAGAAAACCAAACAATATATTTTAAATATTTCACTTCATTGCAAATATTATTGTTTAGACAAGTTTTTAAGCTTCAATATTCAAAGGCTTTTCAATAATAGCTAACTAATTATAACTGAATGTGTAATGCTTTTTGTCGTTGCAAGAACGATGTATTGAGTACGAAAACTCACAGCCAGGCTAGTGATATAAATATATAAAATTTATTTACAGAACATTCTAAAAAACAATCTTACATGCCGAGAGCGTTTTTGTTCTTCTGCCTTCAGTCAGGGCCCTCAAAACTGGTCCTCCGCTTGTCCTTTCCAGACGAGTATATCCGGAACGTAGAGAAACCGGATTCTAGGAAATCCTTCTCCCCCACTTCCTCAGAACATTCGCCACAACTCCTCCTTTCTCAAGAGAGAACTTTTTCTGATGAAGGAAAAGTTCTGTTCTTTGAAGGTCCACTAAAATCACATAGGAGATATTACTTAAAAGTTTTAGGTAACACTACCTTTTTAACAGTGTACGATTCCCTTCTGGCCAGAATTACATACTACAATACAATTAACATATAAAAATTCAAAATAAATGAGAAAATCACAACTTATTAGACATATACAAATTACACTTATTTAGTGAATAACTCAAATCAATAACACAATCATATTTACTCAAATCTCATATTTATGAACTGAAAAAAACATCAAACACTTTACACGTCTTACATACAGTCTACTCTAGAATCATTCTAATGAAATGATTACATCACCATATTAGAAATATATAGTTTTTAAAAATAAGAACAATTTTTTTTAATCAGAAATGTTTCAAGAATCTTTCTGAATCACACAACTATATTAAATATTGAGATATATGCAAAACATTCAGTATTATTATCATAATAAATCACTACTCATAAAAAATGCTTATATTCAAAAATTGGTCATGCCTATAGTATGCATGTTAAAAAGATACGAATATCATTTGGATTGTATAAGAAAATAGTATACCTAATAAGCAATATTTTTCACAAAATGGTTTTTTTAAACTACATAAACATTCTAGCTTTCAATCAGAGAAAATACTTTGAACTCATTAAAAGGTGAAGATTTTTTTTCTCCTCACAAAATTTTCTCAGCACATTTATACACATAGATTGATAAGGTTTTATTTTAAAAGAGAAATCTGGATCAGAAACAAATCCAGTTTAGCAGCATCAAAGTTGCACATATTGCTTTTATAAGAGCTACATTTACGATTTCATTTATGGCTAATTAATCCTTGACAATGAATATTATTATCAACTACAACATGATTCACAACCTTAATAGTACATTACACATTATTTTGCACACTTGGAGGTGTGGAAAATTACATGAGCTTTGTATACATTACAAAAGGAGAAAATAAATGAAACTATTGTATTAACCCTCTAACTGGATACCTTCCTCCTGAAAAGTTATTCCGAAAGCGTTTAACTCTTATTTTGCGATTCCCTTCAAAAATGCAACATAATTTTTCCTTCCCCCCTTTTAGAACTTGGGAGGTCGAACGGAGAAAATTTTACGACCCAGTTCGGTCCCTTTTAAAAAGTAAGAACCAAGAGATCAATCGTTTACAGCTAGCTGTTAAGTTGCCTTGGGCAAACTTCTTTGAAAGCGTAGATATCCTCTCTTGATCAATCCTCTTTGAAAGATAGGGTGTTTCTTTCTCCTATATGTTCAGTCACAGTAAAATTAAAAACGAAATGAAAGGTAAAAAAAAGAGGAAAAAATGAAATAAATAGTATGTTAGAAGTTGAAAAATAATTATATTTTCTTCAAAGAAAATTTATTTTTCTGTCATTTTTAAAAAAAATATATATATATATATATATATATATATATATATATATATATATATATATATATATATATATATATATATATATATATATATTTGGTATTGCGATTTGAACCAGAAAAAGCATCCTGTATTCATTTTTGAATATGAGAGTAAGAAAACGCGCTCACTTTCCTGTTTTTTAAAAAGTAATGAGATAAAAGAGCAAAGGCCCTATCTCATTTTTTTAAACAATAACACAATAAATATTACATGCAATGATTATATTTATGAAATAAAACCGATCTTTCTCTATTCAGTTATATTTTTAATTTAAAATAGCATAAAAAATGATTTCAATACTTTTAATGTATTTTAATTAAAATCATATAAAAGATAATTTTATGTTAACTGAATATTTTTCGGAAAAAACTTAAATTTTCCTTCCTAGTGTTCTCTTTTTCGAACTTCTTGTATTAAATAAAAATTCCTTTTCTACATCGGCATTTGTGATGGACATAACACACATTCAGTCAATAATTTTTAATTTTAATGGGGGATATACTTCTTCAAATGCGCATGACAGTACTTCTAACCATTTTCTACTCAAGTTAAATTTCTTATCTTTCTGTTTCTTTTATTACAAGGAAAAATGTCACACATCGATAACTACATTTTCACACAATTCAGTCATTACAAATTCTATTGTGAGAAAAGTTCTCCCTAATTGATCTTGTCTTTCAAAACCACATACACTTAAAACAATTTTGTTCAGTGAAATTAACCGACAGTTCCACAATGTATTCATACCAAATTTTAAAAACAAATTTAACACTTGGAAATGTATCCTGTATTAAATTTTTCAGTATACACAAATATTTCCTGCTGTAGGGAAGAGATAGTATGAGAGAGATGTGGTGTGCGGTTGTGAAAGAATGTTTTCGTACGTGTAGACTATTTTTGAAAATTTAAATATCACTGAAGCTGATCATATAACTGCAAATGAGCCTTATTTTAATGTGTGCTGGTATCAAAGTAAAACACTTTACAATATTAAACAGCCTATGGGTTTATACTCAATATCAAACTATTCGCAAAATGGCTTACAACTTCTATTCAAATTGTAAAGAAAATGAAATATAAATATATCTTACTGCAGTCAAAAATATTCATAATATGTAAGTATACTGTTGCTCCACTTATTTCTGTACATTTTAAAAACTGTAGCTGAATGCAATTTTTTATATTTATAAACGAGGCATAACAGCTCACACAGTCGTAAAAATGTCCTTATCATTTTTAAATATACTTTTTTAAAACGTATATGGATTGTAAGATCAGTTGTAAAATCCTAAAAGCTTTTAGAGGAGCTAATAACATTTAATTTTGGACTGATCAAATTTTTAATATAATATACAAATATACATGTTATTAAGCAAATACATTTGAAAAATCAAACTTCCTTCTGAAATAAACGTAATTGAAAGAAAAATGTTTAATTGCAGATGAGTGGAAATACATGTTTATCTAAGGGGTATCCCCAAAGTGAGGTATTCCTCAAACTTAAGACTCAAACTCAGAAGCACAACAATCCATGAGGGCCAGGAACTACTGTGCCCATCATAATACACGTGACCATTGGACGCTGAGGTGCATGAACAGATGTCCCGATTTGGTGGTCTGTCTGAAGAGAGACCTTCAGTGTTTAAGACCCGAAGCAAGCTTGGTACTCATTTATCGATCCAATGTAGCGGGGATGAAAGGCAGAGTCGACCTTGCGCAGCCCGTTAATAGAACCCCAGACCTGTGGTGTGGAAGCACTATACACTTCCACTCAACCCTATTCGGTGAAAAATAAAAATTAATGTTAGAATCTTATATAAATCCCTAATGAATGAGGGAGTCCAAACTTTTTTTTCCCATGTAAACTGTTTAGACGGAAATGGTTAATTATGAACATTTCACAAGTTGCATAAATTAAAATTAACCGTTATAGTTAACATAAAATTTTAAGGGTACAAAAGGTGTATTTCGGCTGCACGAATTAATTTTAAAAGGAAAACGGTTACGAAAAATTAGTACAAATCTATCTAAAGTAGGGTTGGTTACCTTAGATATTGTCAAACACAACAATGTATTGGAAGCCAATTCCACAATTCGTTGTTATAAAAATGTATGGAAAATAACAAGATTTATTTTTGCATTTGTAATTTATATATATATATAATTTTTTCCTGGGAGCTTTAAAAGCTAGAGCGGCATCCATCAAAACCGCGGTTCTCTCTCTGTTTTTCCAGATCGCCCCTGACTAAGCCGGCTCTGCCATAGTAAGTGAAAATGCCGGATTTTGTTTGTCAAGATCATTTTATAGCAGACTGCATTTTTCATGTATTTTAGATGGTAGTGTAGCGTTTCGCTTATTTTATTCCTTTACCCAAAAGTGCTCTGTGTGGCGTGCTCATCTTAACGAATCGGTGAAGGCGAGCCTATGACGTCACAAGTTTCGGAAGAGCGCCGGAGCTAAGCGACGCGAGGTAATTCTCTTCTCCCGGCGACCGAAGTACGATGACGTTGATGGTTAATAAATAGTTTATTTTTGATATAAATGGAGTCGATGTATCATTAAACCTTCTGAATGACTTTTCCTACTTAATTGTTTGAAGTAGAGCGCCCTCAACCGCTCGCACCTCTACATTGGTGACGTAGGATTTGACGCTAAAAGTTCTATTCGTCGACTTTCGTTTTGACTTCAGTTTCGATTTGAAATGGCTACTCAAGAAACAGCAGCTGTGGTTATTCCGCCGCTTATTCAACGCGATCCTGCTCTTTGATTCTACATGATTGAATCAACATTCGAACTTGCCTCGCCAAAACCTATTACTGAAAGCAAGACGAAATATAACTATGCAGTCTCTCATTTACCTCCAGATATTACGACAGTCGTTCGCGATGTTATAATCCAACCGGATATATCTGATCCCTACAGCGAACTGAAAGCTAAAATTATTGAGCGTTGCTCCGAAAATAAAACGCAGGAAATTCGTCGTTTGTTGGCCGGTGAGAGTCTCGGAGATCGAAAACCAAGTGAACTTCTCCGCATTATGAAAAGACGAGCTGAAAATCACAACATTGATGATTCTCTCCTTTTTTAACTTTTCAATCAAGCCATGCCTGTTCCTGTGCAAACCATTTTGGCATCCATATCTCCGATTACTTCGGACAAGGCATCTGAGGTGGCGGATAGAATTCTTGCTATTTCTCCGCACGCAATCAACGCTGTTTCTGCAAGTGGAGCAAGCCCCTCATCAGTGACTGATCGTCGTTCTTCAACCGACATGCTTTTGGATGAAGTGAAAGCTTTGCGCAAGGAAGTTGCAGACCTTCGTCGATCTCGTAGTCAATTTCGGCACAACAACAACGTTCGTCGAAAGCGTTCGAATTCCCGTTCAAGTAAGCTCTGCTGGTACCACTTTCGTTTTCAAGCTAACGCCAAGAAATGCATTCCGCCCTGCTCCTTTACGGAAAACCCGACTCTGGGAGAGTAGAGGCGGCGGACTCTTCCTCTGGATTTACTTCTCGTCGTCTATTCATCAGGGACCATAATTCAGGTATTTGTTTTTAGTAGATTCTGGTAGCGACGCCAGCTTAATAGTCGCTAATAAAACAGAACAGAAATTTCCTGTTATTCAAACCTTTCGCGCAGCTAATGGTACTAACATAAATGTGTATGGACGAAAATCCATCACTGTTAATTTTGGTCTACGCAGAAATTTTACTTATTCATTTTATGTTTGTAATGTATCTAGTGCTATTATCGGTGCTGAATTCTTGTACCAATTTAATTTATCACCAGATTTACGACATAAGCGTCTTTTGATTGTGTAACTAATTTAAAAGTGCCTGCTAAATTAGGTATATGTTCCATTTTTTCTGTAAAATCTGTATATATGAATAATGTTTATGGCAAATTGTTATTGAAGTATCCTGAACTTACTAAGTTACCTGATATCAATCAACCTGTTAAACACAATACTATGCATTTTATAAATACTAAAGGTCCTCCAGTCGCAGCTAAACCAAGAAGGTTAGCTCCAGACAGGCTTAAAATTGCAAAAGCCGAATTCCAACATATGATTAAACTTAACCATATAAGACCGTCTAAAAGTGCATATGCTTCACCTTTGCACATGGTACCTAAAAAAGATTCTATTAAGTGGAGACCAGTTGGGGATTATCGTGCACTTAATGCACAGACCATAAAAGAAAAATATCCTATACCCTGCATTGCCGACTTCACTTCGGAATTATATGGTAAACAAATATTTAGTCATATTGACTTGATCAAAGCTTATCACCAAATTCCCATAAATCCATCTGACGTACACAAAACAGCAATATGCACCCCATTTGGCCTTTTCGAGAGTTTGCGGATGCAATTTGGCCTCTGCAATGCCTCATCAACATTTCAACGTTTTATTGACGAGGTGACCAGGGACTTACCATTTGTCTATGCATTTGTTGATGATTTACTAGTAGCTTCAGATAATGAACCCCAGCACTTAGAACATTTGGAAATCTTATTCTCCAAACTTAAAGAATATGGCTTATGTATAAACGTTGAGAAATGTCAATTCGGACAATCTACCATTGAATTTCTTGGATTCAAGTTATCAGGGGAAGGAATCGAACCTTTACCTGATCGTGTAAAATGTATCCTAGAATTTCCTCAACCAACAACCTTGACCCAATTACGCCGTTATTTAGGTATTTTCAATTTTTATAGACGTTGCATTCCTAAAGCTGCAGACATACTAGAACCCCTTGTTAAATTTCTTGAAGGTCATAAAAACCGAAAGAAACATCCTCGTTCCAATGCTAACAATCCTTCTGAGCAATTACAATGGAACGATGCAGCAACTCTTTCCTTTAAGGCCTCAAAAGAAGCAATCGATAAAGCAACGCTTTTAAAGCATCCCATTCCAGGTGCTCAGTTAAGCTTATGGGTAGATGCTTCGAATGTAGCAGTTGGCGGCTCTTTAATGCAACTATCTAATGATCAATGGGAACCACTAGCATTTTACTCTTCCAAATTAAATAAATCTCAAAAGAATTGGTCCACTTATGACCATGAGCTATTTTCTATTTATTCCTCTGTAAAGAAATTTAAACATATGCTAGAAGGAAGAACTTTTGTCATTTATACTGATCAAAAACCCTTAACATATGCATTCCAGCAACACTCTGAAAAATGCAGTCCTCGACAGTTGCGCCATCTGGATTTTATTTCACAGTTTTCAACTGACATTCGTTATACTAAAGGTTCGGATAATACTGTTGCCGATGCCTTATCTCGAATTGAAATAGATGAAATATCGCCTACTGTAATAAATTTTAAAGAATTTGCTTCTGCTCAATCGGATGATGAGGAACTACAAGAAATTTTAAATTCCAATGATTCCTCTTTAGAAATCGAAAAACATTATTTTCCCCCTTGAGGATGTTACTTTGTATTGCGATATGTCTCAAAAACAATCCCGACCTTTTGTTCCTAAAAGCATGCGACAGCTAATTTTTAAAGCTCTTCATTTTTCTCCCACCCAGGAATTTCAGCCTCCATCGATTTAATCGCCAAGCGATTTGTATGGCCAGGCATGCGCAAAGATATAAAAATTATGGTTCGCAGCTGTGTTAAATGCCAACGAGCCAAAGTGACACGGCATACAAAATCTCCCATTGGCACATTTGCTCTTCCCGATGCACGCTTTGCACACATACACTTAGATTTTATAGGCCCTCTACCGCCCTCCAACGGCAATCAATTTTGCATGACCATCATTGATAGATTTACTAGATGGCCTGAGGTGATACCAAAGCCTGATATGACTGTGGAAACTACTGCTCGTGCTTTGATGCACGGATGGATTTCCAGGTTTGGATGTCCAACCACAATAACAACTGACCGTGGTACAAACTTCGAATCTAATCTTTTCAGAGAACTGACCCGTATGTTAGGTTGTAATAGGATTCACAGTACCTCTTACCATCCGCAAGCAAATGGCATCATTGAACGCCTTCATAGACACCTCAAAGGTGCACTAAAAGCTCACAATCATATTCAATGGACTGAACTGTTTCCAATAGTTCTATTAGGTATGCGTTCAGCGCTTAAGGACGATATTAACGCTACCTGTGCACAACTTGTTTATGGCACTACATTACGATTACCTTCCGATCTTGTAACGAGTGATTCCATCAACCAAACGGCTAACTCCACTTATGTAGCTAGTTTAATACAAACAATGAGATCCTTAAATCCTGTTTCTACAGCTCAACATGGCACACAAAATATTTATATCAACACCTCATTGAAAACTTGTTCACATATATTCTTAAGATCTGACAAGGTTAATTCTCCATTAACACCACCTTATACTGGACCCCATTTGGTAATTAGCAGAAATGACAAAACTTTATTATCGACTTAAACGGTAAGCAAAGTACTGTATCTATTGATCGCATTAAACCTGCTTATCTTCTGGCAGACGTTACTGATCATTCCGATCTCGTACAAACTCAAACAATTATTGAGAAACCTGTAACTGCTACACCCAATCCTTCTATACTGTACACCACTAGATACGGCCGTAAGGTCAGATTTCCCAAGAATTTAGTTACCGAATATATTATATAAACGCAAACTGTACTCTTGTAATTCATATTTTTTTTACATTTATATATATTATTTTTGTACCTTGCATATGTTATTCTCTATAATTTTGCATATATTGTTATTCTCTATAATTTTGCATGTATTATTATTCTGTATACACTTGTATATAGTATTTTGTATACCACTGCATATCTATTACCGTCAATAATACTGCATATATATGCACCATTCTCCATATATTTCAAATATGTCAATTGAGTCTGCTGTCAATATTTTCATGTATTTCTTGGTATGTATCCTAACTTGTATATATGTAATCGTGACTTAGGTCTCACTGGGGGCATACTCTGTAGCGTTTCGCTTATTTTATTCCTTTACCCAAAAGTGCTCTGTGTGGCGTGCTCATCTTAACCAATCGGTGAAGGCGAGGCTATGACGTCACAAGTTTCGGAAGAGCGCCGGAGCTAAGCGACGCGAGGTAATTCTCTTCTCCCGGCGACCGAAGTACGATGACGTTGATGGTTAATAAATAGTTTATTTTTGATATAAATGGAGTCGATGTATCATTAAACCTTCTGAATGACTTTTCCTACTTAACTGTTTGAAGTAGAGCGCCCTCAACCGCTCACACCTCTACAGTCGTTTTATATTTTCTACATCAATATCTTAATGTCTGAATTTAAAATTACATAAAATTCTTGACATTCGCATCAATGACCATGATAATTTTTATTAGTATATGAATGTGTCATCAAACGATTACATGACTAATATTAACACATTATTTTAACCATTTAATTGATATCAAGTATAACATAACGCACATAAATTTTCTAAATTTTAAAATAAATATTTCGAAAACTACTTCAGATATACTCAAAATTTTTTATTCCTACGCTTTAGCTTCTCAGTTTTGCTTCTCTATGTAAGAATTTATTGCAATTGTATATTCATCAATTTTTTTAGTATATTTTTTGCTCTTAGCATGCGGTTTTCAACCGAATTGTATGAAATCTTCGAAATATATTAAATGAATGATTGAATATTAACGTCGCACTGTTCAGCTACACGAGGGCTGTTGGCGACGGACCACGTAATTTTGAACCATGGTCAAGTGACGTGGACGACACCTGAGCTGGCAACCCCCTCTCCTAACTACCACACCACACCAACGGGAGGACGATTCAGCTCTCGACAGATTTAACGTGCATCGCTGCCCTACACGGCGGGTCTTTAGTGGTACTGGGCTCGAATTCGTGACAAAGCAAGCCACGTTCCGATACCTATACCATTCGGCTACCGCGGCCGAAATATATTAAAAGATACCAAAGAAGCTATATAATAAAATTTGAAATTTTTATTATACTCAAACAATTGCTAAAACTTATGGTAAATAATTTTTAACTGCGCGATGTATTTTTTTTTCGAAATTTCAAATGGAATTTCTGACATAAAATTTCTAGCTTTATAAGGTCGAGATTTCAAAACATATCCAGATTTTAATTACTTATTCAGTTAGCCTTTAAAAAGATAAATGTTGAGGTATTTTGTATAAATAGATATTTTTGAACAATATATAATTCGATTGTTTTTCAATAGCTCGAATTTAAAATTGATTTTTATGTTTATTTATATGCATAAATGTCTACTGTAAATGTTTCCGTATATTTTTGATTACCATTTATTCAAACATTCAAGTTATAAAAAAAATGTGTGAAAATCTTCATTCATGTTGTCTTTGATGTAAACTGAAGTTCAAGCACTTAAAATTCAAATATAATTCGGTGTATTTTAACAATATATAACTAGGCACTGTACTTAAACTTCCCTGAACACTTAGGCTTTGAAATCTAAAAAAAAAAAAAAAAAAACTAATAAATCTTAATTAGTTTTTTTTTCGTTATTATTTTTATCAAAGTGTAAGAAAATGTTTCAAATGATTTGATGAAGTTTAAATTTATTCATTTTTAGTGGTTGGAAAATTGAAAAGGTTCCAAATTTCAAAGAGTTTGATGTTTTATTAATTTTTCGGTATCTTATAATAAAATAATCATGTTTCAAAAACTGAAATCTTTGAATAAGAAAAATGAAGCGAAAAGAGAATATACTTAAAAAAAAGATAATTTGTCTAAGTATATAAAATAGCAGATTGCCCTGACACGCCCCAACTTGTTACAGTTTGAAATTAATATGAAACCAAAGGGGAATTGTAACATATTTTACTTATGCGTTGGGACTTTTGGAAACTTTTAAAATACATGCTAGCAAAGAAACACTTCTTGGGTTGTAAAGAAATTTCTCCCCGATTTTTTACGATTGGGGGAGTCAAAACACGGGGTTCCCTGCGAGCCATAAAACTGCTGCTGTGTTGCTTCCTCCGTCCCTCATTATCTTTCAAGATGTTAAACCTTAAAAGGGGGAAAGGATTTCAGAAAAGTGCGGCTAATCCGCTTTTGAAAACGTTACTTGAAGGCAGAAAAATCCGTGCAGTCCATTTTCGAAGCCTCTCTAGTAGGGCGGAAAAATCCGTTCTGTGCAGTTGGAGGGTTAATTCGATGTGACGTGTTTATAAAAACACAGAAGTGTATTAATATATATGGATACAGTATAGAAATAAGTATAGAAAGTAAGTATAATCCTCCCATAAATGTGTTACAAGTTTTAAATATATCAATCTCACTCAATTATAAAATTTTAACATAAATGCATATATAACATATATGTATCCCTGGTCAAACCTTATGACACATATTCATGGGACTAATTTTTTTTCAGGCGATGATTGAATATCCTACATTTTTTTAGAATCCGAAATTAATGATCTGCATACAAATAAAAAAAATAAATAAATAAAATTGTTTTGGGTTGAAAAATAAATCGTTTCGTGAAATCAGGGGCGTATAAAACTGAATTAGTCGACAAATGTCCCTCCAATTGTCTAAAGAACTCTGGACATTCAGAAATCCATTTAATGTCCCCTTTCTTTGTTTTTCTTTTTAACGTTTCTGCTACCGGAGTAACTAACCGAGAAAACATAGGGATATATTGTCGATCATATCCCCAAACTTCAACCTGAGTTTTATACCGTGATATTGAAAAATGTATTATTGCCCTAACCTTCAGTTGAGCTGGGGACTGCTTTCCTAACCCCACAACATGACTACAATATTCAACGCCATCCTAAGCGAAATCAAATTCCGCTGGACTGACCGCTAAATGTGTATTTAGCTCCAATTTCCCATCCATGTGGTCTATAGGAAAGTTCCAGCCCTCTGAAAAGACAACCACATTGTCTAAATATGATAAATCACAAACTTTTTATACTCTCGGGGTAGTTCAGGCATTACTCTTCTGAAATACTTGAAAGCATTTTTGAATGTAAAGGGCTTTCGTAAGGGCATACCTAATTTTTCAAACAACTCGGTAGTTGAAATACTCATGAATAAGGTTCCTTCATCTCTGTTTGAATCTCTTTAGGAAAGACCCTTCTTCTAAAAATCTGTAACAACGCCTCCACAAGGGGTGTGAATGCCGTCTCAGGCACTGGTACTGCCTCATGGCACCTCGGTAACATAGACATGCCAGGTAAAATATGTTTGTTTCCTGGTATAATAGGAAGGGGTCCTACTCTATTAACATTTAACTTAGAAAAGATTTCTCGTCTTACAGGAACTAATTGCATGGGTGCTATTTCCTGATCTTTGACTTCGTTATTAATGCCAATTTCTATCTTTTGATTCAAGGGAGCTCATTCTTTACTTTTCTGCTGTGTTTCTATGAATTCATAAGCATTAATTTTAATTAAATTCATAGTGTCCTGGTCTTCTCTTGTTAATGAAGGTACGAGATTTTCCTCGGTTTCAACTAAATACTCTCCTAATCCAAATTGATCATTATATTTTTCCTTATCCAAATGTATCGGACTAACAACTGGCTTTAAGACCACGTGTCCCAGCCCACACTCAATCTCCAGTTCTGCGGGACACAGACACGTCATACCATTATCCAGAATATGTTTGATCGAGGCATGTTCACCTGTAAACATCTCTGGTGCAGCATATTTTTCACAACCTATATCTAATGAGGCTCCTGTTTCTCTAAGGACAGGCATCACAACCCCATTCTCCTTACTTCTAATAGTACAGGGATTAAGTGAAACGCTTTCGGATTTACCTCTTCCTTTATCTACAGTTTTAGATTTGTGTTTCTTTAAATTAAGAAGTGTTTTTAATTCATTAGTGCTTAAAATATATATTTCATTTAGATCAAAATATTTACTGACACGTGACGTGCTAGTTTTTAACCTTTTCTCAATTATCATACTTAACATTTCTGTAACGAATTCTTCTTCGTAATTTAGGCTATTAACAATGTATCTTAGTTCTGCTATTCGACCTTTTCCTAAATAAGCCATTTTTAGCCAAAAAGTTTTTACAATAAAAATATTTCAAACCTCACAGTTAAAATGAATGCAGTATCACTTATACACTCTTCCTTAGTAAAATAATATTAAAATAGTAAAATTCAAAATTCGTAATCATTAATAGCAAAACTCCAATACGTATTTGATAAACTAATATTCATAAAGAACAACAAATTTCAAAGTATCAAAAGCAACAAAACCTTCTATTTTTCATACAAGATAGCTTAAAATAAATATTTAATATTCATTTATTTTTTTTGAAAAAGAATTATTAAGAATTTTTATGAAACCTTTCTACTAGTAGCTTACGCAATTCTAAAAAACACACCGGAAATGCAATGAATACTATACACAATATTACATAATCATGCTATTCACACACCAAAAAAATATATGTACTTAACTAAACAAAATTCCACTATCACAGGATGTGACCCATGCAAATCTAAAAATAGATATATATCTATATTGAAATACAAAATTTGCTTCCCTAATGTATATGCTTATAAATACAGAACCAATTATAACAGCATTAAAACAATCTATTCTCAATACATGTAATTAAGTTTAGTCACCAAATTTTAATACTTCAAAACACAAAAATATGCACAAGATATGATTTAATTCATTTGGCCAGATAGAAAGGAAATCGTACCTGAAATATATTTTTGTTGATCCGCACTACGTACTACGGCGCTTCCAGACCAGGTTCATCTTATCTGTTTTTCTTTCCTATTTTAGGAATTCTTTGTAGACGGGGCGGCGTTTCTTTTAAGACCGGGATGGTCTAAATACTTTTTCTTATGACATGAATTGTCGTTGGCCGGGTTGGCGGTAGACTAAATTCTTTTTCTTATGACTGGAAATGTCTTTTGCTGGGGTGGCACTTGTTTCAAGACCAGGGTAGTCTAAATTATTTTTCTTATGACAGGAAATGTCATTTGCCGGTAAATGCATTCTAAAATACAATATTACATGCCGAATGCGTTTTTGCCTTCTGCCTTCAGTCAGGACCCTCAAAACCGGTCCTCCGCTTGTCCTTTCCAGATGAGTCTATCCGAAACGTAGGAGAACCGGATTCTAGGAAACCCTTCTCCCCCACTTCCTCGGAACATTCGCCACAGCTTGTTGCATGCATAAAAATACCCAAATTTCATGTTTAAAAACATAAAAACAGTTTTATTTTTGACTTTTTTTTAAATCTTTTGTACAGGTTAGAGAAAATTTTGAATTTTGAAACTTTTAGAAATTGTGTTTGCATGGAAACGTACAAATCCATAATTCAATTTTTCTAATATCGTAAAATCACATATTCCCAAATCATGACTTTTACATATTGATAAATGTTTAAATTATATTTATGATGTTATAAGGTCAAATTTGACATTTGTAATGCATTGAAGCTAAAAATTCTTCACAGATTGTTACATAACTTGTGAAAATTGATGCAAAATGCTAAAAAGATCTAGTTGAACAAAAACTGAAAATTACTATATATGTATTTTCTGAACATTTTAAGGCTTTTTTGTTTCCTATTTTATGTTTAAAAAATTAAGAAGATACTAATATTTAGTAAAATAGGGCAAATGCATGTTGTAATTCATTATTTTTGTAATTAAGTGCCTTTTTACACTTAAAATGCAATTATCTCTGAATGATTGTTTTCAAACTACGTGTACCTTTTTCTAAGAATCTAAAAAATGAATATACTTGCAATTTTTACTGCACATAAATAATATATAACTATATAAAATAGAGCTACTTTCTTGGAGATTTTCCCAAAATATTTTGCTCAGAAGCAGTTATCGTAAAAAAATGACAATTTTCACAAATTTCAAAACGATACTTTTATGATGAATTTTTTTGAAAAAAGTAAACAATATATTTGAAACATTTTACTGTTATTTTAATAAGAAAGCCTAATTATTATACAGTCAAAATTTGAAGTTTTTATGTTCAAAAATTTCTGAGAAACAGGTTCCTAAAATGGCCCAATTTAACATTGTCGGTATAGGCCCTACCGACTAGCCTTAATCATTCCATGATCGGGAAATAAGACTTACGGAGTCGTTGTACTTCTGGCAATTTTGGATGAACATCGACAAGCAAATAACTAAATGTGGTTCTTCAGTTGCTTCTTTATATGGATCCATGAAAAATTTACTGCGCCCTGAAAATGCTTGTCCACCAAAACATGCATCTTGTGATACATCTCGATTACTACGAAATAAAATTATGTAATGCGCGTTAAGGCTAATATCTCTCATAGATTTTACTCTCGGAAAAAGATTTTGTGTTATAAGTACAATGCTGTTTTTCTTATGATGCGATCCCATAGTAAACATTTGGGAAATTTCGCTCGTTACAACACTCATCGTATCATCCAGTACAATCAAATCGTTATTTTCTTTTTCTGCTTCTGAAGGTAGTCCTGAAACAAATTTAAAATTTTCCTCGTTCAGAAACCATTTTTGCCAATTCTTGTAACACCACACAACATTTTTCATGGGAACTTCATATACTTGTTCAGATATGAGTTTCTGCACCAAACTCGTTTTCCCACTTTGGGAAGGCCACGAGATGATTAAATTTGACGGGTGGTGTACTTTTATCATTTTCAGCAGATTTCCAAACTTTTTTAAATTCTTTTGCTGTTAACTGTATGCCAATAGTTTTTGGTTTTAAATGTTCAGATGTATTTTGCGGAGACCAGAAATAACGAATATCGAATACTTTTTCTCTGTTTTTATAACAAATATGGAGGGATATTTTTCTGCTAATATGTTTTGATAATACACACTCTGTGTTTGTTATATTCACTTCTACCGATGTTGGTGTGTATAGTTGCAAATAATTTATGAATAATACAAGCTGAATAACGATAACAAACCACATGATAGCAAGGTGTAAATAGTTATGTTTTGTACGTTTGTCCATCCTTAGAAGGTTAAATGTTTACTCAAGACATTGAACATCTGTTCGAGAAGGAAAGTTTTTTTCTCGGTATTTCTCTATTTATACGAGGTTCTGTGAAAATGATAATAAAAATCCTATTTTTATCATTGTAATTCCATCGTGGAAGAGAGATTCTGAAATTTCCGTAAATAATTCTTCATTTATTTGAATATTTTGTGACAGTTGTGATAATGCAGTCCCATAACTTTTGTTTTTAGCATACATTTTATGTTTTTGAGTTTTCTTGTATTACCAGATTCGAATACTGAGAAAGAATAAAAAAGACTGGGATGCACAGATGTGCTATGGCTTGTTTGATGTCTGTGCTACTGAGTCTCTGTTATTTTAGGTCTCTCAGGACACTTAAATTGTAAATTTTTCAATTTTTGAAAAAAAAGTATATATTAAAGCATATATTTGTGAACAAATACCTTCTTAGATATTAAAAGTAAATTTTAATTATTCTTTTATTACATTTCTTTTCTAATAAAATGATTTTACATGAATTATTATACAAGAAGTAAAACTAAATTAGTATTGTTGTTTTTAAATTACAACTTATTCTTCAAGACTTTATTGCAAATTTTAAAACATACTTAAATTTTTAATGTAATAATAATAACCTACACATATTTTATTTCAGCAATAGCTTGTGCTTTTTTATCCCTCAATTAAATTTGTGTAACACAAAATTCTCTTAACTACATATATGTTGAATAAGAAATTAATATTCTAATATTTCTTTTCTAATATAATATATATTTATTTGGTTGTAGGTAAATATTTTCAAATAATATACTCAATAATTATTTTTTAATAAGAAAATCACAAGTATTAATATTTTGTTGAATGATCATTTTTATTACTTTGAGAAACACGCGCGATTTGGTATGAATGTATCATTTGATTTATTATTATAAAAGAATTCTATTGACTTCAAACACTCAATGCTTTTAAACATATTTATAATCTATTAAAAATTCAATACTTATGATATACGTGGATATACTCAATTATTATGATATATTTATTTATATTTTATTGTGTAATAATAGCTAAAAGAGAAAATATAAAATGAATTTAAGAAAATTATAAAAGATATTAATATGCCTTTGGTGATTTTTCGGCATGACATTTCAAACAAAATTGGAAATAGAAGTTAATTTTAGAAAAAAATTTCCCTTTTATATTAAGAAAAAGTAATTATATTGTTGTTTTAAATTTCTCTAAAAATTGTAGTAAATAATGCAAAAGTGGACATTTTAATTTTAAAAATCATACATCTCCTTATGCTTAAAAATTATTCAAGAATTCAACTTTCTCTTATTGCTCTTTGCTTATTGCTTGTTTTTTCCGAGATATATTTTTAAATTAATTTTTTTAAATAAAAGCCACTTCCCCTTTTAACAGTGAAAGTTGATTATAGATTATGAAGTTTCAAGCAAGAAATTCGGTAATTTTTTTTTAATGTCTCCGGAAAATTTCTGACAAATCGAAGGAAACTATAATATATACTAGAATGAAACATTTTACAAAACCATTTATTTTATAACGAATGTAATCATACAAACCACTTATAGAAAAAAAAACTCCCTTCATTAATTTCAAAAAACATTGAACAATTATGTATGAATAACAAATTCCGAATGTAATTGTTTTCCGTCTATAAGAAGAAATAAATAATAAAATAAAAGTAAATAAAAATAATCGTCATTGTAAAATTTATTGTTAGCAGATATTTATCCAACGTAAATATAAAATAATTTTTTTTGACGGTCATGTTCACACACATACGTTAGGTTATACATAACCTATTAGAAATTAATGTATCCGACTATGTTCGGAACCGTGATTTTGCAAAAGCGTAAAAATGGATAATATTTGTGATATTTAGTGTCACTTAGATTATAAAATGTATATAAACTGGTTTTACGAATCTTACTACAATAAATTAAGTACAATAGTTTGACAAAAAAGGAACATAGAATTACCAATTATCAAAAAATTCTCCGTTTTTGAAAAATGCTTCTATTATAATAATATTTTGCCTGTATATATAGCTCAAACCTCTCTATAGAAGTCCAATTAGAATTTTTGAAATATATAACTTATACGTGGGTTTATCCATATTTTACGACAGCAGAGGGAAGCAATTTTAAGAAAAAAACACGGATAATTATTTTAATTGGTAGTAATTCTGCAAATAATGTGAATTTATCAAAATTCTAGTTTAGCCTGTATAGAGAGGTCTCAGCTATATACAGGCAAAATATTATTATAATAGAACCATTTTTCACAAAAGGAGAATATTTTGAAAAAAAACATTATTCTAAGTTAATTTTTTGCCAAAATATTACATTTAAATAATATTTTTTGTCAAAATGTCCTTAAAATAGTTTTATACACGTATTCTAATCTATGTGACACTAAATATCATGACAATTATCTATTTATGCACTTTTTTTAAAATCACGGTTCCGAATGTAGTCGTATACATTAAGTGTATGAAATATAAATTTAAAGAATCATTTTTTTAAGTAATTAGCTATATGTTTCCAATAATTTCGACAGTTAACTAAAAAAAGAAATTTTATCGCATATATCTCTTTTTGTTCGCTCATTTTGAAGATGAATATCGGTAAGTTACTCATGAGAGATGGTACAACTAATTCCGGGAATTCATTAACTAATGTGATACTTCTCTCAGTTTCAAAAGCGATTATTTCTCAAAAGTTTTCCTTTTTAAAGGATCCAGATTTTTATAGATTATTTTTCGAAATATCCGTGTCATATGAAAAGGAAATGGATTAAAATAACACATCCGTTTGGTTAATTACTTTAAGGTATTCGACTACGTTCGGAACCGTGATTTAAAAAAAAGCGCATAAATGGATAATTTTCATGATATTTAGTGTCACTCAGATTAGCATAAATACATAAAAATGTTTTAAGAACATTTTGAGAAAAGAAATTTATTTAAATATATTATTTTGGCAAAAAAGTAACTTAGAATAATCTTTTTTTTCAAATGTTCTCCTTTTGTGAAAAATTGTTCTATTATAATAATATTTTGCCTGTATATAGCTCAGACCTCTCTACAGAGGCTCAACTAGAAGTTTTGAAAAATTCACATTATTTTCAGAGTTACCACCAATTGAAATAATTATTCTTGTTTTTTTTTCCTTAAAATTGCTCCCTTCGTCGTAAAATATGAATAAACCCACTTCTAAGTTATATTCAAAAATTCTAGTTGAGCCTCTGAAGAGAGGTCTGAACTATTTACAGGCAAAATATTATTCTAATAGAAGCATTTTTCACAAAAGGAGAACATTTGGAAAAAAGATTTTTCTGAGTTAATTTTTTGCCAAAATATTGTATTTAAATAATTTTTTGTCAAAATGTCCTTAAAACAATTTTATGCATATATTCTAATCTAAGTGACACTAAATATCATGAAAATTATCCATTTATAATCTTTTGAAAATCATGGTTCCGAATGTAGTCGGATACTTTAAATATAAAACCCCCAAACGTAATATTTAAAAGTGATATTCAATCCTTTAAAAACTGCAGTATAATGTTTTGTTTTAAAACATTTTTTACACAATACAAAAGAGTGATGCATCTACAATTAAAATATATTTCAGCATTTTTACCTTGTTAATTGTGTTCTTGTCTTAAACGTATATTTTAACGATGTTTCATTTTAGCGCTGTTAAACCTAATTTGGTATTGTTATGGTTTTTAAAACTGTATCTATTATATTATTTTTAACTAGCTTCGTTATTCGTTACAACAAACTAAACTTAGTGGCGAAACAGACTATAGAGGACCAAGGCGTAATACAAAATTCATGTGATAAGGTATCCAAATACAAGCGAATGATTTTTTTAGGTTGATATATTAGGATTTTCTCTGTGGTTTATTGATTTATTTAGGATAGTGTAGAAGATATAAAGCTAAAGTTATAATAAAACAATTCTTTTTTTATTTCAAAACTGGGGGAAATGATGGAAATTTATGAAAAACTACATAACTGTGGTTCACTTTGAACGAAAGTTATTGAACGAGAATTTTCAAAATCTATATGTTACATTCCTATTGATTTTTTAAATGATGTAATAGATAAGGATATTTACCTTTTTACGTAAATCAGGACATTTTATCTTAATCATTATATGAAATCCCTTGGAAAAACGCCTGTTATACCTGTTATGTTTATAAATGGTTATAAATTTCTCAGAAGTATGCAATGATTAAGGAAAAAAAAGGTCATACATTTCTAATATTAAACACAACACATTCATAAATAGTTCATTTAATTATCTGCATAAGTGTTACATCAATCCCTATCTCCATTTCAAATTTTTATTAAAGGAAGCATTTTGCGTAAAATGTGCTTTAATATTGGTAACTCCATACTGGAAGTGGCATTTGTAGTAACTACAACAGTTGTAACTTTTGTACTACTAAAGGAAAATAAATCGGTATTTTTATAAGCAGATCAGTCTACAAAATTTAATTTATAAAACATTTACATAAATTTTTGACTAACTCGACGATTTTAAGGTTGTGTTATACCTTAAGAATTCTAAGATTGAAGAATTTGTAAGAGTTTCAAGATATATATCTTCTTTGAAAAATAATACACTTCAAAATATTAAATTTAAACTAATAATTTGTATTGTAAATTCCAAATCATAATTTATACTATAAGAAGTGAAATTTTCAAATCCATGACTACAAAATAAATTGCGTTATTGACATTTTTTTCAAAATTTCAATACGAACAGTAGACAAGTATAAACTTACTTCCATTTAAAACCATTATAAGTATTAACTATTTTAAAACACATCATCCTATTATCTTTTCTGCGTGGTTTTTTTTTCAGTAGACAAAATAAAAAAATACCTACAAAACTTCATTTAAAAAATTTATTAAGTGTATTGAAAAAGCAAATTTGCTTTCAAAATTCTCGTTTTTCCGATCAAATATTCGAAATGTACTAATGTAATACCAACAATGCATCTAAGTAACAAATTAAATTTCATAGAAAATAAAAGTATAGTGAAATAGAATTATACATAATAATAGAATAGAATAGAATTATACACAATAAGAAAACAACTGTATGCTTGAATATTTTATAGTAGAAAATATAATTATATCTTCATTTTAAAAATTAAATAGAGAAAGAAATACATAAATTTAAATCAATAAAATAACAAATAAGTTTACCTGAAGTAGGCGAAACTTTTTAAGTTAAATGAATTTAAAACTTTATATTTTAAAAAATTAGTTTCGAGCTTTCTTCATACAAAGTTTTTAAGACTAGTACAGTGCTTCTCAAACTTTCAATACTGGCGCCCCACTTTTCGATCACAATTTTTATCGCATCCCCCTTATACATTAATAATGTACCGAATGCACAATAATAATGCACTGTGACGCTAAAGCTACAATAGGCGATCTTAATTATAACCATACAAATTAGTAACATAAGTCTTAAATTTTGTATACTTCTTTTAAGCAAAAAATAAATAAAAATAAATAAATAAATGAAATAATAGGATAATTATTATGTTATTTTTCCTTTCTCTAAATTGAATTTTAAATTGAACATATTGCAAAATGCGGTGGATGCTCAGAAGACAAATATAGATATCTGCCAAATATAGAAAAAAGAACTCAGAGGGTCAATTTCTAATCATAAGCATTCCTTATAAAAACTTTGCTTTGTAAGACAAGCCCATGGAAGTCGTTAATACTTATTAAACTTGTTCTTAATTTAGCATTAATTAATTATTTACAAAATATTCTGTGCAGCACTGTGTGATGTACCTCCCCTTGGAAGTACATCCCTCGAAGTATCAGCGTGAGCTAGAGGTGTAGGGTTAGCGAAATAACTCGGATCAAACATTATCTTAATATGACTTTATTAAGATATTCAATTTAAACCTTTAACAAATATAATTATAATAATTAATATGGGAGAATCTACGATGACTCAATACGCAACACACAATATATATATTTAAAATATGGTCTACTCTAATTCAGACCAATCTTAATAAGCGAACCACCTAATCCTCAATTATACTAATACGTAATCAATCCTACCTTATATTATTCCGTAATGCTACTTGTCTTTATCTGCAATAGGATACAGCTTGACGACTAACTTTTAGTCGAACATCAACATGTTTATCCACGACACGTAGAACTTAAATCTTGAACCACGAACTGCAATAATCACCAACTGCAACAACGCACATCAAGTGTCTAACATTCCTTTACATTGCCATCCCGCTTACTCTAAGATCCTATATTTAAAGTCCGTTTGTTTGCATCTCTTCTTCACATCTCGTTTCTTGGATTTGGTTGGAAAAGAGTTGCCATTAATTCTGGCTCAAAGAACCCAAAGGACATGTTAAAGAAAAGACGCGTAAGACGTCCCAACTCATACATTAAAAGTATACTGGCCGAAGTGCCCGCTCTTTGCACGAGTTCATATATAAGAAAATAAAACACATTATTGATATAATAGCTGAAATGTAAGGAAAGCAAAGCCAAGTGCTCGACAATGTTTACAAAAATGTAAAATGATTTTTTTAAATGGTTGCTCAAATTATAATTAGTTTTAAGCGAAATGAAATTTTAAGCCTCACATAATTAGCATTTATAATTGTGGATAAACAGTAGCATGCACATGAAGCTTTTTAGGGGGTTCCAGGGTCGAAAGATCGCCAATCTTGTATCAGGCTCCTTTTTGATTTTGTCGATTTTCGGGAACAAAACACATTAAAAAACTAATTCTTGAATAAATAATTAGCATTAATTAATACAATTTATCATTAATAACAAGTACTTAATTAAATTTTGCGTACTTTATACTTAGAATTTTAATCAATCGGAAAAATCAAGGGCTTTTGGGTGGTTCCGGACACCTATAGTACCCCCCCATTGTGTGCGCCTCTGATGTTAAATAATGAACAATAATATAAAATTCCGATGAAGAATAATTGTACTATTTTGAATATTTAAAACGAAATGACTTCAGCATGTTTTAACCCGGGAGCAGGAGCGCACTCGATACGGTAGAGCGGGGTTATTGAGTCACCCCAATCCTTTTTTTATAATTATTTTATTGTTCACAATACAAATCGTGACTCCAGTGAATAATTTAATTAAGAGAAAGTTTACTTACCTACTTTCAAGGACTTTTCAAATTTTCTTTGGTAACAAATAAATCGTTTTCCAGAATTAACGATTTCGTAATCTGTGTTTTCCCGCGTGACCACTTCCGGGTATAAAAAGTATATTTATTATGATAATATGTGTGTTACAGCTAAAAAATTGTATAAAACGTCTTTCGTTATGCTTTATATGTTTGAGAATACTCATAAAAATATGTCTTGGCCAAGTATTCCTTCACAGTTCTCTCCGTGGTATTCCCAGTATAAAAAAAAACTCTTTGGCATGGAAAAAAGCGCAACACAGAAATATTTTACTAACAACTTTCCTAAATTGGAAACAAACACATAAGAGAGGGGTCATAACTAACTGTACCATTAACTAAGAAGGTCAAACAAATTACAGCTATAATGTGCAGTATTTCAAAAATAATGACAGTGATGAATTTTTTATGTTCCTGAATTTTTTCGATTCTGTGTCTGGGATCTGTTTTTTTCTCTGAAGGTTCAAAAATAAAGCGTAATAAAAAATCTCTCATCATGGGATTACAGCAAATCGAATAAAAGTTTTTTATTTGGTTATAGGAACAAAGATAGCTAATTAGGTCCTGAAAAGTTTTTATTTTTGGTGACTTAATATCGCGCGCGTGCGTCTATAACTTATATCAGAGTAAAAAATGCATTTTTTATTATATCTGAAACTATTTCGTTTTAATTAATTTCATTAAATGAATTATTTTTTAAATCTTTTATTTTTGATATAAACGCGCCTCCCTCGTAAGGTTATCGCGCCCCCCAGGGGGGCGCGCCCCACATTTTGAGAAACACTGGACTAGTAGCAATACTTTAGGATTTACTATGCAAAGAGAATCAGTAATGAGATCAGAAAGTAAGGACCTAGATGAATAATTTAATGAATTTGAAATATTTCATTGTCAGAGAGAAATAAATAGAGCATATGTGAAATACATACAAAAAAAGGCAGTATATAAATTATGTAACTTTCAGTAGAATTTGTTTATCCTGATTCGTTTATATTTTTAAAACATGGATAAAATAGTTTAGATTTATTTTATTGTTTAAATTTTAAGTTAGTTAAGTTTAAAGAAAGTTAGTTTACAGTTAAATTTTTAAACTAAACTTAACTCACACAATGCCGCAACAGCCTATAGAGGTCCAAGCCTACTGTGCTCACCTCAGCATTTGCGACCTTGAGCGCTGATGTGCAGGAAGAGATGTTTCAGTCAGGTGGTCAGTCTGGAGCGAAACCCCTAGCGTTTAGTTCCCAAGGACAAACTTCTTACTCATTGATCAACCCACTGAAGGAATGAAAGGCTGAATTGACCTAGGCACCCAACGGTTTGAACCCCGAACATGTGTCATGGAAGCATGATATGCTACCACTCAGCCACTGGGCTATCATTTTATTATTTAATTTACCAATATTGTTATGTGCATTAAAATTTTGAAACACGCAATATTCATTTGTAGTACTTTTTTAAAAAAACAGACAGCTTTCAAAAAAATTTTTTTGAGATAGGAATTTTACATTAGAATGCTTATGAAATAGAATAAAAAAATCAGAAAAATATTTCTTATTTCTTAAGTCATTATATGTTTCTTATAATGACTTCATTACTCCAGCATTTAATATAACTTACGGAAATTTATTTCTTGTTAAAACTCCACTAAAATTATTTAAAAAGAAAGAATTTATAGAAACATTGAGGATTATTCACACACGCACATAATAACATAAAGCTGTAAAGAATTCTTTCTTTCTTTTTAAACTAATCAGTTTTATAGTAGATGAAAACTTTAAGTGTACTCCATTGAGATTTATAGAAATATAAAATGCAATTTTATCTAAAATAATGTAAGGACAAAAAATGTCGATAAAAAGTATTAAGTAATGATTTCTCAGAATATGATTGCAATTATATAAATCATTACAACATTTCAAATGCGTTTCATTTTAGCTTGCTTGAATGAAACATAAAAAACGCATGACTGAAATTATTGGTATCTAAAATTTAAAAAATTTCCTAAGACACTAGATAATTAAAAAAAAAGCAGTACAATTCTGTGATTTTAATTTATACCCAAAATAATGTTAATTTATTAATTAATTAATTTATTTTTGTAACGAACCATTTTGTTCCTAATATTACAAAGCAGTTTCCACTCAACGAAAATGTTGGTTTCTGAATAGAATGTCAATTAAAAATATTTTTCACAGAATAGGATGCTCATTGAATGATTATGAAACTAACAAATTTTTTTTCCATGAATTCATTCATTAACGAAATACATTTTGAGCAAAATGAATGCAAGATACTTACCACAATCCGGTATTGTTAAATTTATTAACAATATACGAGTATGTGAATTTTCAGGATCTACACACGTAACTTGATCCCAAAAAGGTCCCAAAATCTTTTTTTCTGAGTTGGCCATTCGTTGGATCCATTTTGCACTGCAGTTGCATGCAATTGGATTACCATCTATTGATCTAAAAGAGAAAGTGTTTTGTTAGGTTTTTCCATTTTTATAAGTATGAATTAATGCTTGTCAACATTTTCTTCAAATGTAGAAAATCATTGAAATAAATTCTTGGAATTATCGGGTAAAAATAGGTTGAATATTGTTACGAATTTTGTGTAAATAATGCAAATAATTTGTTTTTGAGTGTTTAAGGCATTTATATTACTCTATGTTATATTTATTTCATGTTCAAATTGTACTATTCACAAGCAATGCCGCCCCTTACGTTATAATGACGCTTCAATGAGGGCGAAATCTTGCTGGGCAGTGCTTCTCAAACTTTCAATACTGGTGACCCAATTTTCAATCATAATTTTCATCGTGCTCCCCACACAAAAACAATGTATTGAATGCCATAATAATGTACTGTAATGCTAAAATTATGATACGATCTTAATTATAATCCACTCAAATTATCAAGATAAGTATTAAATTGTTAATATATTACTTCCAAGTAATAGGTTTTTAATTTACGTTACTTTTAAGTAATATATATTTTAAGTAAATTATATATATATATATATATATATATATATATATATATATACTTTTAAGTAATAAGGAAAGTATCATATCTCTTTTGTTTTCTAATTTTTAAATTGGAACAGATAACAATTAAAGTGCAACATGTATTTTTATTATGTCAGAATGTATTTTGTTTTGTTTTCTTTAAGTAATGTTTTGCAAATTTTAAACATAACTTTTTATTCTCGAATTTTTGACATGCTCGCACCCTCCTAGGGGCTCCCTAGGGAGATGCCTCACAGTTTAAGAAACATTGCTGTAGAGCCAAGTTGGCATCATTTTTGGCGATCAAGTTAGCGACTTTGGCGACCATGTTGGCGAGTTCGGAACCCTCTGAAATCTTCTAGAAAGTAGAAGATCTCTCCACTAGTGCCACGTTCAATGAGACGAGAGGTTATATTTCTGGAAGTTTCTGTCACGCCTATAAAAAGATGCTCGCCGGTACAGCGATGAGTCTTGATTAAACCAGCGAGTAGTGACGATTGTTTTGACTAGCTATTAGATCGGCTGTGCTTGTGAATAATCTTTACGTATACGTGTATTTTTAAACACTGGTGATTGTGTTTGATTGCTGTTGAAGGTGTGAGACCTTCGGATATTTACCCTGGGAATATTGCTGCTGAATCCTGTATTTAAAAAGGATTGATTTTTTGTTAATAATTTCGCATCGCTCTTCAAGAACTGTTTATTTTCTTTGTGACTGATTTTGCATAAAATCCTCAAAACCGATTTTAAGTAACAATATGTTTACCCAGAGCCATGTCAAACTGTAATCTCCCCCTCCTTAATATGTTGCAACAAATTCAAAGTTTTGGATTCAAATTAAATAAATGAATATTGAATAACAATCGATGGCCGCTGTGTGGCGTGG
This sequence comes from Trichonephila clavipes, assembly GCA_019973935.1. Classification (NCBI taxonomy): domain Eukaryota; kingdom Metazoa; phylum Arthropoda; class Arachnida; order Araneae; family Nephilidae; genus Trichonephila; species Trichonephila clavipes. The sequence continues at coordinate 28,709 of BMAU01015920.1, forward strand.
TTGGTTTGTCGCTAGAATTCAACATATAAGATTGTGAGCTCAACCACAGCCCAAGATGATACAGAAGATCAACATCATCCATGTCTTATGCAATTTTGCGGCTTGTTACACCTCTGAGTGGTTAGCTTCCTCCTAAAAAGCTATTCCGAAAGCGTTTACACTTATTTTGCCTTTCGCTTTAAAAATGCAACAGACTTCTTTCCGTTCCCACTTTTAAAACTTGGGAGGTCGAACAAGGACAATTTTATGACCTAGTTCGGCTCCTTTGTCAAGCAAGAACCAAGAGATCAATCGTTTACAGCTAGCTGTTAAGTTGCCTTGGACAATTTTGTATGAAAGCTGTAGTGGAACTCGGTGTTTCTTTCTCCTATATGTTCAGTCACAGTAAAATTAAAACAAAAAGAAGGGTGAAAAAAAGGAAAAAATGAAATAAATAGAAGTTGAAAAATAATTATATTTTCTTCAAACAAAATTTATTTTTCTGTCATTTTTTAAAAATTAAAAATATATATTTTTTTTGGTATTGCGTTTTGAACCAGAAAAAAGCATCCTGTATTCATTTTTGAATATGAGAGTAAGAAAACGCGCTCACTTTCTCGTTTTTTAAAAAAGTAATGATGTAAAAATAGCAAAGGATTATTTTTTAAACAATAAGACAATAAATGGTGCATACGGTGATATACATACGGTGATTATATATTTATGAAATAAAACCGATCTTTCTCTATTCAATTATATTTTTAATTTAAAATAGCATAAAAAAGGATTTCAATACTTTTAATTTATTTTAATTAAAATCATATAAATGATATTTTTATGTTAACTGAATATTTTCGGAAAAAAAAATCTAAATTTTCATTCCTAGTGTTCTCCTTTTCGAACTTCTTGTATTAAATAAAAATTCCTTTTCTACATCGGCATTTGTGATGGACATAACACACATTCAGTCAATAATTTTTAAAATTAATTGGGGATATACTTTTTCAAATGCGCATGACAGTACTTCTAACCATTTTCTACTCAAGTTAAATTTCTTATATTTCTGTTTCTTTTATTACAAGGAAAAATGTCACACATCCATAACTACATTTTCACACAATTCAGTCATTACAAATTCTATCGTGAGAAAAATTCTCCCTAATTAATTTTGTCTTTCAAAACAATACACTTTAAACAATTTTGTTCAGTGAAGTTAACCGACAGTTCCACAATGTATTCATACCAAATTTTAAAAACAAATTTAACACTTGGAAATGTATACTGTATTAAATTTTTCACTATACACAAATATTTCCTGCTGTAGGGAAGATATAGTATGAGATGTGGTGTGCGGTTGTGAAAGAATGTTTTCGTACGTGTAGACTATTTTTGAAAATTTAAATATCACAGAAGCTGATCATATAACTGCAAATGAGCCTTATTTTAATGTGTGCTGGTATCAAAGTAAAACACTTTACAATATTAAACAGCCTATGGGTTTATACTTAATATCAAACTATTCGCAAAATGGCTTACAACTTCTATTCAAATGTTAAAGAAACTGAAATATAAATATATCTTACTGCAGTCAAAAATATTCATAATATATGTAAGTATCCTATTCCTCCACTTATTTCAGTACATTTTAAAAATTGTAGCTGAATGCAATTTTTTATATTTTTAAACGAAGCAATAAAGCTCCCCAGTCGTAAAAATGTCTTTATCATTTTTAAATATACTGCTGTAAAACGTATATGGATTGTAAGATCAGTTGTAAAATCCTAAAAGCTTTTAGAGGAGCAAAAAACATGTAATTTTGGATGGATCAAATTTTTAATATAATACACAAATATACATGTTATTAAGCAAATACATTTGAAAAATCAAACTTCCTTCTGAAATAAACGTAATTGAAAGAAAAATGTTTAATTGCAAATGAGTGGAAATACATGTTTATCTAAGGTGTATCCCCAAAGTGAGGCAATCTTCAAACTTAAGACTCAAACTCAGTGGCACAACAATCCACGAGGGCCAGAAACTACTGTGCCTATCCTAATATACGTGACCATTGGACGCTGAGGTGCATGAACAGTGTCCCGATTTGGTGGTCTGTTTGAAGAGAGACCTTCAGTGTTTAAGACCCTAAGCAAGCTTGGTACTCATTTATCGACCCAATGTAGCGGGGATGAAAGGCAGAGTCGACCTTGCGCAGCCCGTTAATAGAACCCCAGATCTGTGGTGTGGAAGCACGATACACTACTACTCGACCCTATTCGGTGAAAAATAAAACTTAATGTTAGAATCTTATATAAATCCCTAATGAATGAGGGAGTCCAAACTTTTTTTTTCATGTAAACTGTTTAGACGGAAAGGGTAATTATGAACATTTCACAAGTTGCATAAATTAAAATTAACCGTTATAGTTTTTATAAATTTTAAGGTTGCAAAAGGTGTATTTTAGCTGCACGAATTAATTTTAAAAGGAATACGGTTACGAAAAAGTAGCACAAATCTATCTAAAGTAGGGTTGGTTACCTTAGATATTGTCAAACACAACAATTTTTGGAAGCCAATTCCACAATTCGTTGTTATAAAAATGTATCGAAAATTACAAGACTTATTTTTGCATTTGTAATTTATATATATATTTTTTTCCTGAGTACTTTAAAAGCTAGAGCAGCATCCATAAAAACCGTGGTTCCCTCTCTGTTTTTCCAGATCGTCCCTGACTAAGCCGGCTCTGCCATAGTAAGTGAAAATGCCATATTTTGTTTGTCAAGATCATTTTATAGCAGACTGCATTTTTTATGTATTTTAGATGGTCGTTTTATATTTTCTACATCAATATCTTAATGTCTGAATTTAAAATTACATAAAATTCTTGACATTCGCATCAATGACCATTATAATTTTTATTTGTATATGAAAGTGTCATCAAACGATTACATGACTATTATTAACATATTATTTTAACTATTTAATTAATATTAAGTATAACATATCGCACACAAATTTTCTGAACTTTAAAATAAATATTTCGAAAACCACTTCAGATATACTCAAAATTTTTCATTCCTACGCTTTACCTTCTCAGTTTTGCTTCTATGTAAGAATTTATTGTAATTGTATATTCATCAATTTTTTTAGTATATTTTTTGCTCTTAGCATGCGGTTTTCAACTGAATTGTATGAAATCTTCGAAAAATATTAAAAGATACCAAAGAAGCTATATAATAAAATTTGAAATTTTTATTATACTCAAACAATTGCTAAAACTTATGGTAAATAATTTTTAACTGCTCGATGCATTTTTTTTCGAAATTTCAAATGGAATTTCTAACATAAAATTTCTAGCTTTATACGGACGAGATTTCAAAAATATCCAGATTTTAATTACTTATTCAGTTAGCCTTTAAAAAAGATAAATGTTGAGGTATATTTTGTATAAATAGATATTTTTGAACAATAATTCGAATGTTTTTGAATAGCTCGAATTTAAAATTGATTTTTATGTTTATTTATATGCATAAATGTCTACTGTAAATGTTTCCGTATATTTTTGATTACCATTTATTCAAACATTCAAGTTATAAAAAAAATGTGTGAAAATCTTCATTCATGTTGTCTTTGATGTAAACTGAAGTTCAAGCACTTAAAATTCAAATATAATTCGGTGTATTTTAACAATATATAACTAGGCACTGTACTTAAACTTCCCTGAACACTTGGGCTTTGAAATCTAAAAAAAAAAAAACTAATAAATCTTAATTAGTTTTTTTTTTTCGTTATTATTTTTATCAAAGTGTAAGAAAATGTTTCAAATGATTTGTTTAAAATTATTCATTTTTAGTGGTTGGAAAAGTGAAAAGGTTTGAAATTGTAAAGAGTTTGGTGTTTTATTAATTTTTTTTCGGTATCTTATAATAAAATAATCATGTTTCAAAAAACTGAAAGCTTTGATTAAAAATAAGAAAAATGAAGCGAAAGAATATACTTAAAAAAAGAAAATTTGTCTTACTATATAAAATAGCAGATTGCACTGACACGCCCCAACTTGTTACAGTTTCAAATTAATATGAAACCAAAAGGGAATTGTAACATATTTTACTTATGCGTTGGGACTTTTCAAAACTTTTAAAATACGAGGTAACAAGTAAACACTTCCTGGGGTCTAAAGAAATTTCCCCCCGATTTTTTACGATTGCTCCAGGGTCAAAACACGGGTTTCCCTGCGAGCCATAAAACTTCCTATCAGTGTTCTGCTGTGTTGCTTCTATTGTCCCTAATTATCTTTCAAGATGTTAAACCTTTAAAAGGGGGAAAGGATTTCAGAAAAGTACGGTTCAACCGCTTTTGAAAACGTTACTGGAAGGCAGAAAAACCCGTGCAGTGCATTTTCGAAGCATCTTTATAATGACGGAATTTTCCGTGCTAACCGCTTGGAGGATTAAAGATCCATAGAGTGTTGCTTGGCTTAGATGCTCTCGGCAAAATTAAAATCTTTGTACAATTTCGCATCATCAGAGCTCAAGTGCTCCCCTCTGGGAAGGAAACTGGGCGAAAAAATTACATTGCGGCGATTGGTATTCCACTTAAAAAGTAATACCAAATTCCGGAGAACGTATTAGGTCTGCAAAGGTAAATACCAAATCACAGCCCCATTGAAAATAAAGAAAAATATTTAATTTCCTTCTGTTGCAAGTAAAACATGCGAACATGTTGAAGTTATAGGATAATATATGGCTCAATTGTGTATTACTTGATGTTACTCAATATTTTGTGTTATACAACTTTCATGTAAGCAAAAAACTTTATAATTATTCATAACAATAATTTGTAATAGTGACAGTATTGGCTGTAAAAATATTTTAAGCCATTTTAAGAAAATAAACTTGTTGATTAAATCTAATTACATTTTATCAAAGCATGTTATATTATGTTTCAGATATTGCTTAAATTTAGAGAATGAAAAAAAAAATTATTTCCTGAGTTTTATGTTTTAATAACTCTTTCATGTATACTTAAGGTAATTTTGACAAACTAAAATAAAATAAATTTAACTCGAAATTTCTACCTGATTCTATGAGCTTTATTAAGAAATAAAGAAGAAGAATAATTAAATAAACAAAAACTAATAAGTAGTAAAAATTGAAAAAGCATAAAAATAAGCAGAGTAATAATTAGTAATAAAAATAGTAGAAAGTTTCCATAACTAAATCTTATTTCAATATTTAACATTTTTTACCGCTGCTGATTTTACACTGCTGGCCACCGTAAATGCAACACCAAGAAAGACATGAGATAGCACAACAAAATCTATTTTGTAGATACCATGGTGACCAAGTATTAATTAATTAAATTTATAGTCTTCTGTGAAGTGTGGTTCCTGCCAGAATCAGTAGACAGAGTAGCCGCCATTGTTGGAGATCACCGCTGCCAACGCCTCGGCATTGATTCAAAGATACATTGGATGTGTTCTTGGGGTACAGCAAACCAAGCAGCTTCCACACGTTTCTAAAGTTGATCCTGCGAGGTAGCAGGGGGTGTAATCTGGGTCAATCGTTGATCAACCATGGACCACATGTTTTCTATCGGCGAAAGATTCGGAGAGCAAGCCGGAGAGAGAAGCAATTCAATCTGCTGATTGACGAAGAACCTTTGGACAATGCGTGTTGTATTTAAGGCAAGCCACACCTGCAACAATTTATTTCTCTTTTCAACATGTTAGTTTTTTTAAGGTTTGTATTTGATTGAAGAAGACATTAATGCGGATGATAAAGATTAAACTGAACATGGCTGAATATCATTGCTAATGAAGATTATTCCTGTCTCACAGAAAAGGAAAGTGAAACGTCAGCAGTAGCAACTTTCGAAGTCGAGGTAGCCGTGGTCACAGTAGTGAACTCGTGTCAGGAATTGTCAAGTCATGAGTTCGACTCCTGGTGTCACTGAAGATCCGGCAAGTCCAGGGTTGATGCATTTGAAATTTTTAGAGGCACAAAGTTCTCCTGTTGGCTTGTTAGGGAAATTTGGAGAGTTGGGTGGCAGTTCAGGTAGCGTTCTTGTCACTTCACCGTAGTTCATGATTTTGAGTTTATGAGCCCTCGAGCTTAATCAAATCCTTGTTATAAGTGAAATAGGCTGCACTTATTCTGGATATTTTTTTTCCTACGTTAAATATGGACAACAAACAATGAAATCTTTCCTGAGAGCGCCAAAAAGAAAATTAAGGACGATTGACGTTGTAATGGTTCCTATTAGGGCTTCTACTAATCCTTTTGGGGGAAAATACTGTTTTTAACTGTGGTTTTAGTCGTAAACCGCTTTCCGTAGAGATGACTTAAGGGCCAATCATTGAATAGGCGAGGTAATGATTGAGAGTTGATCCTACGCGGAGAGCATAGTGGGAGCGACCGGTGGTCACACTTCGCAATATTAAATCCAAATGGGAGGATTCATAGAAAGATGGAAGACGTTCACTTTACGGCTGATGATTTAGAAAGTTAGAAGCAGGAACGTTCAAGGGAATAATCAAGATAAGTGCTTCCACATATAATATGACCAATAAGTTTTATTTCCATTCGGGTTTAGTTATCAAAGTACATTCTCATAAATTCTCGTAAATGCTAAAGACTAAACAAGTAATATAAAAAAATGTTTTTAAGTCAATTCCTATTCAGATCAAGAAAGAAAATTTTTATTTTAGCTACTTTTTTATTAAATAGTTACAATTAATATAAATATATATATACATATGATAGAATCACAACCATAAGTAGTAATTAATTTTTATTAATTATAATTACAGTATCTTATTGTCATCCAAAACAATCGTCTGTATAAAATTTCAGTTTAACTGAATATTTTAAAACGTGAGAAAAAACATTTTCAAGTTTTGACGCACACACGCACAAGTCACAAAAATGGTCTCTAATTCGCCAAAAATTATGCCAGCGTGGGTATATTTGTAATTCTTTAAATAAAATTAGTTTTAATGAATTATTTTTTATTACTTATAATTATATTACTGTATTGTCATCCAAAATAATCATGCAATTAAAATTTCAACTCAATTGAGTGCTTTAAAATATATTTTATTAACGATTGAAAATTCCACCAAAATAAATAAATTAATAGAGAGTTTGAACTAATAATAGGAATTGAATAAAAGCAATTAACTTTTAGAGCATGTCTGTTTCTTACTCGAGCCCTGTCACACCCACGACAGACTTATTATAAGAATTTATATTCTTTTAGAATCTAGATCCCATCAAATGCGACACAGAATAAACACCGTATAATGAAATTAATTTGAAATGCTATTTTGTAAATTAAGATGAAATAATTTATATCGATATAATCCTTAGTCCAAGAAAATTAAAATTTGTTTTAATCTTTACAAATGGTAACTAATTTGTTTACTGACAAGTGATACGTGATCGGAGGAGATTACAACATGAATAAATATCCATCTATGGAATTATCAGTTAAAATAAAATAAGATTATAATATAAATCAAGATAGTTAAAAATTCGCAGCAACGATGAATTAAAAATAGAATCACCGCAAAGAGAAACTCCGTAAATGTTTAATAACAACTAAGAGAAATTGGAGAATAGATTTGATATTCTTCAAATAACTATTGTTATGTTTAAGGCAGTTTTTCTCAAACTGTGGGGTGCGCCCCCTGGGGTAGCGCGGTAACCCCGCGAGAGGGACGCGAGCATATTGAAATTAAAGTTTTAAAAAAATAATTTTTTTGGAATGAAGTAAAACAAAAGGCTTTTTGACATAATAAAAAAATACACATTTACACTGATATAATTCATTTTTATCATCTGGTGATCATCAAAAACTAAAGATTACACTTCAAACGCTCATTAGCCATCTTTGATCGTATAACCGAATTAAAAAAATATTTTGTTTGCTTTGATGTAATCCCAGGATGAGATATTTTTTATTACGTTTCCTTTAACCTAAAATATTACTTTAGCTGAACTTTGAACTTAATGGTATGGTTATCTTCATCCTTTTTTGGGGGGAAATTCTAAATATATATCACATAATTCTGTTTCACATTTTTCCATTTGAAAGAGTTTAATGATATATGAACAAGCATATTGAGCACTTTGAAAAATTATTTGGCCAAGATTTTTTATGAGTATTCATAATGAAAAACGTTTTACACAATTATTTTTAGAACATGCTACGCTTTCCCCATGAACAATTTTGTGCTTTTGACTGCTGTGTTGTACGACTTAGTATTGTTTATAAAGGTAAATGATCACAATTTTAAAAAAAAATTGGCATCTGTCAAGCCTATTGAAGGAAGTTGAAACTGATCAAGCAATTGAAGAACCTACTGAAGTAATACATATTGTTACGAATTTTGTGTAAATAGTGTAAATAATTTGTATTTGAGTGTTTAATGCATTTATATTACTCTGTGTTATATTTATTTCATGTTACAATTGTACTATTCACATGCAGTGCCGTCCCTTACGTTATAATGGCGATTCAATAAGAACTTGACGAAATCTTGGCGACAGAGCCAAGTTGGCATTATTTTTGGCAACCAAGTTGGTGGCCAATTTGGCGTCACTGGCGAATTCGGAACCCTCTGGAATCTTCTAGAAAGTAGTAGATTTCTCCACTAGTATCACGTTCAATGTCACGATCGGTTATATTTCTGGAAGTTTCTGCCGCGCATATAAAAAGGATGCTCGCCGGTACTGCGATGAGTCTTGATTAAGCCAGCGAGTAGAGAGGATTGTTTGACTAGCGAGATTAGCTCGGCTGTGCTTCTGAATAATCTTTGCTTACGTGTGTTTTTAAACACTGTTATTGTGTTTGATTGCTGTTGAATGTGTGAGGACCATCGGATATTTACCCTGGGAATACTGCTGATGAATCCTGTATTGAAAGGATTGGATTTTCGATAATAAATTCGCATCGCTCTTAAAGAACTGATTATTTTTTCTTTGTGATTGTTTTTGCATAGAATCCTCGAACCCTCGGATCTACGTAACAGTTTGGTGTCAGAAGTGGGATTTTATGCCAATAACAAGAGCGATGGATGAGCAACTGAAGGTTTTGTTGGAAGACATCAATGCCTTGAAAAACGGCCAAGAAGAGACTAGGCAATAAATGCAAAAAGGCCAGGTAGAAATGTAGAAAGGTTTGGAAGAGACTAGGCAAGAAATGCAGAAAGGTCTGGAAGAAATACAGAAAAGCCAAGAAGAAACTAAGAATGAGTTAAGGGAGAAAATGGAGAAAGGTCAAGAAGATCTGAGAAATACTTTAGAAAAGAAAATCGATAGCGTGGAAGAGAAAATAGCATTGAAAGTTAAAGAAAAGATTGTAGTAGTAGAAGAGAAAATAGCGTAGAAAATCGAAGAAAAGATTGTAATAGTTTAAGTGAAAATGGAAAAGAAAGTAGAGGAGAAAATAGAAACGATCAGAGAAGTAACTGGAAATTTTAACCTTATGTCATAGAGAATGGAAGATCTTGAAAAGAAAAGTCTAGAGCTTCTGGGAATGCGACGAACGGAACCAAGTTTTTCCCCTGCTTCTCCAGTACATTTGCCTTCTTCTGCAATGCCTCTGACTGCCTCACCAGTTTCAGTATAACTGTCTACGTATGAAGGAAAAACCAACTGGGAAGTATACAAAACACAATTTTCAATAATTTCGGAAGCCAATGGATGGACTGAGGGGGTCAAGCTTGTCAGCTAGCAGCATCTCTTAGAGGAGAAGCCACCGAAATACTGCAGACTTTTGCCGACACAGAGCGACTGAATTTGAACTCCCTATATAATGCTCTATATCTTCGGTTCGGCCAAAAATACTCCAAGGACTACGCGCGCCTGCAAATGAAAACAAGACTCCAGAAAACCGTAGAAAGCTTGCAGGAGTATGCCTCTGAAGTAGAAAGGCTCGCCAACTTGTTTTTCTCGGACCACCCAGCAACTGTGCGAGAAGCAATCTCCTTACAGTATTTCGTAGACGGTCTGAAGGATGGGGAAATACAAAAGGCTGTGAGAATGGCAGATGTTCAAGATCTTAAATCTGCCCTGTTATATGCCCTGAAATTGGAGGCCGCCACTCAAGCTAGTCACCGAGAACGCCAATCTATCCGAGGAGCTAGGCTGACTGCAGATCAGCCGTGTGAATTTCGATTGCTAAAAGAGATGGAGAAATTGAAAGAGGACATGCAAACCATAAAGGCTGGGATTTCTAACCAAGAAAAACGCAACTTCAAGTGCTGGGGATGTGGTGGAACGGGACATCTGAGAAGAAACTATCCTCGAGCTAGGAAGGAAGAGAACACTGTCTCTTCTTCAAAACAGGAAAACTGATATATGGCCATCTCGCGGGGCGGAGGTTGCCAGATAATGAAAAGCCCCATCACAAAATTCTTCAGATTACGGCAGTAAATGGTGGCGACAAGGGACTTTACGTAATAGAACAAATTAATAACATTTCGTGCCGTATGGTTGTTGATACTGGAGCCAATGTGTCTATAATCGGAAAAGATTTGGCACAAAACTTAAAACTTAGTATTATCTAGACGCCGCCCTGCGTTTCCTTGCAAACAGTGACAGGTGACAAGATTCAGGTTCATGGGAAGTAAACGTCACTCTAAGGTTTGGAAATATAGACTATCACCATACGGCATACATAGCAGATATCACCGATCCCTGTATTCTTGGACTGGATTTTCTGAAGAACAATAACTTTAAAATGGACTATGAAAATAGCAATATGCATTCAAAATTTGAAGACATCACTCTTTTTGGCTTACAAACACAATTTGAATCACCAGAAAATTATAGCAAAAACCAACCTCTCTATATCACCAAGAACTGAATGTATAATACCCGGTTTAGTAGCAGAAAATAGCAAATTCCGATTCGGCCTAATTGATTATCCTGACTCAGACAGTTTAAAAGCAGGAGTACTGATATCCTCGTCGGTAGTAGACTCTCGAATTCAGTCATACCAGTGAGAATAGCTAACATCAGTGACAAGACGAAAACTATACAGGAAGGAGAGGTAATAGCAGCGTGTGCTCCTGTCACTTGCGTAGACCGAAAGTGCAACAGCCAGGACTTTTCTTCAGAGGATCTAGTCAAGGAATTACTACAAAACACGAACTTGAAGAGAAACAAAGATGTGCTGCAAAAGGGTTGATTAAAGAATTCCAGAGCCTATTTTCAAGAACATCTGAGGACTTTGAAAGAACAAGACTAACGAACACCGAATCGATACGGGGGAGCATCCTCCTATTAAGCAGTACTCCTGACGACTACCATTCGCTAAACAGGAGGAAGTCCAAAAACTCATTAAGGACATGAGAAATAATGATGTTATTGAGCCATCGTCAAATCCGTGGGCATCTCCCATCGTCTTGGTCAGGAAGAAAGATGGCTCAACCAGATTCTGTGAGGACTATCGTCGGTTGAAAGACGTCACCAAGAAGTACAGCTATCCTCTGCCAAAAGGATAGATGACACGCTGGACAAACTTGCCGACAATACCTGGTTTTCTACCCTAGATCTCAGAAGCGGGTATTGGCAGGTAGAACTCCACCCTGACGATAAAGAGAAAACTGCCATCACCACGGGACAAGGACTGTGGCAATTTAAGGTTATGCCTTTCGGCTTGTGTAAGGCATCTGCAACTTCCGAGTGCCTTATGGAAACAGTACTCGGAGGACTTTCGTACGAGGCCTGCCTAGTTTATCTTGATGACATTATCATCGTGGGGCGCTCCTTCGAAGAATATCTGAAAAATATCAGGTGTGTGCTACAAAAGCTGAAAGAAGCTAACCTGAAATTAAGTCCATTCAAGTGCCACCTATTCCGGCGTGAAGTTACCTATCTCGAACACATCATTTCGTCAGAAGGTGTACGAACAGACCCGGATAAAATTTCGGCTGTGAAAGACTGGAACTGCCCGACGGATGTTCACCAGCTCCGGAGTTTCTTGGGCTTATGCCAGTGTTTCTCAAACTGTGGGGCGCGCCCCGTGGGGGGGCGCGATAACCCTACAAGGGGGGCGCGAGCATATCGAAAATAGAAGATTTAAAAATAATTAATTTATACTGGAATGAATTAAAACAAAATACTTTCAGACATATTAACAAATGCACTTTTACTCAGATATAATTTATAGGTACGCGATATTAAGTCATCAAAAATAAAAACTTCTTCAATACCTAATTAGCTATCTTTGATCTTATAACCAAATAAAAAAAAACTTTTATTTGATTTGCTGTAATCCCATGATGAGAGATTTTTTTACTACGCTTTCTTTTTAAGCCTAACATATAACTCTTTCAGAGTAAAAACAGATCCCAGACCCAGAATCGAAGAAATTTAGGAACATAAAAAATTCATCACTGTCATTATTTTTGAAATACTGCACATTATAGCTGTAATCTGTATGACCTTCTAAGTTATTGGTACAGTTAGTTATGACCCCTCTTTAAGGTGTTTGTTTCTCATTTAGGGAAGTTGTAAGTAATGTATTTCTCTGTTGCGCTTTTTTCCATGCAAAAAAACATTTTACACAATTTTTTTAGCAGTAACATACATCTTATCATAATGAATACAATTTTTACCTGGAAGTGATCGCGCGGGACACACAGATTACGAAATCGTTAATTCTGGCAAAACTGTTTATTTGTTACCAAAGAAAAATTGAAAGTTCTTGAAAGTAGGTAAGTAAACTTTCTCTTAGTTAAATTATTCACTGAAATCACGATGTGTATCGTGTACAATAAAATAATTATAAAAAAGAAGATTGGGTGACTCAATAGCCCCGCTCGACCGTATCGAGTGAGCGCCTGTTCCCGGGTTAAAACATGTTGAAGTCTTTTCGCTTTAAATATTAAAAATAATACAATTATTCTTCATCGGAAATTTATATTATAGTTCATTATTTAACATCAATTATAAATGCTAATTCTGTGAGGCTTAAAATTACAATTCGCTTAAAACTAATTATAATTTGAGCAACCATTTTAAAAAGATCATTTTACATTTTTGTAAACATTATCGAGCACTTGGCTTTGCTCTCCTTACAATTCAGCTATTATATCAATAATGTTTTATTTTCTTACAAATGAACTCGGGCAAAGAGCGCGCACTTCAGCCGGTATACTTTTAATGTATCAGTGCTGCACAGAGTATTTTATAACTAATTAATTAATACTAAATTAAGAATAAGTTTAATAAGTATTAACGACTTCCATGGGCTTGTCTTGCAAAGCAAAGTTTTTATAAGGAATGCTTATGATTAGAAATTGACCCTCTAAATTATTTTTCTATATTTAGCAGATATCTATATTTTGTCTTCTACGCAGCCACCGGATTTTACAATATGTTCAATTTAAAAATTAACATAATATAATTATCCTATTATTTATTTATTTATTTATTTATTTTTGCTTAAAATTAGTATACAAAATTTAAAAATTATGTTACTAATTTGTATGGTTTATAATTAAGATCGCCTATTCTAGCTTTAGCTTCAAAGTACATTATTATTGCATTCAGTACATTATTAATGTATAAGGGGGGCGCGATAAAAATTGTGACCGAAAAGGAGGGCGCGATAAAAATTGTGACCGAAAAGGGGGGCGCCAGTATTGAAAGTTTGAGAAGCACTGGCTTATGCACGTATTACCAAAAATTCGTGAAAAAATTCTCAACAATTGCCAGACCACTCCATAAACTGACCGAGGCAAAACAGAAATTCATTTGGACGGTTGATTGTAACAACGCCTTTAACAAGCTTAAGGACGCACTAACATCTGCTCCAATCCTGGCATATCCTGAAATTGGGAAACAATTTATTCTGGATACGGATGCAAAACATGAGGGTATTGGGGCTGTATTGTCTCAGGAGATTTATGGCCAGGAGTGTGTCATCGCCTATTTTAGCAAGTGTCTGTCCAAAGCAGAAAGAAACTATTGTGTGACCACCAGGAAGGAACTGCTTGCTATCGTAAAAGCTGTGGAGCATTTTGATCCTTACCTCTACGGTCGAAGGTTCCTGCTGCGTACAGATCATGCCTCATTGACCTGGCTGCTGAATTTTAAAAATTCAAAAGGCCAAATAGCTAGGTGGAAACAGAGGCTACAGAAGTATGAAGTAGATATTTGCCACAGAAAATGATAACCCCATGGAAATGCAGACGCCCTTCCACACGTTGTCAAAGATGATCTGGTGTTGCAGCTGGGGGTGTAATCTGGGTTAAACGTTGAGCAACCATGGACCACACGTTTTCTTTCGGCGAAAGATACGGAGAGCTAGCCGGTCAGGGAAGCAATTCAATCACGTGATTAACGAAGGATCTTTTGGCAATGCGTGCCACGTGTGGTTGCGTATTATCCTGTTGAAATATGGCTGTGGCCAAGCCCTGAAGGTAAGGAAGGACAAATGGCTCCAACACCTCGGACATGTAGCGCTGGACGTTTAAAGTACCGGCAATGCGTAAAAGAGGAGTGCGAGAGTGATATCCAATACCTCCTCATACCATAATACCCGGTGCAGGACCAGTGTGGCGATGCATAACGCAGTTTTTCATCATCCTCTTTCCACGGTGTCTCCAGACTCGAATCTGACCATCATGGTGTTACAGACAGATGCGTGACTCGTCAGTAAGGAGAACTCCATTCGATTCTGCCACCCAGATCCTTCTTTCATTGCACCATTGGTGGCGGAGACATCTGTGGTTTTGCGTCAAGGGTAGACCAAGCAATGCACGTCTTGTGGACCAACTACTCTGCTGTAAACGGCGTCGAATGGTACGCGCAGTCACTGAATGATGCGTTACAGACTCAATGTGCTGTGCTACGGTTCGGGATGTTATTGAGCGATCCGTCACTGCCATGCGCACAATTTGCGTGTCCTCACGTGAAGTGGTGCACTGAGGTGGATGCGATCGACCACATCGGTCCATCGTATCCTCCTGCATCCAACGGTCCCTTATCCGCATTACAGTTGTTTGGTTTTGTCCAACACGATTACCGATTTTCCTGAAAGCTAATCCACAATCTCGGTAGGGTACTATCTTTCCTCTGTCGTAATCGGATACTTGATCAAAAGCTGATCGTTGTTTTCTACGAGACATAACTGATCCTTTTTTGAAAAAACCACAAGAAAAACAGAATTGCCGAACTTGAAATCGTCAAAATCTCCAAGCCTTAAATAGCGCTTTGAGGTGGCGCCTCAGGCGCGCGTGATGTGTGTCTGCGCTGAAATTCTAATCCTTTGCATATCTCACCTCCGCTAATGCATGTTGTAAATTTCATGTTATTTGAATGCTTCATTCATGGTTTTGCATTTAAGGTGACCAGCAGTGTAATATGAAACCTAAAATTGTATTCTTGAAGAATCAGATTTCCCCCTTAAAAAGATATTTCGAATGAAAACTGACAAAATTTGCTGAACATTTTTGTTGCCTTTGCATTAAAACAAAAAAAATTACTTTGATATGAAAAAAATTAGATGTGTGGACCATATATGATTTTTTGGATTACAAGCACATATACATACACACTAAATAGCTACATTTATTAAATAAAAAGCCTTTTTAAAAAGATTTCATTTTTACAGTGGAATCATTAGAGTTCTTAAAGTAATAGAATTATATATGAATATGCTATAAAATCATCGTTAACAGATAAATACTCATGAATGAAAATGTTGAATAATATGACAAAAGAAATGTTATTTCTTAGAAATGTATATCAAATATAACCTACATTAATTCGTTACTTGACATATGAAAAAGAACATAAAAACTATAATATGGATACAATTTCAGCTATTTAAAATATTTAATATGGTGACTATATATCTATATATTCCTTTACCATAAAAATGTTTTAAACAAGTCACATTTTTCCATTGAATTTCATTAGTGGTTTTTCTACTAAAAATATATTCGCTTTTCTCGGAATGAATACAAGTAAATAAAAATATAATGAAAACTATGCGTGGAAAAATGGTAAACGGAGCATTAAGTCTATGTGTTTAACTGACCGAAAGGTAAAATTAATATTTTTTCTTTTTGCAAAAGTTCTTCGAAGCAAACTAATTCAACTGAATTATACTCCATTGCAAAAATAAAAACAATAACAAAAATTTCAATACAAATAAATCAATAATAATTATAATGATTCCCCAAGATGTCTCCTAAATTGTTTCAAAATATTTTGGAGCATTAAGTATAAATAAATCTGAAGTCTTCGATTTCTTCTATTACACTTTAATAAAATTTTGATGGAATCATATCACGTTTTCTAATTCTAAATTAAAATTACTACAAAATGTTATATCATCGAACTGAATTCTTATGAATCATTCTTTTTTTTAAACTTTATTTCAAAGGAGGTTTTTTATAATTCTGATAACAAGGTTTGTTCCCCCCCAAAAAAAAAAAAAAATTTCGCAAGTTAATAAGCCTGTATAATCTCTATTTAGAATTACAGGGAAGTTTTTTTTTCTTATGAAGAATAAAACTAATATTTAAAAATTAGGCAACAATCTAAATTATTTCAAAGAAAAGTAAAAATCGAGGCAAAATAGGTTTTGCCTAATAAATGAGATTTTGGAATTTTCGTTATCCGAAGTATTTAAAAGAAAATTTATCACCGTATGCTGTAGTTACCTATCTAGTACCAATTGCCTTAATCATATTTCCATTTTTGTTGAAACACAAAAAAGTTTTCTTTTAAAAGTTACGTTGTAAAAGTATGGTCAGACAGTTAAAATAATTAAAATAAATAAAGAGTTTGTGTTTGATTTTTTAAAAAAAATACTAGAATTTAAAGTTCTTAATTTCTTATACTTTATTAATTACTTTGTTGTATGCACCCGCACGTGATAAGAAAGGAAATATAATTCACATTTAATTAAAATTGTAACTTCTGAAATTTATATTTAACTATAAAGCAAAATTTTTTACTTATCAAATACAGATATTACAGCTTCTAAATAATATTTCTGAATAGACTTTTTATATAAATTTTCATAACTAACTTGCAATAGGCCAACTGTTTGTAATGTTGTTATTAAAGTATTTTACAGTACTTTTTTCACAGTAATATCAGCGGAATAATCTAGCGTAATTTATAAAGAAGTTGTTTGTTGTTGTTTCTTATCCAAATGTAGTGTAGCGTAGCGGCACCATCTCCATAAAATCCCCAAAATCACCAAAAATTCTAAAAATAAAATAGAATTTGTTAAAACCTCGTCAATAGTAAAATACTTAAGCAATTAAGAATATGACTGGAAGAGGCCTGATCAGTTTTGCATCTATTACACTGTGGGAAGACCTTTCGGCCCTCTATTGAAAATAAGAGAATTGATGTGACAGAGCCTTCTGCGGATCTTTAGGAATATTAAATTGGTGACACCAAGGAAGTTTTTTCCCAAAACACCAAGGGTCAGCAAAGAGTATTCCCCAAAGTGCATTTCATGGTATTCTTTTAATGGTGGGGAGTTCGGCAGAAGTATACAGCTTCAATGCACTATAAATCAAGAACAATGTAAGTCAGTGCTTCTCAAACTTTCAATATTTGCGACCCAATATTCAAACATAATTTTCATAGCACCCCTACCCTCCATACTATAACACAATTTATTTAACTCAATAATACACTTTCACAGTAAAACTACAATACGACTTTAACCTCTTAAGGGGCCGCGGTAGCCGAGTGGTACAGGTATCGGATCGTGGCTTGCCTGGTCACGAGTTCGGGCCCAGTACCACTGAAGACCCACCGTGTAAGGCAGCGATGCACGTTAAATCCGTCGAGAGTTGAAACGTCCTCCCGTTGGTGTGGTGTGGTAGTTAGGAGAGGGGGTGCCAGCTCAGGTGTCATCCACGTCTCTTGACCATGGTTCAAAATTACATGGTCCGTCGCCAAAAGCCCTCGTGTAGCTGAACAGTGCGACGTTAATATTCAATCAATCAATCCATTAACCTCTTAAGGGCCACCGGCGTATATAAACGTCTCGCACATCCTAATCGTTAATTGGCACTATCTTTTCTGTGCACTGCTATCCATAAAATTATTCTGAAGACTTTGGACTGTAAGAAAAGGATCTTGACAGGGATTGTGAAAGATTTACTCATTTCAGGGATTTTCATATTTATTCCTTTTCTTCTTCCGAATACATCCCAAACTCTCGCTTACGTGGAAAACGGTGGCATTGGGAAGTTTCACTTTGAATTGGCACGTAAGGAATTAATTTGGAGGTCCCTTTGCACAGGAGGATCAAAATTTATGTCCAGAAAATCTTGTTAAGTTCAGTTTATCTGGGTCCCTGTGCGCCAGCCCCAAACTACCAATGGATAAACAGGCACTGTGTACACTGAATTAATTATGAAGTAAGTGTTAATATTTATATATAATTTTATATATTACTGTTAATAATTTAACTTGTTCTTAATTTAGTGTTGGTAAATTAAAGATGAAATACATTGTAGAGTGTTGATAAATTTATAAGTGCATTATATCAGTGAAAATGTTAATTTTATTATGTCAGAATGTGTTTTGTTTATTTACTTTCAGTAAATCAATATTTTCTAAAAACTAATCTTTTGTTTTCGATTTTTGACTATGCTCGAGAGTTACCCTCTTAGAGTATCACGCCTCTTTAGAGGGCGCGTCCCACAGTTTGAGGAACGCTGATGTAAGGTATTATATGCCTCTTGTCACAGAATTGAATGGGACTATTTAAAGATTTGTGAGAGGAAGTTATAGATGCTCTAATGGTGAACCATTAGTCACATAACACACACTGAGCCATTTATCCATTTCCTCCCCAACGTTTTTGAAGGTATCAAGTTCATTGATTGCAGATGTGATAAAGCTGTTTCAGTTTAGTTCAACTTCTGCACGAACAGACAGTAATTCTCATTTTTTCATACTACTTTTAGATAGATTTTCTAGTTGAAGGTCCTTTTCCGAATCATGATCGAAAATGCCGTCACGCACAGGACAGATCCTAGAGTGTTGGCCACCACCGGGCAATGTGTCACCCCTCTAGAGAATTTTTCACATTTTGACTAATACTTAACTTTGACTTATAAACTCATCTATCTGATGGAAGTGTAAAGGAAAAGCATTAATGAAAATGCAAATAGATACAAATATTACTTCTTTCCTCCAATTTGCCCCTCCTTTCCCCAATGCATATTGAATTTATACTCATGCGTCTTCGATAATATTAAACATGTTAGATATTTCGTAAAGCATTTTCCGCAAAATTCATTTTTGAGGCGCCTTCGTTAAAGCGTCGCCAGTGCCACTGTAGGTAAGAGTATGTCTTTTATTGGGGAGTGGGCGCTGTGGTGAATAACGCTATCAAATGCAGGATGTTTGTAAAGAATTAACATTAGCGATAATGAGCCAACACAATATGCTCTAATATTCTATTTTTCTTAAACTATGCTATGATATCGGGATTTATTTTGATTTTTTAATAACTTTTTCAATTTCAGCACATATCTATTCGACAGATTTTGCTTGATTGACAAAGCTATACATGGCCTGCGGCCACCCACTACTTTGGCCGCCTGCGTGCAGTGCACTTGTAGCACTCCTGATAGGATTGGTCCTGGTGGCACAGCAGTTGCGGATTCCATTTTGCTGAATTCATGAACACACAAAAAGGCTTCTCCTCCGCAAATACTGCCATTTTGACTCATTAGTCGTATGGCATGCCCACTATTGCTTACGTCACTTCTGTGAGGTGCTGGATGAGGGGTCGGCAACGATTTAGCTGTGGCGTGCCAAACCAATCTACCAACATGTTTCAGTGTGCCACATAATAGGCCATTTTTAAACAATTCGATTCCCGCGATGTTACAAGAAGAATTAGAGAATAGAGTTCAATAATTCAGATTTTAAGTTTTATTATATTTTAATTTTGCATCATTCTGTACATAAAAATTAAAAAGCATAAATTATAACTATTTCTTCAATAAAAATAAAAATAATGAAATTTTATATGTATTGTGTATTTTTAAACATGCTTTTTTTTTAAAAAGAAAAAGACGACGGAAAATATAAGTATTTCCCATCATTACAACTAAATAAAAAGATAAAAAAGAATTTTAATGCAAACTTGGTGTTTGTACCGCTCTAATATATCGTAAAATCAGAGGCATAATGCTTGACTTTCAGTTTGACACAATTTTGAGCATTCATTTGTTAGACAATTTCTTTAAGGAATTGAAATATTTTTTATATGAGGAGATATTTTTTTACTTTGATACGTAAGCAAACCATATTAGAACCCAAAGCGAAAAAAAACCCCTAGGAATTTTCTGTTTTCAAACAATTAAATCTTTCCTGCAATTACATTCATTAATTTGCAAAATGGCTGAGAACTTAGCTTTAGAGTTATCTTTCAGATTTTTTTTCGTAATTCCGTATATATATATATATATATAATATTATATATATAATATATATATATATATATATTATATGATATATATATATATATATATATTTATTATATATAGTCTTAAGTTAAAATTCAATAAATGTAGAGATAGTAGATGTAAGACATGTACTATGTTAAATATGGATCAATATAATTGTGATTCTAAATTTAACCTTTGTAAAACCTTTAATTATATTTATCTTTTAAATTGTAAAATATGTCATTATAAATATATTGGACAGATTTCTAATACTATTAACTTAAGGATTAATCAGCATAGACATGATGTTAAATTCTTTAATAATTCCAATAAATCTAATAAAATTGAACTTAGACACTTTCGTATGCATGGTTTCAAAAATGTTGAACTGTCTATCATTAAAATTACTCCAATTACTAAGCACAGATTATGGTGGGAAAATCACTTTATTAGGAGTTTTAATACAATCTATCCATATGGCCTTAATGTTTTGTATTTTGCTAAAAATACTTTGCAAATAATGTTACAGAATAATAATAAATAATTTTTTTATAATGCCAATAGATTAAACAATACTTCTAAAAGAAAATCTAGAAGTAATAGAACAAAAAGGAAAAATAGAGATAAAAATTCATTAAATGACAATATTAGAGTTCTGATGATTTTGAAAAAAACTTTAATATCAAGAAGATCAAATACTTCATGTTTGGTCTTAATAAACATGAAATTACATTGTTATATGAATCCTTAAATAATGATTCCTTACAGGTTTGTCATGCAGTACACATTATTAAAGACATTCTTAACTATCTAGTTAATAAATTCAATATTAATGTTGAGAAAATTAATGAACCTATTACAGAGTACTGCACTTTATTATTCATGAATAAAACTTTTGACAAAATTAACTTTTCTAGTGTATTTAATAGACATTTGTCACTTTTTCCGGTTAGAAAGGTGGTTGTAAAGAAAGCTTTTAAATATAACAAAATGATGGGCAGATTTATCTTTAATTACAACAATAGTTCGCCCTCTGTTAATATAGAAGATTGTATATGTAAAAACTATAATGATTTTATTGATGGTCATCATAAACATGTAGTTACTGGCAACTTAGACATAATCAATGATAATATTTTAAAAGATATAATTAGTAAAGGCACTAATTTTAGATTAAATGTTTCTAATAACAACAATACTGTTAAAAAACAAATTATTAAATATATAGATAATTTTATTACAAAATCTGCAATTAAATTTGGACTACCTATTGAGGCATTTGATGAGTATAAGTACAATATTTTAAAAGACCTTATAAATTTTAGTAACCATTCTCAATATGAAACTACTTTCAAAGATATAAAACAGAAAATTTATGAATTACAAAAGAATTTTATCATAGTTTACATTGATAAAGTACCTGGTAACTATGCTGTGATTTGTAAGTATTTATATTATAATATTCTTAATGATCACTTTCTTAATAATGGTTCTTTTATAAAATTAGATTTGTCACATATTGAAATTAGTAATCGTATTATTGCTATTTATAAAAAATTAGGTTATTGTATTCCTAAAATTAAGTATCCATATATTTCTTTAACTCCAAAATTCCATAAAAGTCCGGTTAAATTTAGAACTGTGACAAATGGTTTTAGAACATATATTACTACTGCAGGCAAATTACTTCATAATATTATACAAAACTCTATTAATCAGCAATGTAATAAAGCTATAATTAAAAATAGTAAAGAGATTATAGATTTTTTTAATAATAGAAATATTTATTCAGTTCATAGTTATGACTTTGAAGATCTTTTCAATTCCATTAATTTATATGATATTATTAAAGTAATTTTAGAAAACCACAGTATGTATAACCTTAATATTAATTTTAACAACTTTAAAACTCTCATAGATTTTGTCTTAAAAGAAAATTACATCAATTTTAATGGTTTTTTATATAAACAAGAGAAAGGACTCCCACAAGGGGCCCCAGCTACTAATAGTTTGGCTAATCTTTATTTACATTTTTATAAATATAATTATGTTATTAATAATGACTACTACATTTTTAGATATATTGATAATTTAATTATTTTTGGAAAAAATGATAATTTAAATCCCATTATTAATTTTTATCCGTCCTACTTAAACTTAGTTGAAATTAATAATAATCCAATCAAAACAAATTACCTAGATGTATCACTGTATATTAAGGATTTGAAACTACATAGTAATATTTATGAAAAAAGAGATGCCTTTAATTTTAAAATCATCAAAGTGCCTTACTGGAATTCTAATTTATCCCTATCTATACATAGAAATATTATTTTTAACTATATTTATCGCAATAATGTATTAGTTAGCAAAAAAGCTAATATTTTTTAAATCTTAAAAATTTTTTTAATCACTGTATTGAACATGGATACCCTGCTAACTTTCTTTGTTATTATATTTATAATGGTTTTTTTATGATAAAATTTGTATTACTGCAATTATTTACTGTTATTATGTTTTGTAATGTTTTTCTTCAATTTAGACAATATCTAATTTATTCAACAATTATTAAATAGATGGCGCCACATGTTTATTTTTAAAATTTTTTTAATATATATTTTGTGAGTTTCCTTTATATTTTACGCTAATTTTATATGATTATTATTTTTATGATTTTTTAAAAGTATATATATATATATATATATTTCTTATTATCGTATATCGTATCGCAATTAATTTTATGCGGTTCTGCTCTCACCCTATTTGGCGGGAACACTTTATGCACTCTTGGCCATCGTTTTAACTCCGAATTAGTAGGTTATGTTTATGTTCTTATGTTATTTATTTTAATGATTTTTAATATTTAAATTCTACATATATAACTTGTTTAAACCTGCAATCCTGGTTCCTAAGACCAGGAATTTGTCTTTATACTATGTGCCTTCTTCTTACTTTTAGTTATCTTAGGTATATAAATATATGTTTATTTTTATATTTTTGTTTATATATTTGTGAATATGTATATATATGTATAAATTTATATATATGTGTATGTATATGTATATGATTATATATTGAAATTTTTTTTATATTGGATTATATATATTATATGTATATTATATATACACTCGTGTGCAAAAATTAAGGACGAGACGGTTATTTCAATATAACTTTGTACAAAAGCTTTCCAAATTACCACATTTAATACCGTGAGATCCCCAACACGTAAGGACATGTGTAATGTAAGCAACACTTACTAAAAGAGAAATCATAGGGATAAAAAGAAGCTTGATTGAAAAAGTAGAATGGAGCGCAATGCGACTGAAGGCCGAAACATCCCTGTGATGGGTGTCCAGCAAGAAACATCCGGTCTTTAGTAGGGGATATGATCTCCCTTGACTGCTAGGCAGGTTTCACAGCGTCTGCCCATGCTGAGAATGAGGGTGTCAATGAGTTGTTGAGGCATTGCTGCCCATTCGTCTTGCAGCGCCAATCGAAGCTCCCGAATCGTTACTGGTGGTAAGGTACGAGCTGCCAAGCGTCTGCCTAGAGAACCTCATACATGCTCGATGGGATTGAGATCCGGAGATCGTGCCGGCCAATCCATACGTTCAATATCCTCACTCTCTAAGAGCAGTTCGGCAGCTACTGTGCGATGACATGGTGAATTGTCGTCCACGAAAAGGAACTGCAGACCCATAGCGCCTCTAAAAAGACGCACATATGGAAGAAGAATCTCGTTACAATAACGGGTCCCGTTGACTGAACCTGCGTCGAAGATGTGAAGGTCTGTACGACTACCAAGCATGATGCCTCCCCAAACGAGAACACCGCGACCTCCATACCTGTCCCTTTCAATAATGTTCGAGGGATGATTGCGGCTTCCCCGCTCTCTCCAGATGAGTATGCGATGAGAATCGCTACTCAAACTGAATCTGCTCTCATCTGTAAAAAGTACTCGTCCCCATTCATTGTCTCTCAAGGTACACACCGTACACATTCATTGTCAAGGTACACACCGTACAGGGCGTCGTGCAAACAGACCACCACCGTGCAGTCTTCTGGTCACGGTAAAACACGATATCGGTCGTCCAGTCGCCTGTGTCGTGTGTCTATTTATTTCTCCCGCTGTCTGCCGCCTGTTTCTTCTGGCCTGTAACACAATGTAACGGTCATCTTTGGGTGTGGTTCCTCGTGGACGACCACTACTGAACCCCCGGATAGCTGTTCCTGTAGTTTGAAATTGTCTCCAAAGTCGTGAAACGATGCTGTGAGCAATTCCGAACTCTGCAGCCACACTTGTCACACTGCGGACTTCCTCCAACTTCCCAATGATTCGACCTCGGGTAAAAGCATCCAGATGTCGTCTAACAAATTGATTATTCGCCATTTCTCGCTGAGGCAGCAACTCGGTGTGATTTTAACTGCTATACGGCTTGCAATCTCTTTGCCAGAAATACTGATCTTACACCGACAACATGCTTTATACTACTCAGACACTTCCCCATTTCGTCTACCTGCATATATGCGCATGTGCTACCGTACATCACCTTACTTAATCTCCTGATTGGTCTTTCTGTCCGCTCTGCCTCTTCGTTCAGCTGATATGCTAGTTTTTCGACTTCGTCCTTAGTTTTTGCACACCAGTGTATATATGTTATATATATATTATACAGAGTGGTTTTTTTTTCAGGTACAGAAGTTTAAGTTGGCATTACTTTTCAAGATGGCGACCGATTTAACAGATGTCAAGTTATTCTCAGTTTGGTTTGGCAATTCATCATGAATAGACTCATGCCTGAACAACGCTTTCAAATTGTGCAATTTTATTTCGAAAACAATGGTCGATTTTCATAAGCAAATTTTGTTTAGCGATGAAGCGCACTTCTGGTTGAATGGCTACCTCAACAAACAAAACTGCCGCATTTGGAGTGAAGCTAATCCACAAGTGTATGTCGAAACACCGTTACATCCAGAAAAACTGACTATTTGGTGCGCTTTATGGGCTGGTGGAATCCTTCTTCAAAAACGATGAAGGCCACAACGTTACAGTCAATGGTGATCGGTATAGAGCCATGATTACTAACTTTTTCATTCCTGAATTGAACAATCATGATGTCCAGCAGCTGTGGTTCCTACAAGACGGCGCAACATGTCACACAGCTCGTGCCACAATCAATTTATTGAAAGACACGTTTGGTGACTGCCTAATTTTACGTTTTGGAACTGTGAATTGGCCTCCAAGATCTTGTGATTTAACACCGCTAGACTATTTTTTGTGTGGCTATGTAAAGTCATTGGTCTATGCGGATAAGCCACAAACGCTTGACCATTTGGAAGACAACATTCGCCGTGTTATTGCCGATATACGGCCACAGATGTTGGAAAAAGTCATCGAAAATTGGACGTCCAGATTGGACTACATCCGAGGCAGCCGTGGCAGTCCTATGCCATAAATCATATTTAAAATGTAATGCTACAAGATTATCCTTCGAATAAAAAAAATCATGTTAATCGAATAATACATCGTTGTTTTATTGCAATTTAAAGTTCTATACCTCTAAATCTCCTATCTTTGTATAAAAAATATATCTTTATATAAGTATTATATCTTTGTATAATCTCCCCCTCCTATCTTTGTATAAAAAACATATAGTGTTTAATACAGCTATGCAATGTGAATAACGATCGTCCTACAAAAATAAAATGATGTACTTCGAATAACATAAATGTAGTTTTAATCAATTTCCCTAAAACAACTTGATTACTTTCAGAATTTTTGAGAAAGGAAAAATATAATTTCTATAACAATTTGAATACAGAGTAAATATGCGCGTATAATACTTACAATTCAATAAGATTTAGACCCTTAAATAATCTCCAAGGTAAAACGGATAGCTGATTATGCCGAAAGTTTCTGAAAAGAAAATAAGTTATGCAATAAAATTTGTTGTAATCATCTAAACATATTAATAAAATATATTTCGAGAGATCATAGCAGGCAATAAAATATATAAAAAAAACTTCCATATATATATATATATATATATATATATAAACAAATAAAACAAAAATAGTACGTTATCTTTTAAGTCAATACTAATATTTGAATCCGATCTACAAACCGAAAGTAGATGCTGAAAATAAGGAATAAATAAAATGCGATTTAATTTAATATATTAAAAGAACAATAAAATCAATATTTAAATTTTGTTTTCATTGTAAAATAGTAGTAGCTTTTTTAAATGAGACTTGTTTACACAGCTTCTAAGTAATGTTATGTTATTTAGCTTTTTATTGACGATTTAAAAAAAATTGAATCACAATGAAATATTTTGATAATAGCTTTTTAAAATGTTTTATTTAATTCCTCATTTAATAACTAATGATTTAGTTTTCAAGATTTATATTGCATTCTTTCACGAAAATACATTAAAATTTCTGAACAAATGTTGAAAAATATTAATATAATTTATTTTGAATTTCCAAGTAAAAGCTTCTTTTCCTAATAAACTGTATAAATTCGTTAAAGCGTCGGTTTCTTAAAGCAATGAATTACGATTTTAAATGAAATGACAGGAAAATGATGGTAAAATGCAATTAAACATCGTATCAATTCCTTCCTCACGAAATTAAAATATTGTCTACTTTTGACAGCTCAGAGTTCATATAAGCAGGCATACCTTACGAATAATAAGCAACCATACTTTGTTAAATATCTCAAGACATTTATTTAAATAACAGTTTTCAGAGGACTTTAATACTTATCAAGATTAAATTTATACTTGATTGTTAATTTAAAATGTGTAGAAAATACTTTGTAGTAAATTTTCATCCTAATCGTTACTTACCAAAGTGTCTCAATATGTTATATAAGTCACACATTCGAATACGTCACTTCATGATGTCACTGTGTTCAAAATTATTTCATTTACATGATAAAAAATTAATAACCAAAACTGATATACTTTCGGAGAGATTCTCGTGGATTTGTTAAATGAGAGTGAATTTAGTATGAACTGATGTGAAAAAGATGAGCAAGATCTATTCTATATAAAAATTACTTAATTAACTTCTTAAAGACAATCCAATGAAACAGTTGGAGGAGCAACGTGTTATAAGGCTTCATTTAAATATTTTTATACACTGGTTACAATTATTTATGAGGTTAAATTTTCAGCATTATTAGTAACAAAAATAACAGATCGTCTCATTATGTAATATATATATATATATATATATATATATATATATATATATATATATACATATATATATATATATATATATATACATATATATATATATATATATATATATATATACATATATATATATATATATGCATATATATATATATATATATATACATATATGTATATATATATATATATATGTATATACATATATGTATATATATATATATGTATATATATATACATATATGTATATATATACATATATGTATATATATACATATATATATATATATATATATATATATATATATATCCTAAAACAATTATTATTATCATTATTGTTATTTTGCTGAAAAGAAAAAAAAAATCTCTGTATATAACTCTTAAATGGATGATTACATGAAGATAACATTAAACGTATGTAATATCAAACATCATTACATTTGTTAATGAACAACATTATTTCTAATGTATTTCAAATAAATAAGAATTGCAGAATTTTTCGTGACAAATTTGGTGCACGCAGAATTTAGTAAAATTTCATGAATAAATTTCTATATACTTCTGTTCTTTTTTCACTAATTGTTAATAAACCTGTAGAACTTGTACAATGAATTTTTCTAAGTAGAGCTGCATATACACTCATAGACAAAAAAATTAGTGCACCAAGAAATAATTGCGGGATCGTAACGAATATAAGCCTGAAGGTACAAGTCGGGGAGATATGCTAATGATTAGAAATGCAGCGTGATTCCGCATTACGTATAGCCGGTAGAGGATGTTTAACGTCATTCTCCGTGGAGTATGAAAAAAGGTAACCAAAGCTTTTTTGAGTGTGCTGAATCGTTTACAAAGTAAGAGCTGAAGTAGACAAGCCATTACGCCGTTTTCGAAGACAATATGAGCTGCTGTCGCAGTTTTAGAGAGGGAGAATCATCGGCATGATGAAAACTGGGTGGTAAGCTAGGCAAGTAGCTCGTTAATTAGGCCACTTTGATTGTATTGTGAGGAGGTGTTGGGACCAGTGGATCCGAGATATGTCACTTACACGAAGACCAGGCTCAGGGTGCCCTCGACAGACTAGCCTTCGAGAAGACTGCAGCATCGTAAGAAATGCACACATACAGCCAACTGCTTCATCAACCGCCATTCAGGCACAGGTAGAACCTTCACTAAGGGCCCCTGTGTCTTCTTGAACCATACAAAGGCACTCGGCTGAAGGACATTTGAAATCGCGGCCCCCATTACGTGTTCTGCCCTTGATGCCCACCCATCGACGCCTCCGTTTGGAGTAGTGCCACGCACGAGGAGACTGGACTGCAGCGGAATGAAACCAGGTCATCTTTTACGACGAATCCAGATTCAATCTCAGCAGTAATGGCAATAGTGTTAATGCCTGAAGACTCCGTGGTGAACGCCTCAGCCCTGCCTTTGCTTTACAGCGACACACCGCTCCAACAGCTAGTGTGATGGTATGGGGCACAATTGTCTACAGTACATGAATCCCGGTTAGTATTGATCCACGGTACCATGACAGCCCAGCGGTATGTCCAAGACATCCTGCAAGCACATATGTTGCCACTCATGCAATGGGTCCCATCCCTTTCTCAACAAGACAATGCTCGACCTCACACGGCAAGGGTGTCACAAGACTGTCTCCACACTATTACCAAGGACTCCAAGGACAGCCCGATCCCCACTTTTGTCTCCAATTTGGCATATCTGGGATCATTTGGGAAGGCAAGTTAGGCATCCAACAAATTTGAACGAACTAGAGGCAAGGTTACAGCAATTATGGAACTAAATGTCTCAAGAAATCATACAGAACTTGTATGCCTCAATGCCGATCGTATCGCATCGAGCATTTACGCTAGAAGGGGTTAAACAGGGTATTAAATCTTCCGTTCTTTTGCCTTTTTCTCTGAAATAAATGACCCCTTTTCTTTGATTTTCTAATCATTTACTTATATCAACGTAGTCATTACGTATGTAAAATTTCATTTCATTTTGACGACTCCTTCTTGGGGCGTGAATTTTTTTGTCCATGAGTATATTTAGTTTTCCAATGCTTCGTTATTTCATTGTTCAAAACTGCCTTTATATTTAGACCAGTGATGTATATTGTAACAAAAGTACTTTTGTCAACATTTGGATAGCAATTTTTACTCCTATACTTTTTGTGCAAGTGCAGAATTTTTTTTCCCGGAATGATGATATCCCGCAATAAACCAAATCATTCGTTTATTAGGTACGACTTCGACAATCCAATCAAAGTCATTCACTTCCACACTCTTCTTTACAAATATAAACATGATTTTTTTACACACTTTAAAATATACTTTTGTTATACGCTAATTTAAATACTCAACAATATGGTAAACTCGCAACAGGCCGCATGCCTTCGTTCACTGTGCCACACTCTTGAATGCGTAGGCATAAACACCACTACACCCTTACACATCAACGCTTTCATAGCGCCCTCTACAGTTGGGTGCTAACACACATTAGACTTGTTTGGGTAAATAAGAGTTGTTGATTTTACAATATGCCTTTTTTTCCATTATCCCTCTCACGTATGTGAATTCAAGTTCACCATGAATGTAATTAAAAATTGATAAATGTTGGAATTTCTCAAAAGCTGTAATGATAATCAGAAGCTTACAGAATGAATATTTCCAAGTACCAGGTGGAACATAGAACCAAGTTACTACCATATGAATAGTTTTACTTTTTAGTATTAAACAAGTTGGTTCATTCGAATTTCGCATAAAAATTAAATTTAAGAATCATTACTACCTGAAATTGTCAATTTTTCTAGGTAGCATATAAAACGTCAAAGTTTGGTGCAAAACAACATATCCAAAAGTGTAAAAGATTTTAAATGACCACTTAGCAGTCTTCTAAATATTGTTCGATAAATTTCTAAAATATTGTTTAATCAATGATACATTCAAAGATATTCGTTATTTCGTTGCAGATACAGATTGCAATACCGGTATTTTGAGCTATTTGTACAATTTTGTAATACCGGTATTCACAAGTTTAAATACCGTTTTTTCGGTAGTTATTAGGATTTTTTTTAAATTATCGCGACTATATGTTCAGGGACCGTCAACATGGCAAAGTAGTATACATTTTTGTTTGTATGTCTTCCTAACGGGCCAAATTAATTAAGACTCGGAATATAAAGTTGCATCGTACAGTCAAGAGAAGTGATAAAATATGTAAATGATCCACGGAGACTGGCCAAAGCTATCTTATTACAGCTGAGAATGGTAATGATAGTCTGATACTCGTATCTGAGAAAACAAAGTTGTTGTTGCGAAGAAAGTGCGTGGTATTTCGATATTTTTTTTTAAATTGATGAGTCTGTTATTCACTATTGATACAGTCAATTGATATTACGCGGTACAATTGATGCATTATATCTTTTAAGATCCCATTTCAAAAATTTGTAATAGTACCACGGGTTGAATAGTGATATTTACACTTTTTTATGATTTAAATAAATAAGATGTTTTTTATTATATATATACTGTTGCAATTTATAAGTTACAAAATACTTTTTGTGATATTTACACTCTCTAATAAAACTGGCAAATAAAACAAAGAAACAACTGTGTTTTCTTTTCAGTTTGTAAAATTTCTACTACTGGTGTTAAAACCGGTATCCCGGTATTAACATTTAAAGAATACCGAATACCGGTATTGAACTTTTGGCCCGATATTGCATTCCATAGTTGCAGAGAAAGAATAAACTTAAATACAAAGTAGATCATATCGTCAGATGACGAAATATACGTCAAAACCATGAAAAGCATTTTGCTTTTTTCCCCTTCACTTAAGGAAGAAAAAATTGGAGACTTTTTCACTGGTTGAGTAATTAAAATTTTGTATAAAGTTCAACAATTCATGTCCTTTCCACCCATTCTTTTCTAAAAGGAAGTAAAATATTCCTTCCATATACCACATAAATCGCCTTGCCGTTTGGATCAGGATAGGTGTCTGTAAAAAATGATTTAAAAATAAAAGGGAAAAATCATAAATCAATGTGTTGCAATACTATATTTTAAATTTGCCAAAAGTTAACTAATAAGTTTATATTCTCGAAATAAAATAGTCATTATTGAAAAAAATCTGGATCTCTTAACTAGTGTAAGAATTGTAAGGCTACAATGCATCGCTTTGAAAATTCACTATAAACGCTTCCATATTAAATGTTAAAAGAAATATAAAGCATGGGTGTCTAAACTATGACCATTTGAGAGCCACATTGCAACAAAGAAAAATTTGCTGGGCCACACATAAAATATTTTTTCAAAAAAGTCAAATAAAAATCAACTCTATGTATAGTTTTATTAAAATAAATTAACTTCTTATAATTATAAGTTTTTTAAAAATTTGAATTAGATATGTATAGGTACACTTTTATTTTTAATTTGTAAAAGTTTCGTTTTATTAGTTTGGATTTCATAAAGATGGGAAAAGTTCACATATTAATGAGTTGAATGGATTTGCTTTTGTTGAACAAGCAAATCGATATCGAGTCCAATAGACGAAGTTTCAATTCTTAATGCATCTTCAAAATGTTTGTCAGTGATATTTGTCCTTTT
Source organism: Trichonephila clavipes (assembly GCA_019973935.1). NCBI lineage: Eukaryota > Metazoa > Arthropoda > Arachnida > Araneae > Nephilidae > Trichonephila > Trichonephila clavipes. The sequence goes on from BMAU01015920.1 coordinate 60,955, forward strand.
AGTTTTTTAAATGCTTCATTCTTGAAAACATTTATTCACAAATATAGGTACTGCCGAAAACTGAAGAAATAAAGCAATGACTATGAACATTGGGATACTTATCGAGGGGAAGGTAATCTTTATAAAACTCCAACAAAAAACATTCCTAATTTTTTTTCAGTTGAATGTCACTTTGCAGTTTAATGTTTTCCATATATTTGAAGATTTAGAGATAATGTTGTAGAAAATGTGTTGAAATAATCTTCAATTTTTTCGAAAATCTTGAAATCTACTTTCAATCTTTTGAATTAAATAAAAATGTCAAAACTTTTACTTTTATTTTACTATACCGAAAGTTCAACTTTCTTTCAAACGCTGTTATTGCTTGGACCATATTATTAATGAATTGATTTTTTCCTTGAAGTCTCAAATTTAATCCATTCAAATGTTCTATCAAGTCAATTAAGAGAGGTAAATCTAAATCCGAATCTTCGTCTTCAAACTCATCCACAGGCAAAATCTCATATATACACAGGTTCTCAAAGCATACTAAGATGTTTTTATTTTAATTTTTATTTCAAACTAAATGTCAACGAATCGATTATATGTGAAAAATATTTCAAATAGTTATTTTTTTCAATAAAAATGTGTAAATTTAAATATTTTCATAATTTACATTTGGACCGCATTTTAAAGGCATTTGAGCTGCACTTATGGTATCCGAATACATTCAGGACTGTTATTTTGCAAAAGCTTATAAATGGACAATAACTATGATATATATTATCACTTAGGTTATAAAATGTATCTAAAATTGCTTTAACAGTATTATTTTAATAAAAAAAATTATTTAAAAACAATATTTTGACAAAAAACGAACATAGAGAATGACAAATTTTCAAAACATTTTCCTTTCATGAAACATGCATCTATTATAATAATATTTTGCCTGCATTTATCTCAGACTTCTGTACAAAGGCTGAACTAGAATTTTTGAAATATATAGCTTAGAAGTGGATTTATCCATATTTTACTACAACAGAAGGGAGAAATTTTAAGAAAAAGACGCCAATAATTATTTCAATTGGTGGTAACTCTGAAAATAATGTAAATTTTTCAAAAATCCTAGTTCAGACTCTCTGGAGAAGTCTTTACTTTATTATAAGAAAAACATTATTATTACAGAAGGAACTGTAAAAGGAGAACGTTTTGAAAAAAAGTTATTCTAAGTTAATTTTTTGTCAAAATATTGTATTTAAATAATTATTTTTGTCATAATGTACTTAAAACTATATTATGCATGTATTCTAATCTAAGTGACACTTAATATCATGAAAATTATCCATTTATGCACTTTTTTTAAAATAACGGTTCCGAACGTAGTCGAATACCCTAAGACAAGCATGGTCTAAAGCAAATCTTGAAAACTCCCTTTGAGAGGCTTATGATCAGTACCCAAATATTTAGCACCATCTGAATCTTCATCTCCTTTAACTATACTTATTTTTGCGTAAAATATTCCTTTTACTAATATTGTCAAACAAAGCAAAATATATAATAAATTACATAATCAAAGCGCATTGCTATTTGCTGCAAAAAGTAACAGTGCAGTTCATAAGATAACCATCATTTAATAATAAATTTGAAACAGCCTTAAACTGAAAACAAATCACAACACTACTTCATTCAAGACGCCACCTAAAACAGATAAAATAAGGTTATAATCGATTAAAGGGACCATAAAATCAACTGCGGCAAACAATTAGAAAACTCCACAAGTTCTGTTCTGTCATTGAATTTATAGTAAAAGCACTTTATCGGATATTTTCATCAATATTGCTTTCTCTAACCTATGGTTCCCAGAACCCCTATCATTACTTATACAGTCGACTCTCGATAATTCGAACTTTCGATAATACGAACCTCTCGCTAATTCGAAGTATATGCTCAGCCCCTAGAAAAACTCTTGATATTTCGAACTAAAACCATAAGTTTTGGTACTCTCAATATTTCGAGATAAATTTGTGACTGGCCAGACTACAACACGCGATAATTCGAAGTTATCCTATAAAACTCTCCATAATTCGAACCTTCAATATTATAAAGTTAGATTCACTTCCTGTACCTAATTATCTCACGAGCGGTTTTTTTAATGAACTTATTTTCACTTCAAATTGTGCATGTTGATAGAATAACTATACTTTTTTTAATTATATTTCCGGTATTTGCTAAGCAGAATTTTGATTTATTCCTAAGCCATCTGTTTTTTCTTTTTCCGTTGATACCCAAGCTTTAGATGGATAAAGGAAAAACTTATTTCTTTTTTATGCACTGTGCAGTAATGAGTGAAGCTTCCTTTTACAAGTATTGCACAATAATTTTGATTTTCGTTGAGTATTTATTACTAATAATGAGTCACATTTAAACAGATGTTTTTTTTTTAAATAAAGCACTCGAACTACATCCAAGATAATTCAGTAGAATCGTTTTATGGCAGAGGATTGAAACCTTTATATAAAAGAGTATGAGGCAAAGACAGGAGAGAGAGGGATTTAACTTTATTCTATTATTTTTTTAAAAAAGAGAGCGGTAATGTACTACTAAGAATTGCTCCTCGTGCCATAGTTGTCGACCCCTGCTATTAAGTCCTCTGCTCCTGGAATACGCCTTGTGTTCATTTTAGATTCCAAATTTTAAATTAAAAATATTATTTTACTAAAGTTGGGGTGATTTACGTTTCCTACCTGTTAATTTCGATAAACCTTGGGCCACTACTTTACACCTCACCTCAGTGTAGACTTATCACGCGAAAGGAACGACATGTCTTGTTTTAAAAAGTACAAGTGCTTAACAATTTCTGAAAAGAAAAAGGTGATAGAATCAGTTGAAGAAGGTGAGAGGAAGGTCGATGTAGCCAAAGCATTTGAAATCCCACTGAGCTCACTCTCCACTATTTTGAAGAATAAAGAGAAAATATTTAGTGCATCTCTCTCTCTCTCTCTCTCTTTTCGAGTAGAGTGAGAAAACGCGTTAGTAAAGGTAATTTTCCATGTCTTGAACAGTGTTTAGTTTCATGGATGAGACAGTGTCGAGGACAGAATATTCTGATGGGTGGTCTTTATTGAAGGAAATGGCTAAAGCATTCGCCAAAGAATTAGGAATCGAGTTTTCAGCTAGCGAGGGATGGCTTAAAAATTTTAAGAAAATGAATGGGATAGTCTTCAAAAAATGTGCGGGAAAAGCTCAAGTGTCGACATTAACGTTTATTCTAAGTGGCAGAACTCGCTTTTGGATCTAATAAAGGAGTACGAACCACGTAACATTTTCAACACGGATGAAACCGGACTCTTTTTCAAGTGTTTAACAGAAAAAACATTTACATTCAAAAAAGAAAAATACCATGGAGGAAAACATAGCAAGGAGAGGTTAACTATTTTACTGACTGTAAATATGGACGGCTCAGAAAAGATTACTCCTCTCGTCATAGGAAAATCTGCAAAACCTCGGTGTTTCAAGGGCATAAACTCGTTCCCTACCAACTACCGCTCAAACAAGAAGGTATGGATGACCACCGAACTCTTTAATGAATAGTTGGTCTCACTGAACTCGGATATGAAAAGAGAAAAACGACATATTCTCTTATTTTTAGACAATGGTACTGTGCACAATAACGCACCAACTTTATCAAACGTGAAACTTCAATTTTCCCCCCAAACTCAACTTCAAAACTTCAGCCATCATACATAACTTTAAAACTTTTTATAGGCGTGAAGTTGTTAAAAGCGTTTTGGATAACCTCGAAAATCAGCAGCATGTAAATACTATTTGTACTTTAACAGCTTTGATCATGATTGGCAAGGCTTGGAGAGCTGTTACTCCTTTGACAGTTCACAGCTGTTTTAAAAAGTCAGGCTTCCCCTTGCCAAATCTGGTTGATGTGGACTATACACTCACTGAATTTAAAGCTGAACCATCCGTTTGGGAAACTCTTCCAGAACAAGATTTTACGTTTGACGACTACGTGTTGGTTGACACGGACATTGCTGTATGGGGAGCTCTATCTGACGCTGTAATTGGGGCTTTGGACCACAATAATACAGAAAGTGATGAAGACGAATCGGAGGAGTTGACTCCGGTAACTCTGTCATAAGCTTAAGTGTCACTAAACAAACTACGCAACTTTTCCCTTCAAAATCATGTTGATGCAGACATTTTACTGGCTTCATTTGTTCTAGAAAAATCTATCGACAAAGTTAGATTGAATGTCTTAAAACAAAAAAAAGATAACAGATTTTTTCGACAAAAAGGATTAATTATATATAGTATGTATATTCTATTAATAGTTATTTTCAAGACATAAGTATTCTTTTAATATAGGACTTTTAACTTCTGTTTTATTTTTATACTGTATAAAATGTACTTTAAAAAATATGTACAATTGTTGCTGTATTACATAGTTTTAAATTTAAATGTGTGTTAGAAAAAAACTTCTCTTTGAGTATTTTGAGAGTTTTTTCGTACCCTCTTGATAATTCAAAATTTTTCATTGGTCCCTCCAACTTCGAATTATCGATAGTCGACTGTATATATATATTAGATGTAACACTGTATATTAAGGATTTGAAACTACATAGTAATATTTATGATAAAAGAGATAGATGCCTTTAATTTTAATATCATCAAAGTTCCTTACTGGAATTCAAATTTATCAATATCTATATACAGAAATATTATTTTTAACTATATTTATCGCAATAATGTATTAGTTAGCGATAAAACAAATATTTTTTTAAATCTTAAAAAAAATTTAATCACTGTATTGATCAAGAATATCCTGCTAACTTTCTGCGTAATTATATTTAAAATGATTTTTAATGATACAATTTGTATTACTGTAATTATTTACTGTTATTATGTTTTGTAATGATTTTTTAAATTTCTACAATATCTAATTTATTCTACAACTATTAAATAGATGGCGCCACATGCTTATTAAAATTTAATAATATTATATGTATTGCGTCTCTTTTATATTTTACACTAATTTTTATATGAATATTATTTTTATGATTTTAAAAGTGTATATACTATATATATATATACATATATACATATATATATACATATATATACATATATATACATATATATATATACATATATATATACATATATATACATATATATATATATATACATATATATATACATATAAATATATATATATGTAAGGATAATTAAATTAGATTAAAAATTAAATTCCCTATCTAGCACTTGACTCATCTTTCTCAAGTATCAAACTAATCACCCATTTATTTCTTCCGAACTTATGGCCTAGCCAATAAACATGTCTAATTCCAGATCGTTAGATTTAATAGTCAACATATGTCAGCATTAACTTGAAAGCACCCTCTTCAAAGCAGCGATACTTACCATATGTTTTTCAAGTGTTATCCACTTGAAACCCCACCATGGCGTGCTTTTTCCTCCTCTCTCGGTATCAGAACAGATGTCGACACGATGGAATAAAGATATCCTTTTTTAAACTTTAATCTGATTCTGTCTTTAAAATCATGACAGAATTAAAGCCGGCAGGATTTTTTATCTGCGAATGGATTTCAAATCTTAACGTAAAAAACTAATCTTTTTATAAAATAATTTAATATAAAAACTAACGCCAACGAACGTAATAACTGATATGGAGAATTTTATGGAACTTCGACGGCACTCAACCTCTTGGCTGAAGAGGTCAGGTTGCCGGAATTAAAATGAATACTGCTCTGTGGTACAAAAAAAACCGCGCTAGTAATCCCCGAAAGAACATCGCTCTTACCGCCAAAGAAATATAATCATCCTCTTCTCCTAACAAGATTTCAGAAAGTCATACTTCAAAAATGGAAGCAATGAATGAAATTAAAATTAAGCCAGAAGAGAATTTAGATGCTGATGAAGAAAAAGTACAACAACCTATAACCATTATTAAAAATGATATTCCATTTGAAGATCTACAGACTTTTTTCCAAAAATATAACCTAGAAATACCCATCCAAACATTCATTAGAAATTTTGAAAGTACGTGCGATTCCTTCAATATACCAGAGAAACAGAAAATCCTATTTATAATCAAGTTAGTAGATGGAGCTGTGAAGACTTACATCCAATCACAATCTATCCCTAAAAAAGTTTTTTACGAACTGAAAAATAATTTAATACGTGAATTCGGAACACAAGTCAATCCAGCGGAGATTCATCTTCAATTATCTAAAACAGAAAAAACCTCAAAAGAGACCCACATAGAATATTTCTACAGAGTAAAAAAAATCGCATCCCGGATAAACATGGAAGAAGAAGCTGAAAAATATTACATCATAAGAGGATTAAAAGAAAATAGAGCCATAGAAATACAGTTACAAAGCTGCAGCAACATAGAGGAACTGAAGGAAAAAATGAAACTCTTAGACATCCAAGAAAAATCAAAATCAAGTAAGAATGAAGTTATATACCCAAAGTATCCAATGACAACAATACCTTATCATACGAATCAATTTGCCCATAGACAACAATATGGAGGATGGAATTGGAGAAATGACCAATCTCAACATCCGGATACCATAACCCCAATACAAGATATAAGGTATACTCTCCTCAGTTTCCATCACCTTATCATCACCCTTCCTTTTCACTTCAGCGGTCGACCCTATATCCGAGAAACCAACGATTTCCACAACGACCGACAGTTTTGCGACCCAATGCTCCAACTTTCTACCCCCGTCAAAGAACACAAAACAATAATACGGTATTCCAACCTCATCAAACAAGAGAACTTATGATCATCCAGGGAAGAATCAACTTCAAACAAGTTGATGTCCTCTTGGATACAGGATCAAGAGAGTGTCAATATTATTCCAAAAAATATAATATCGCAAATCAAGGGATACCACAATGTAGAGTATATCAAAACAAAAATTGCCACCATCAATGGAGAAATTGAGGAGAGTGAGGCAATTACTTTACAATTGAAAAAATAGGAGAAATTATTGAAAATATTAAATTCCTCATAGTAAATGTAGAACTAAAATATTTAATAATTTCTAATAAAACTATGAGTATTTTTGAATTAAATATTAATTTTAGTGATTATAAAATTTTTCAAAGAGGAAAACCAATTTTAAAAAAATTATGAATCTAAGAAAAATATTAAAGAAAATGAAACTCTTAAATTTAGTAATAATAAAATTATCACTAAGAAAATTGATAATGTGTTTAATATAGAAATAATTCCTAATAGTGATTATGATATTATTAATATGATTATTGATAAAAATAAACATGTCTTTACTAAAAATAAGTTTGATGTGGGTGAGTTAAAATGTAATTCTCCTAAAATAATACTTACCTCAGAACTACCCATTGCAAATCGACCATATAGGACATCTTTTAAAGATGATACGGAAATAAAAAAGCAATTATATGCATTATTGAAAGCAGGAATAATAAAACCATCTTATAGTTCTTATGCTGCCCCTATAACATTGGCTTTTAAAAAAGAGGATAATGCTCGTACACGATTATGTATCGATTACAGAAAGCTAAATGCTATCACAAAATTAGATGCAGAGCCAATTCCCCGAATAGATGCAGTTTTAGACAAATTAACACATGCAAAATTTTTCTCAACCATCGACCTATGTAGTGGTTATTGGCACATTAAATTAGATGATAATGAATCTGAAAAACTTGCATTTACATCAAATTACGGTCTTTTTCAATTTAATCGTTTGGGTTTTGGATATAAAAAATTCTCCAGCTATATTTCAAAGAGCTATTAGACAGATTTTAAATAAATACCAAATAAAATTTGCATTAAATTATTTTGACGATATAATAGTATTTTCGGAATCAATTGAAGAACATGCAAAACATTTAGAGGAAATTTTTAAAATTTGTGGAATAGAAAATATTAAATTAAAATTCTCAAAGTGTAAATTTAGCAAAGATACAATTGATTTCTTAGGATATGAAATAAAACAAGGGTCATACACTCCAAATAATACAAATGTCGAAATAATTAAAAAACTTTTACCCCCTAGAAATGTAAAGGATTTACAAAGATTTCTTGGTAGTATTAATGTCTATTATAAATTCATTCCTCAATATGCAAAATTAAGAATGCCCATAAATAATCTTCTTAAAAGAATCAAAAATTGGAATTGGACTCAGAATGTCAACAATCTTTTCAAAAAACTTAAAGACAGCTTAATTTCAAAGCCCATTTTAGCTATATTCAATCCAAATTATCCCTGTCATCTTTTATGTAGATGCATCGAAAACTGCGATCTCATGTATCCTCAAACAACAAAACCCAATGGAAATCAACATCCGATTGCATTCCACTCGAGGCGACTGAGAAATTATGAAATTAATTATACAATAACTGAATTAGAATGCTTAGCTATAATTGATAGTTTAGATAAATTCCATTGCTATCTTCATGGATCTCATTTCACAGTTCATACCGATCATAATGCATTAGTTTGGCTTAAAAATTTCAAAAATCCCACGGGTAGACTTTTAGATGGTCTTTAAAAGTTTCTATGTATGATTTTGATATAAAATATAAAAAAGGTAGCACTAATGTTGAAGCTGATATGTTAACAAGAAATCCTATTGCTTATCATATAATTAATACACCCCAGAACCTTTATTAGATATCAATGAAATAAGTCATTTTCAAAATATAGAAAATACATCAGCTCCTAAATGTTTTAAGAGAGATGGTGTTTTTGTAGTTAAAAGACAAGGTTTAACTAAAATAATTGTACCCAAAGCTCTAAGAGTGAAATTAATGGAAACAACTCATAAAAAATTTGGCCACCCTGGTGTAGCTACCTTGTTAAAATTAATATCACCACAATATTATTGGATAAACATTATTACTGATATATGAAATTATGTGAAACACTGTGAAACTTGTCAAATAAATAAGAAGTCACATCAGAGAAAATACGGACTGATGCAATCACTTCCCCTTTGTGAAAAACCCTTTGAACTTTTATCGATAGATAGTGTAGGTGGTTTAAATTATTACAACTCCGTTAAAAAATATTTACACATTATTATTGATCATGCAACTAGGTACATTTGGACTTTCCCATCAAAAGATGCAACAACAGATATTGATATAAATTGTTTAAGACAAATCTTTCAGAATCACATACCGGAAAAATTTTAAGTGATAGAAATACTGCGTTCACCTATTCAAAATTTAAGCATTTTTTAAAACATAATAATGTCACTCAATTATTAACTACTTCTCACAGACCACAAACCTATGGAAAGGTTGAACGTGTAAATCAAACCATCATTACCCGCTTCAAATGTGAAATTAGAAATTGTTCAAATAAAGTCCCATGAACAAAAATTCTAGAAAAAGTAACCCATCAGTATAATCAAACTCCACACATACAATAACAGGTTTCCCTCCAACCTACTTAATGTATGGAAATTTACCTTTCGAAATTTCGCTAAAAGATAATGAGATATATCCTCCCTTAGAAGAAGCATATATACATATATATACATATATACACATATATATATACATATATATACATATATATATATATATACATATACATATATATATATTTATATATACATATATATATACATATATATACATATATATACATATATATACATATATAAACATATATATACATATATATACACATATATATACATATATATATATATATACATATATATACATATACACTCTGTCGCGCAAAAAAATATATGCACCCAGAAGAAATTGAGCTACATTCACGAAATTTGGTATGCATGTAGTGTATATGAAAATAAACAAATGATTAAAAATTCAGAACAAAATATCATTTTATTAAGCGGTTACAGCTTGAAAAAGGTTAAAAATCAGTAAGTAGCAAAGCCACCTCTGGCAGCTATACAAGCCGAAATTCGGCGTGGCATCGATTCAATTAGATCACTTATGACCCCTGTGGAAGATCTTGCCATAGTCTTTGCATCTGCGCAGTTAATTCTCCTGTATCTCGGGACGGCTGCAGTTGCCTTCCCCCAGCGTGTCCAGACATGCTCTATTGGCGAAAGATCTGGTGACCTGGCAGGCCATGGTAGGAAGTCATATCCTTGAAGACATTGTTGGGAGAGTCGCGCAGTATGTGGACGAGCATTATCCTGTTGATAAATGGCACCTGGGCGACTTGATAGCATGGGTAGCACAATCGGCGTTAAAATATCGTCCACGTATCTGCGAGCTGTCAAAGTGCCTTGAAGGACCACTAAAGATGATCGTGTGTCCCAAGAAATTGCTCCCCACACTGTCACACCTTGTGAAATTGCTGTATGCCGCTCGACAATAAATGCCGGATCGGACCGCTGGCCGGTGCGCCTCCAGACACGTGCGGTGGTCATCAGCACTGAGACTGAATCGGGATTCATCACTGAAGATGACACGTCTCCAGTCTGTCACACTCCAAGTTGCCCGAGGTCGGCAAAAATCCAGTCGACACTGCCTATGATGTGGGGTCAGTGGTAAGCGTCTTAGCGGACGTCGGCTCCTCAAGCCAACTTCGGTCAGTCGTCTCCTTATGGTTTCTCTTGATGGCACTGGATGTCTGGAAGGAGGTAAGTGGCGTTGAATCGATGCTAGCGACGTTGTTGGTGCCGAAGTGGCCACTCTTCTGATTGCCCGATCCTCGCGATCATTTGTGTTCCAGGGACGTCCTGACTCTCCGCGACGGTACACTCTACCTTCTGTGATCCACTGTTGCCAACACCGAGCAACTACCATATCGCTCCGACCAAGGTGGCGGCCGATACGTCTATTCGACCAACCTGCTTCTCTGAGGCCTATTATACGGCCCCTATCAAAGTCCGTCAGCTGCTCGTACTGCCGCCGGTTACGTCTTAGAGGTATCCTAAGTCTCAATATCGTCTATCAAAGTCATCAGATTCGTTTGGATAGCCGTACGGCGCTCGTACTCATGCTTTTAAACTCTCCCAGTTGCGCAACTAATATGCGCATAGCACACTTAGCCTTTTCTCATTGGCTTCGAAATTTTAATCATTTGCATATCTCTTACCAGACTACATTCTTGCCGAGTTTCGTGATTGTAGCTTGATTTCTTCTGGGTGCATATATTTTTTTGCGACAGAGTGTATATACATATATATATATATACATATATATACATATACATACATATATATACATATATATACATATATATATACATATATATACACATATATATACATATATATATATATATATACACACTGCTGGACAATTGCTAAGGACGGATCACAAATTGCTATGTAGAATAACATTAAGCGAGACATGAGGCATAGTAGGATAAAATATAGTTGCCACACTGTTCAGACATTAGAATAAAGAATATTTATTGTTCTGGAAAGTACAAAAGCTGTGAAACATCTGAAAGAAAAAAAAATGTTCATTTGATCTTCGTACGGACAAATGGAACAATGCATCTAAAAGTCAGCAAGCACCTGAAAGAAAGGTATTAGTACGGGATATGTCCACCGTGGAGTGTGATGCAACATTCCACACGTCGTACCATACTTTGCACAACATTATCCAGCAGCTGCTGAGGCAATTTATCCCATTCCTCTGTGAGTGCACGGATGAGGGTGTTCTTGTTTGTCGGAGGATAGTTTCGACCAGCAACTTGCCTCCCCAAAGCATCCCACACATTTTCAATGGGGTTTAGATCTGAAGAACGCGCTGGCCATACGAGACGTTGAATACCCTCGCTGTCTAGACAATCCTGAACAGCGAGTGTTCGATGACATGTTGCGTTGTCGTACATAAAAACAATTTTCCACCGTCAGCACCACGGAAAAGACGAACATAAGGAAGTAGAACTTCATCAATGTATCGTTGACCCGTCATAGTCCCATTTGCAACAACATGCAAGCGCGTGCGGCCATTGATCATGATGCCGGCCCACGTCATGATACAGCATGTCGGATATCGGTCCTTTTCTTGCATATTTTCTGGGCGATAAGCAGTACCACTCTCGCGCCAGATCAGTTGGCGTCTACAATCCGATGACAGACTGAACCTACTCTCATCTGAGAATAGTACGCATGCCCAGTCCTGTTCAGTCCAATTGTGATGCTCACGACACCATTGCAAACGGGCAGTACGGTGCTGTCTGGTCAATGGGTCACACACAACAAGTCTGCGTGCGTATAGTCCTCCTCCCCTCAAACGTCTGACAACAGTTTTTCGGGAGATCTGCTTTCCTGATGCAGCAAGAAACTGATTTGCCACCTGCTGAGCTGTGGTGCGCCTGTTCCTTTTTGCTGATAGGACGATATATGTGTCTTCTGCAGGCGTCGTACTTCTAACATGATCTCCCCCGTGCCGTCTACTACTCATTCCAGTAGTTTTAAATGACTTCCACAGCCGTGAAACAACGTTGTGAGCGATGTCGAATTCCCTGGCAACATCTGTTATTTTTCGCCCTTCTTCGATCTTCCCAATAATTCGGACACGCATAAAATCATCTATGTGATGTCGGGAAGACATGCCAAACATTTTAAGTTCGTCTATTAAATCTTTCCTGTAAAACTTTGACTTGAAACAACAACTGTACACACGCGTCAAAACCTTTAAAGCTCGTATGAACGCTATCACGTGATAAACAGACGTGGAAAAAAAATTTGCATACTCATACTTCTTCTAACTAATATCCCGCACTTATTCTAATTTTCCACATTTTGCTTCCTTTCATTTGGATGATAGTGTTATCCGTCCTTAGCAATTGTCCAGCAGTGTATATTTATGTATATGTATATGTATGTATAAATTTATATATATATATATATGTGTATATATATATTTATATATTGAATTTTTTATATTGGATTATATATATATATATATATATATTTAAATATATAAAATCAATAACAATTATCAATTGAAAAATTGAAATACATGAATCTTATAATACCAAATTCCATTTCAAAATATCAATGGCGAATATAAAAGATAAAATTCCATCGTTTTCAAACAAAATTAAAAAATTATAAAATAACATAAAAATTTTATAAAATATCCAAGTGCAATCTCGGACTTAGGACCGATAAGTGGGGTTAAACTAGTTTGATGGCTCCAACCTTCCCCTATTGCAACTTGGTAAGTTAATTGGAAAATATCCAAATTTCAAAAAAAAAATTTAAAAATTAAAAATTAAAAAGTTAAAATTAAACCATTATACTTGAAAAATTAAATTATTCGCCATCGCATTCTGAAAGATATTTCAACATTAAAATATTAAAATTTAAAAACAATTTAGTGCATAATATAAGTGAACCATCAAACGCTCAAGATGATGCACCCATCTTTAAAAGAGTTGTATATGCATAAAAAATATTTGAGATCCGAAAGTTCAAATTAAAAAAATCTCTAAAATCAAAAATTTCAAACTAAAAATTCCGAAAGTTTAAACTAAAAATTCGAAAGTTCAAATTAAAAAATCCGAAAGTGCAAACTAAAAAAATTCGAAAGTTCAAATTAAGAACTTCTAAAAACCGAATGTTCAAATTAAAAACACAGTATATTCACAAATGAATAGCGTAAATCATTAAAAACTCACCAAAGAGTATCCTATCAAGAATACAATCCATATCTTATAGCACGACTTTTTATATTTAATATATCAATTACCACGTCCATATTTTGCTCTTAACATCTACCAATGCCATGTGAATCCAAACGATTCATGATCTAACACTAGAGTTTGACCACTTAGCATTAGATGCAAACCAGACCGAATGTAAAAAACTTGCTTGATTGGTCATAAGCATTTGATTGGTCATAGATGTGTGATTGGACATAAATGTTTAATTGGTCATAAATAATTTTAAAGTGTAGTCGTGTAAATATTGGTCTAAGTGTGTATTAAAATGTATCCTGTGTATGGAATGCACAAATACTTCACAGCTGGACCATTAACAAGCTGACTTTGTGGACCTAATGTTGTGTGGTGGATTTGTGCATTTACGAGTTTAAAAATATTTTTATAAGAAATATTTCTGATCTATATATTTTCTCAGGAAGTTGATGAGATAATCATTCTGTATGCAATTCAATATAAATTTCTGGATATTCTTGAATTTATCAATATTGTGCGTAGTTAAATTATTATTTCTCATCAGAAAATTTAAAGTTATATTTCTAAATACTGATATATGTAGACAACTATTGAAGTTTGGTATCTTTATGACATTGAATTTAAATGTTTCCCTTTTATCATATATATTGCTGTATAATTTGTTGTCAATAATAGTTAAATCTAAATCTAAAAATTCAACTTTGTTTGAGTTAAAATTCGTCTGTATTAATTTTAGGTATTCCGGATAAAAAGTAATGCTAGGTTTAAATTCCCTATCATGACCTATAACAATTAAATCATCTATGTATCTTAATAAGAGGCAAGAGGGTTCCTTTCTTCGAATTGATTCATAGTCATGTAAATACAGGTTAGCGAGACTATTACTGGCTGGGCCACCCTGAGGCAATCATTTGATGTGTTTGTAAAGTTTGTTATCAAATATAATGAAGTTCTCCTGTATTACAAAACGAATAATTGTATTGAACTTTTCAAAACTAATGTAATTATTCAAATCATATTTCTCATATGCATCTGAAAGTACCTGAATTATATCTTCTATTTTAATGGAGTTAAATAAATCTTCGAAATCGAACCCATTCACAGAAAATACCTCTTGTTGATCAACTTTCTTTATTACATCATGGCTATTTTTTATAATAGAAGTATCCTTAAATTTGTCTATTGTATCTTGTAAAATGGTCTGTAAAATTCTTCCCGATTTGGATATATAAGTATGTAACCCATTTGTTACACTGCGGAATTTGACTGGATTCTTATGAAATTTAGGAGTCAGAAATATATGGGGATATTTAATTGTATTGCTACAAATATTTAATTGTTTACAAAATGCCAATAATCTGTTGTTAATTTCTTTCATACTAAATTTACTTACATCATATGCATTATTATTTTGTATATGATCATTTATTAATTTACTATAATAATATTTACACATAATTGCATAATTTCCTGGGACTTTATCTATATAGACAATCACAAAGTGTTTTTGTAAGTTTTCTATTGGTCCCTTAATTTTTCTATAACAATCTTCATTTTTTGTTCTAAAATTAAAATTCATTAAGTCCTTGAGGACATGAAAACCATATTCTTTAAAAGCCTGAGTAGGTAAATTATATTTAATTGCAACATTTAGAATAAATTTATTAATATCTTCTGATAGTTGTTTTCTCACATTTAAATTTCTGTTTGAAATAGTCAATCGATAACCAGTACCTTTGCTCATAATTTCTCTTAATTTCTGTGTGTGTGTGTGATCCTGTACTATTTCTAAGTTGCCAGTTATTACGTGCCCATGATATTCGTCTACGCAATTCTTGTATTCATTGCAACCACATTCTTTTTTATCTACCAATTCCTTAATACCATTATAGTTAAAAATTGATTTACTAATTTTTTTATTATACCTGAACGCTCGTTTTATTAACACATTTTTCATCGGGAATAAATCCATGTGTTTCCCAAATATTTCAGAAAATTGTATCCCATTATATGATTTATTCATGTATAGCAAAGTACAATATTCTATATTATAAACCTCCTTACAGTCTATTTTTATTTTTTATCTATTTGTAATATATTTGCATAGATCCATTACCAAGTGTGATCCATGATAATCTTTTAATCTAATACTTTTTAATAAATTAAAAACTATTATTATTTCCTTTTTATTAAGTTAAATAAAAAATACTTTATTTTTCCAACACTAAAATTATTCTCAGTCTTGTAATAAATTATTTACTTCTTTTTTAATTGTATCTGTATCTCTATTTTCTCTCTTTTTGCGTCCACCCTTACCAACCCTTTTAGTATTATTACTATTATTTCTACTATTATAAATAGATTCTTTATCATTTTGTTTCACTGCCTGGATTAAATTTTTATTATTCCATATTACATTCAATCCGTAAGGATACATAGCATTATAAATACCGATGTAAACGTTTTCAAACCATAGTCTATTTATCTTATTTGGAACAATTTTAATAATATTTAACGCAACACCTTCAAAACCACGTTTATTAAAATGTTGTATTTCTATTCTTCCTATACTTTTTGTTGATGTATTTTTTCCAATGTCGGATCTATGTTGGTTAATTCTCAGGTTCATAGTTCCTGATGTTTGACCTACATATTTAAAGCCGCAGACACCGCATGTCAACATATATATGCAGTTGAATGTTTTACAGAACTTAAATTCTGATTCTTCATTATTCTGTTCACGTTGCATCATGGGGCAGGTATTGCATCTTTTATCCCCACATTTTCTAAATCTCAATTTTAAATGATCTGAATCACTAGGAAACTTATTATCAAATGTTTCGTCTTATTTCAAATAATTACATTTTGATTCATAATTCCTCCACTTCGATACATCATAGTAATTCCCTACAAATCCAGTATTCCAAATAATACGCGTTTTATATCTCTTAATGTTTTCATTATCATGTATTCCTAACTTCGTAAATTTCTCATTAACCAACGAACAAAAAGCTAACGGTTTTTTATTTTTTATTTTATTAATAATTTTTTTGCATGCTGTCTCATATTGTCTGCGCCCTCTATCTTCCTCCAAATCACTCTTATGTAACTGTCTCATTTTATCATATTCCATCGTAACCAAAAAAATATCATTCTCTCTCTAATGGGATATATATATATATATATATATATATATTTAAAATGAGCTTTCTGTTGCTCGGAGGCAACGTAAACATGAACAGTTCCGTGTGAAATCCTAGTTAAGCCAATGTTTTCACATTGTAAAAAATAAAAATGCATCAATTTGCTTCACAGTTCATTTTTTCCCTTGGAACTACCCAATATCACGGCAGTTATTCGCCAAATAAGTGGCAAATAAAGACTTAAGTAAAAACTAAATTTTTGAGTTATAAAATGATATATATCTGACAGTTTTAATTGGAAATGAAATTAACGTTAATTGAATTTAAAATTTTCTAAAACTAATGCCTTGATTTAATTTTGCTGTGAATATATACTGAAAAGAAATTCATTACAATGAATCTAATTCAAAAACTATCTGAAAGATAAAATACAGATTTAATTTTGATCTAAGTATCAACGGAGTGAAGACAAGAACTGAAAATAAAGTTACAATATCATCACTATCAGAAATATCTGAAATATATCAATCACAAAGTTTAGCTTAGTATTAAAATATTAAAAATGTTAAGTTTCGATTGAACTACATCAAAAGGGTGAAAGTGTAGGGTTAATTACTATGTACTTATATCCAAGAGAGAGGTTTGAGAAAAACTTCTATTCCTTAACTCGGTGCTTCTCAAACTTTCAATCCTTGCGACCAAATTTTCAATCATAATTTTCATTGCGCCCCACTCCATACAATAACAATGCATTTGACATAAACCTACAATACGACTTTAATTCTAAACCGTTCAAATGATCAAGATGAGTATTAAAATTTGTATATGAATAATAATTATTAATCTTGTTCTTAATTTAGTATCGATAAATTAATTATTAAATACATTGTGCAGTACTGATAAATTAGAAGCATATTATAGCAGTGTAAAAGTGCATTTTACTTTTATTATGCCAGAATGTATTTTGTTTTACTTCCTTTCAGTAAATTAATTTTTTTAAAATATGTTACTTTCGACTGTTTAATATACTAGCGCCCCCATTGTAAGGCTATCACGCCCCTCTAGGGAGGCGCGCCCCACAGTTTCAGAAACGCTGTCCTAACTATAGATGCTGAGAATCGACTAATTCAGGGGTCGGCAATTTCGTACCTTTGGTGTGCTGAGCCAATTTATCAATATGATCCAAGGTGCCACACCGTAAGAATAGACTCATGTCCATAAATTAAGGATAATGAAGTTCAGGCAAAGAAAGAGACAAAAGCAAAACAAATTTGACTTATTTGTAAAGTCTAGTTATTAAACAAAAAAAGGTTAAGAGCAAAACAGATGCTATATGTTTGACATAATTAATAAAAATTGCGATTTTTACTCCCTGGAGCAAATTTCAAAAAAGAAACTATTTCAAAAAACAGTATAACATGGTTAGTATGGTGGTTAATACGGAGTATATCTCCCGGACGATGAAATACAGGTCTTACAACGCCTAGGCATGCTGAGTATCAAATTATCAATCTGATCCTGAGGAATATTACACCACTCATCAAGCAATACCCTCCGAAGTTCCGGTAGACAGGTGGGAGGGGGTTGACGGGCTGCAATTCGTCGGTCAAGTATATCCCACAAATGCTCTATTGGATTCAAGTCCGGTGAGTATGCTGGTCAATCCATGCGGGTGATATCCTCCGATAGAAGGCGTTCGTCTACAATGTTTGCATGGTGAGGACAGGCGTTGTCATCTAAAAACAGAAATTCAGCACCCATGGCGCCCCGAAACAAACGTACATGTTGTTTCAGAATGACATCCTGATAGATGTGGCATGTCATCGTTACACTCTGAACATGCATGTCAGCTCTGGAACCAAGAATAATTCCTCCCCAAACGAGCCATCCTGCACCACCGTAACTGTGTCCTTCAATGGTGTTCTCTTGGTGGTAACGGGTACCTGGAGTTCTCCATATTAAAGTACGGTGAGAATCATACTGCAAACTAAACCTGGAATCGTTGGAAAACATCACACAAGACCACTGTTGTGGTGTACACAATGCATGCTCTCTACTCCAGGTTAATCGCAGGCGACAGTGAGTTGCGGTAAGTGGAACACATCTGACAGGCCTACGAGCATATAGATCAGTGTGCCCCTAAACGTCTGTACACGGTCTGCCTTGAAACTGTTGTACCCGTAGCTGAAGGGAGCTTATGAGACTGGTCTGATGCTGTACTCCATCTGTTTCTTTTGGCAGTAACTGCCAAATATATACTGGTCCTCATTCGGCATTGTAACTCGGGGGCGACCTGTGCTGTAACATCTACTTCCATTACCATCATCTTGGAATCGTTGCCAAAGATTGGAGATGACACTCTGGGCAATTCCTAGTTCCTCGGATACTTCCAGCGGGATACGTCCACATTCCAGTCGTCCAATAATTCTACCACGTAAAAAATCATCCAAATGCTTCCTTTGTGCCACAACTATGTGGTTATTGCACTGAAGGCTTTTGAAGCGCGTGTGAACAATTTTACTTCTTTGCCACCATTCTTTATATACCCTTCTCTTACACTCTCGTTATTTTGACGTGTGACGACTTACGCGTCTTTTCTTTAACAAGTCATTTGGGTTCTTTGGGCCAGAATTAATGGCAACTCTTTTCCAACCAAATCCAAGAAACGAGAAGTGAAAAGATGCAAATAATATAGGATAAATATAGGATCTTAGAGTAAGCGTAGTAGCAATGATGGCAATGTAATGGTAGTGTAAAGGAATGTGTTCGACAATTGAGGTGCGTTGTGGTATTCGATGATTATTGAAGTTCGTTGTTCAAAGATTGAAATTCTACGTGTCGTGGATAAACATATTGGGGATCGATTAGAAGTTAAAGGTACAGCTGCATACCACTGTAGATAAAGACAAGTTTATTACAGAATAATATAAGGTAGGATTGATTACTTACTATAATTATATTTGAAGATTAGGCGGTTCAATTATTTATATAGGTCTGTATTATATTGTGTGTTGCGCATTGTGTCATCGTGGATTCTCTCATTCAGTAATTTATATATTTGTTCAAAGTTTAAGTTGAATATCTTAATAAAGTCATATTAAGATAATGTTTGATTCTAGTTTTTACGATAACCTTACACCTCTAGCTCACGCTGATGCTTCGAGGGATGTATTTCCAAGGGGAGGTACATCACAGGCGTACTATCCGCTCTATCTGATGGTTTCCTTTAATTTGTACATTCTTCTTCAAGATGTGTGTGATAATTCTACAGGTGAAATTTTTATTTTAGAGTTCAATTTCTGTGTGATTCTGAATTATCCTTAATTTATGGACATGAGTATATTTGAAATAATTTTGTTCCTTTCGTTATGCATGCAAATGTAGTCAATAGTGGTCAAAACTACAAATTTAGGTTCCCAATTATGTATTAATCATGTGTTACCTTTATTATGAAAATATTTATTAGCATCCAAATATATGTTCTTTATATATTTGTCATCTGTGTGAAAGGTTTATCTTTGGCAACTACACAATAAACATTACAAAAATAATTTTAGTTATTTTAGGTTTGGTGTGTTTCAATTGTTTTACAGAAGATATTACTTATATGTAGTTATAGTTTCTTTTATAGACCATTTTTTTATCAGTACTTTTAACTGTGGACTGATTTTTACTTTAAAATTGTCTTTGTTCACTTGACGTGTGATATACGACGCTGTTGGGACGTAATACATAGCATAATCTCTTTGTTCTACTACTTCATGTTCGTTTGTCTAAGAGTTTTAAAAACTACGAACATTAAGCATTCATTTTTGGTAGGCGTTTGAATAAAATACGTTGGCATGAATTGTCACAGTAGTCAAATAAAAAATGCGAGCTTTTGCAACAAATCTAAGAATAGGTCGTGAAATTAAATGTAATATTTATCACATGATGTGCATCAAATTCTACTTTTGACTAAAATCGTACTCGATATTTGTGTATTAGGGCAACGAACGAAGGAAAGGAGATAGCATACTTGAAACTCATGGAGACAAGATGATATAACTTTATGTGATAACATTGTAGAGTTGCGTGGTGTTCCACTGAGAATTGTACCACGCATCACATTTGGCACGTGTGCCATAATTTGTCGATCCCTGAACTAACTGTTTGAGATTCATCGGAACGATCAAAAAGCTTCGCGAGCAAAAGATTAGAGTGATAAATAATTTTTTTAAGTGATTGAGAGAGGTACAATCTAAAGTATGAAACGATTTTGACCTTGAATAAGAAAACTACTAAGACGCCAAATTTTCATAAAATATTTGATATCCTAGATTCTACTTGTGTGTACTAGCTAAAACGTAAGTATTTACAGTGGAGAACGTAACAAGTATATTATTGACAGGCTTTTGGAGAATTGAGCAAAAAACTAAAGATAAAGGAAGATACTCAAATGCTGGAAATACATATACAGTTAAAAGAGGAAATTTCCGTATACTGGCAGAAAAAAAGCTTGTAAACAAATACAAATGCAGTAGAACCATTCTTGACTCAAAGCTGCAGGTATTAATTTTAAAAATGCTAGAGGTTACATTGAAATAACCTTAATGGATTTTGTTTACTTCCCAAGCCTGTATAGGAATGTATAATAAATAGAAAGTTGTATATAAAAAACCCAAAATAATAAATATTTTTAGTCTGCTTAAAAGCCTGGAATTTTTGTTAGTTATTCTAAATACGCCAAGGAGAGTAGAATTGTTAAGGGAACGCAAAGTAATATAGAATATTCATGTAAAAATTTTTGAAATTGAAAATGGCAAAAGATGATTGTACAGACAAAAAGTGTGAAATCCAAAAATGCAACTTTTATTTGGATATAGAATGCTGCTATCTCATTGTGTTTAATGGTTATTACAAGGGTAATCAGAAAGAGAAAGAAAGAGTGATATTAGAGTCGCACCATAAAGCTGCACGAGGATTATTGGTTAGGACCTTGTAATTTTAATCCACTGTCATGAGATTAGGACGACACCTGAGCTGACCTCCCTCTCCTAAGCTCTGCACCACAGACACGGGAGGACATTTGTGCCTTGACAAATTTAACCCTGCACTTCGTGCGCAGGGTAGGTGATCCCCACCACCTAGCTTTTTTCAAGACTCCATCTAAACTTTTTTTTTGGAAAATGGATAGTTTCTCATGTAGCTAATTTTAAGGACATATCCTTTGAGGAGCCTTAGCTTACAGGCGAATTCTAAATGTACATTTTTGGATACCGTCTTTTCGGGTATTTCATAACCTGAGCCTGAATTCCCGTTACAGTTCTAAATACAAGAGCACGCTTTAAAATCTTTCTTATGCAATGGTGCATTATTGTAGTTATAATGAAGAAATATTATATAAAAGTAATTTAATAGAGATTCGGTATTTAAGAGATATAGTTCAATAGTATTTTCGGATGAAAAAAAAACCGTTTGCGGGGATGATGAGGAAGAATCGAATGATGAAGAGTATAATAGCAAGTATGAATCCTCTACTGAAATCTGTCCAGATAATTTAACTGAGGGAGCAATTATCGCTCTTGATAAAATGAGCACATCATATTCAATGGCTATAAAATGTAATCCTTATCCTATGACAACATTTTTATGTTGTTGAGCGTTGCGACAATAAATGCGCAAATTATTTTGTTACGTAATCAAAAACCACATGCTAAATATAGAACCAGATGCTGATTTCTGAAGTGTTTTGGATTTCGATTTACAGAAAAAAGTAGAAACCAAAATTCAATGCTTCTACGAAATTTAAAAAAAGACCTAATGAAAACATCGCATTTACTCGCAACGAAGACTAAAGGTGTGTATAAATAATGTACTGAATGCACTTATAAAAAGTAGAGAAAAAACTAAATTTACGTGTGAAAAGTGTGATGAATATATTATATTTCTTACTTTTCTTCCTTTTTCTATTTTGTATGCAAATTTGCGGGTTAACGTGTATCTGACATCGGATCCCTCTACATTGTGGGAGAAAGGCTGATTTAAAATTGTGGTAGATATTCTGAGTGTGTGTGTGTGACGCACGTCTCTAACTTATTAATATAAATCTAATTAAATTTTATTTCATACTTATAGATTTTTTCTAATTTCATTTATGGATTTTATTTGACTAACCACCATTCTTAAATTGAAAATGTTTTTCATTTCAAAAACATGACTCGAAATAGAAAAGCATAACTCTATAATAAAATCGAAATCTGTTGCTTTTTTGAGATTGTCAAATAGTCTATATCTAGCTTTCTCAACCATCTTGACCATAAATTTCCAGGATCATCGTACGCAAATTACAAATTGACATAAATTCCTTCGAAATCTCTATATTCATCATCCATCTGTACGTTATTTAGTATCTTTACTTAACAGAAGAATATAAAAACACCGAACTAAGAAAAAAAAAGCCTTTCTAATAATAATATTTTAATGCTAATCCCTTTAATTGATATCAGATGCAATTTTGTCATAGAGATTTTAAGATCAGTGTAACTTTTTACAAGCTCTTATTTAACTTGCAATGTAAATTGTTCGGGTGGAATCTTACAACTCAATTTTAAAACTGATGTCTTCAACCGATTGAGCTGGAATTTTCTATACACGTTTAGTTTGGATGGTAATATATGTTTTGATCATTTATATCTCCATATTGCAATTAGTTAAAAAGATGTTAATTAAAAACCTTTAAAAGCCTAATTGTTTTTCCCCTGTTGGCTTTTTATTCTGCCGAGTAGCTTATCGGATTGAGCTTTAAAAAGTTCCGTTTATACCTTTTTAAAAGGGCTATTTAATTCTTTATGTCACACTTAGACAAAAAATAATTACATAATCGGAAAGATAATTTATTGCGCCACGATACGGTATAATTCATTTTACAAAATAATATCTTTTATTTTTTACGATTTTTTTCTAACTTGAGTCAAAATCGATGCGTTTTATAAAAATGCCATCTAAATTGTTTCATTTGAATTTTTTTCTACGGAATTAGTTAATAAATCGATATTCTGCACTAAAAAAGTTCAGCTCTTTTAGAATCAGTCATATAAAAAATGAAAATGCTGAAAACTTTTTTTTTACAATTTTTCAAAAAATACTCAAAATTTTAATTAAATATTCAATAAATTCGTTATGTATAAAAATAATCTTATGGATATTTGTTTTCGTTTGTAGAACAGTATTATCCAAATTTGGATAAAGATTGAAAAAATTGGTTTAAAACTACGGATTTTATAAACTTTTTTGTGTTTTTCGTTTTCAATATAATATTACAGTAAAAGTAAAAAAAAAAAGAAAAAGAGTTTTAATATATTGATTAATTTTGCTTTGTGCAATGTTGTTTTGCTCTTACAGTGTTTATCCCTCCTTTTTCCCATTATCCTCTTGCTGCGGCCCGAAGAAGTATATATCATATGTATGCGGCTTGGCGGGAAAAAAGATTGAGTAGCCCTGAACTATAGACTGTTCAAAATTAAATGGAAAATGACCTTGCAACAATGATGCGTTGAATGAGATGATCAGACCGAGAAACCTCTTCAGCGATAGCTAAAAAGTAAAAAAAAAATAAATAAAAGCAAAAAACTTTTCAAAAACAAGCTTTTATTTAAATGCGCTAAAAAGAATAAAATTAACTTTTCTTTTAAAACTTTTTTTACTATCAACTTATAACGTCATTACACAATTTATGATATAAAAGTTTGTCACGAGATTTACCTGGGTAGATAAACAAGTAAACTAAATAACTTGATATGATTGATTTTAATTTTTAAAATTTTCAAACTAAGAGTAAATACGAGTATTTATATCTCGCGACAAGCTTTTATATCATAAATTGCGTAATGACGTTATAAGTAATAGTAAAAAAAAGTTTTAAAAGGAAAAGGTTTTTTTTACTCATTTTGTAGCGCATTTCAATAAAAGCTTGTTTTTAAAAAAGTTTTTTTTTTACTTTTATTTTATTATGTTTAACAGTTCTTTGAATTTAAACTCATAAAATTTATCATTTGATTAAATTTTTGAGGAATTTAAATGGGTATTATATATTGTCATTAACAGCGAAACAAGCTCGTTATTATTACATAAATTTAACGCTTTCTGTTCACCCAAAGTAGTAGCGTGTGTATGACATATTTGTGTTTTATTTTAAGCGATGATTAGCTCACAAAGCGCATCTTGCTTAAATTATTTATAATTTTCTAATTACATTTATTTAAACTATATTTTATAATATATTAATAAAATAATTTCATATAATGTAAAAAGTCAGTAGAAATAAAAATATTAAAAAACAGAATGAGAAACAGCCGTATTATAAGGATTTACTGATCCTTTTTGCCCTGGCATATATTTTGTTTTAAATGCCTTTTTCCATCAGTTTCATACAAAACTCATTTCAATAAAACATAACGACACGTTACGATAAACTTGTTTTCTTATTTGATGACTACAACTATAATTCGAACTACTACTAGAGGGTAAATTGAAAACAAGGAAGCATAGAGACAATTATTCATATTCCATTTTTACATAAAACTATAAAAAAATATTTTCCGAATCTAAGTATAGGAGAAAGCTTATAAATGTTGTCGAAAATTTAGAAGCATCATTTTGTATTTGAAATTTTTCGTCTATTATTCTATTTCATTGACTATGGAGAGTCTTAGAGTAAACAAATTAACTTGGACTGCATAACAATCTCAATAGTAGTAGTAGTGTGAAAGACTGAACAGTGACTAGGAAGCGATATCCGTAGAGTATTTAAAAACTAGGAAATATACAATTATGAGATTATCTTGCACAGCGTGAGTCAAAAGATTGATTTACATAAGATGAAAAATAAAACAAAACATAATGACACAATATGATGTTCTACACACACATACTTCTATTCAATTTCCTTGGTTAAGCATAAAATATTTGTGTACAAAATATAGTTTAAAGGTATTATGAGTCCCGTTTTAAATATTAAGGGAAAAACGCAACTGAAATTTTTTCAATTCCATGTGTGGTTGTACAGAATTAAAACACCTTTCAATTTTTCTCCGTCTTGTAACCACTAAGATGATGACAATAGACGATACAATTTTTTTCTTGATAGGTTTAACTCAAATCCAATTTTGCTAACGGAACAATGTTTCGAGAAAAATTGAAAGTTATTATAACAACGAAATTGAAAAAATAACCAAGATGCTTATCCTTTTAATACAAAAACGTTTTTATTATTAAATGTATTTGCTAATCCTATATAATGGATTTTTACAATTTTAATAGTATTTTCTTTTTTGAGAAAAAAAAAGATACAAATTTTAAACTTATTTGTTGGTGTTATAGTGAAGAATTATAAATAGATTTCGTGTTAAGAATACTTTTCCTTATAGAAAAATATTCCTTTGCTGTCTCTCGGAGAAGTTGATTTCCTCTTCTACTCCTCACTCTCGCCAATTATAGGTATCCTTAATTAATATTATCCACTAAAATTTTCTAAATGACGAATTTTAATAAGAAACAAATTGCTTTTTTAATTCGCAAGAATTCAGGTAACTAAATAATTAATAAATGTTTGAGGAAAAATGTTTTTGGTATTCAAATAATATGTGTTACATTTAGTTCCAAATATATATTTTATTTTATAAATTGATTATACAATCTTGTAATAATTGTTAAGAATATCTTCTTATTAAATACAGTTGGCTAGAAAAACTCATTTACATGGAATGTCAATAAATATTTTTGTGAAAAGTCGAGATATTTTGTAAAATATGTGTATAAAAAAGCCAGGTAGCATTTTAAAAGAAATGCAGAAACTGTACTTATTCGGTAAAACTCTAATGACTTATGTGAAAGAAAGAAAATATTCTTTGAATTCTCAGTTTTTCATATTTAGAATTTATGGCACACAAGAATAATAACATCAAAACTTATCTTCAATTGACAGTTCTAATTTTTGGCTGAGGTGGAAGAAACACCTTAATATTACTTAAACTTCTTGGAAGAAAGCCCTCAAAGAAAGTTGTAAGTAATGAAAATAATTTGCTTTATAGAGAAAACTCATGATATTTAAAACAAATTAGTAAACGTGTTTCAACATGCAAATTTAAATAATGCTTAAAAAATATGCCCTTTACAATATATTTAAGTTGAAAAACAAACTACAAAAATTCAACTCTTTGATGGTAGTGACAATTTTTTGTCTTCTCTTGGCTATTTTATGACTTTCTTAAATTCATATAAGTTGATACCAATATACGAGGGCTGTTTTTTAAGTAAGTTCCGTTTGTTTTTAAAAAAATAACGACAATATTTTGTTTCAAAAAACCTTTATTTTAGGATTTTTATACTTTTGCCTATCTTTCTACATAGTTGCCGAGTATATTAATGCACTTGTCATTCCTTAGAACTAAGTTTTGAAAACCCTATTCACAAAGAAGCTAAGTCGGACAGCTAAGAGTCCACGGTCGATTTCACTTCTTCGTTGTCACTGAAACGCTTTCCACCAAGGCTGTGTTTGAGGTACCGGAAAAATGAAAATCACTCGGGGAAAGGTCGGGGCTGTATAGTGTATGGTCCAAAACCTCCCAGCCAAAAGATTCGATTAACTCCCGAGTCGTTCGAGACGTGTGAGGCCTTGCGTTATCGTGGAGGAGCAAAACACTTTTTGACAGCATGCCGCTCCGTTTGTTTTGTAATACTCTTAGGAGCTTCTGTAGAGCTGCGCAGTTTGCACCTGAGTTGATCGCTGTTCCTTGTGGCATTAAGTCCACCGGCAAAACACTGCGGTGGTCCCAGAACACTGTTGCCCTATTCTTACTCTTTGACAGCGTTTGTTTCGCTTTGACCTTGACGGGAGAAGATGTGTGTCGCCATTCCATCGACTGTTGCTTTTATTCCAGGGTGATATGGGATACCCATGTTTTATCACCAGTAACGATTCGATTCAACATGTCATCCCCTTCTTCTTCGTAATAAATCAAAAAACAATGAAATGACAAAGCTCTTCTCTTTGTGTTTCTCTGTGAGTAGTGTGGGTACCCACACCGAGAACACAATTTCTTAAAGTTGAGGTCTTCAGTCACAATTTTGTGTTCACTGACCGAGAAAGGCCGGGGGATTCCAATGAAAGTGTGGTTATCGTAAATCTTCTATCCTCACGAATTTTTGTTTTAACTGCTTGCATCATGATTACAAAGAGTCGGTCAGAGCGTTCTTCGTCATGGACGTTTGCTCACCCATCTTTAAACCTCCTGACCCATTTTCGAACTTTGCTGCCACTCATTGCTTCTGTGCCTTGAACTTCTGTTATCTGGCGGTGAAAATTCAGCAGCCGACATGTTTCTCGCAGTCAAAAAAAGGATAACAGACCGCATCTCACACTTGGCGGGCGATTCAACCAACTTAAACATTTTAAAGACTCACAGCGAAGTTTACACGACTGCTACAGAGCTGGAAATGGCTCGAGTGTGTTTGCAAAGGATGCTGGTCAGTGATGCAGAGACTCGTTGTGGTGCACGCGCGAACGAGGGAATTACACGCACCGACGGACCTTGCTTTAAAAATAGCCCGCGTATGTTGAAAATATTTTTGTGACAGAGAAAATAATGGGTGCTCTGAACTCTTTATAGAAATTACACGCCGATTCCCCCAGGAATTCTTTGTTCCACAATTTGAACACAACTATCTCTTTTAGGAAGTTTCAAAGTATCTTCTAACGCTTACATCAAGAATTTTAATGGTATGATTTAATATCCATATGCATTTTATTTTGTTTTGGTACTTTTCACTAATAAAACATTTTAGTCAATTTTGATAAAACAAAATTGTAAATTACAGCACAAAAGATTAATCATTATTTGAATCAATCATGTTACCTCTATATTTTATTGTAAATTTATTTTAAAGTTGATAATCTTTTGAATACACTCAGGAACATTGAAAATAGCGACTCAAGCAGGAAGCTAGGTACAATCGCGAGACTTTTCAAATAAGTACAGTGTAATGTGATATGCAGATGATCCAAGTTTTGTGCCAATACGCATGCTCATACATGCCGAGGTGGTGCTACAATCAAGAAGAGGGTGCTATATAAGCCAGCGCAAATTCGAAGATTCATAAACGTGACGATTACCCGCCGATTGTAGGAAGACTTTGGTAAGCCAAACATGTCAGGTAAACGTGCTAGAAGACATTTCTCACAGTTAAGCGAGTTTGAGAGAGGACTGATCATCGGGATGAACACTGCAGGCTGGCCGACGCGCCGTGTTGCTGGCCAGGTGGATCGTTCGGAGTGTGCCGTTAGAAATTGTTGGGAGCAGTGGACACGATAAGGTGCTCACGTGCGGAAAACCGGGTCTGGAGTGACAAGGAAGACCACGAGGAGAGAGGATCGAAGGATCGTGCGGCAAGCACTTGTGGACCCCACAGTGACTCGTACAACGATACGAGAAGACGTAGGCGTAGCAATTGTTCCACAAACAATTTCCAGACACCTTGCAGAAGCAAATCTTCAATCCAAGCGCCCTTTCCTTGCACTCCCTTTAACACCGGAGCATCGGCAACTGCGTCTACAGTGGTGCCAAGCCAGATCAATGTGGAATGTCACAGATTGGAAAAAGGTTGTGTTAAGTGATGAATCCCGGTTTGTTTGAGGGACAGATGATAACCTTGCACAGGTGTGGAGGCGTCCTGGTGAGAGGTATAATTCCCCCACACTGTTCTACGTAACACTGCCCGCACAGCTGGTGTAATGGTCTGGGGGGCATAGCCTATGATAGCCGATCCACTTTAATTAAGATGCGTGGGACCTTAACGGGACAACGTAACGTTGATGATATTCTTCGATCCCATGTAGGACATTTCCTAAACGGTCTCCCAGTGGCAATTTTCCAGCAAGATAATGCTGGTCCGCATAAGAGTTGCTGAAGACTTCCTACGTCATATTCAGACTCTTCCATGGCCGGACCGCTTCCCCGATTTGTCCCCTGTAGAGCACGTGTGGGATCAGCTAAAACGGCAGATTT
Source organism: Trichonephila clavipes (assembly GCA_019973935.1). Classification (NCBI taxonomy): domain Eukaryota; kingdom Metazoa; phylum Arthropoda; class Arachnida; order Araneae; family Nephilidae; genus Trichonephila; species Trichonephila clavipes. The sequence continues at coordinate 90,805 of BMAU01015920.1, forward strand.
CCTCGTATCACTCTGTACTTGATTTAGAGTTGGCTGTTCAAGATTTGTGGGCCCATCTTCCTCAGGACAACATAAGGTGTCTAATCAACTCAATGTCGGACCATGAGGCGGCATGTATTGCAGCTGGAGATGGTCCAATGCGCTATTGAAGTTGCTCAGCATTTGTGTCGTTGCACACCCTGTATTCGTTTAATTGTCTTGTTTTTTAGATCAAGTGAATCTCTCATCTGTGTCCTTATGTGTATTAAATTTCATTTCAATCCGATGCTTTCTTCTTGGGTCGCTATTTTCAATGTTCCTGAGTGTATAATATTTTGAAATCAAAATAAGGAAATAATCGATTGGATATGAAAAAGGATATCCGCTCAGAAGGAAAAAGTACATATTTGAATTTAAAAATAAAACTAAAAACTAAACTTTCAATTTTAAAATATTAATATTCTAGCAAATTATAAATTTACTTAATTAACTTTTGGTTCTAACTATTGATAAAACAGTTTCAAATAAAGGCTTTTTAGAAAAAAATGTTTTAAAATATAAAATACTCTTCATTATTTTGGATCTTCAATATTAGATTCTAAGATTTTAAGATTTCATTGTAAGCTTATATACCAGGTAAGCCAAAAGCTCGTATAAACGATAAAAATTCATAAAAATGGAAGAAACCATGATACTTTCTAGTACTTGCAGTGTACAAGAAAGGGCTCACAAGGAATTAGGTTTTTCCTAACCATAAAAAATATTTTTAGCCATGTTCGCATTGAATCAGAAAGACGTGTTATCTGTAATAAGCTTCATGCAGAATGGTGCACTGCCATACTGTGCCAAGCCTGTGGAACGATTCCTATTGGTACATTTGGTGAGGCTAGAGTGATTGGAAAGGGTTGTAAGATCACATGACCAACATATTCAGTGGATCTCCCTACGCTCGACTTCAAGTGGTGAGGCTATTCGAAATCATTTGTGCACTATTGATCCCCTTAAACATTGGACGAACTTAAAGATTCTGTCATTATGTTAACGTATTTAATTCCGATATGCTGCATTCGCCAACAATGGAATTTGTGAACCTCCTTAAGTGTGTCGGACAATGTTTTGAAGGTCATCTTGATTTGTTTTTACAAGAAGAAATAAATGGAGCGTGTGTACTGTTATCCAATACATTGTGTTTCGGATTGTCAGCACCCCTCTGCCAGTAAAAATTTTCTAGTGATTTTTACCGCTAGAAAAGAAAACCCAACTTTTTTTGTCAGCCCTTTCTGTCAAATGATTGATTGAATATTAACGTTGAACTATTCAGCTACACGAGGGCTTTTGGCGACGGATCACGTAATTTTGAACCACGGTCAAGTAACGTGGACGAAACCTGAGCTGACACCCCCTTCTCCTAACTACCACACCAAACCAACGGGAGGACGTTTCAGCTCTATACAGATTTAACGGGCACCGCTGCCCTACACGGAGGATCTTTAGTGGTACTGGGCTCGAACTCGTGACAAGGTAAGCCACGGTCCGATACCCTTTCTGTCAAAAGCGTACTTCTTTATAATAATTTTTTACTTTTTTTGTAAATAGAATTTAAGGTTTGAACGAGGCTCACCTGGTATCTAAACTAATTTATATCTCTGTTAATTTAAAGTTCAGATCCTTAGAATTTCCAACGACAAATTCATTACAAGCGGCACAATTACTGTTGCGGTTCATATGTTTAATCACACTCATTCAAATTGTTAATACTAATTTTATAATGCTATTCAATTACAATGGTAGGTTATACAGTGGGGGCAAATCCCTCCAGTCAGGTGTTAAGTTTAAACAAGCTTAAAATGTAACAGTTATTGCAGTCCCAGTATTGTACCAATATTAATCTCCGGGGCAATTATCTTAATCAACCTTCTGTAAAATTCTATTAGGTACCATGCTTAAAGATCACGATTACCTTACTAATAATCAGTAAGACAGGTCATTGATAATTGTAAAGCCTTAATTATAGATTATTTCTCTCAGGCATTGTAATTTGGGAGAAATATCTTTCAAATAAATTCAAATGGTAGTTTTACAAATATGGAAATAATTTTCTGGGTATTAGAATTATTCTTCTGTACAGAGAAGATCTCACAGAAAAAAAAACGCGTGAATGTTGTTGAATAAATACTGGATTTTTAACTTAGCTTGGTAGTTATCGGTTGATTGATTGATTGAATATGAACTTCGCACTGTTTAGCTACACGGAGGCTTTTTGGCGACGGACCACGTAATTTTGAACCATGGTCAAGAGACTTTGACGACACCTGAGCTGGCACTCCCTATTCTAACTACCACACCACACCAACGGGAGGACGTTTCAGCTCTCGACAGATTTAACGTGTATCGCTGCCCGACACGGCGGGTCTTTAGTGGTACTGGGCTCGAACTCGTGACAAGGCAAGCCACGATCCGATACCTATACCTATACCACTCGGCTAGTGCGACCACTTTGTAGTTATCGGAGAAAGGGATTCTAATTCATCTGCTCATTAAAAAACCAGAGCTTCAGTATAGTTTTAATTTGAAACGAATTCACTTATTGATAGCAAGTAAAATTTGTTTAATATAAAAATTGACTTTTTTTAATTGAAAAATTTATTTAGTTAAATGAAAAAAAAAATTTTTTTTTCTAAGTTGGACGAATATATGTTAAGAAAATGGATTTGAAAAATTCATTTGTTTCTAAAATAGTTCTTGTATTTCTAAAATATGAAATTTGATTAATTTTTTTAAACAAAAATACTACAAATTATTTATTATTCATGTGAAGAATAAGTTGTCAGAAATAAGGACCAACTGATATGTATTATATTCTGTTATCAATACACACATACTGGTGTTCAAAATTAAGAGAGTTTTCAGATTGCGCCGAATATGTTTAGAGCTACTGGACAGATCTTAATGGAACTCGGGACTCATCGAAGTCAGAAGTTATGTAACAGCAGTTGGAGAATATAACAAAAAAAAAAACCAATTAGGGAGTATGATCCTCTTTTCCCCATAAACAGGCTCTACATGGTAATTTTATACCGAAAATAAGAGAAATTAGTTCCTGTGGTAATTTATAACTTTTATTCAGCAACTACGTTTTCAGTCTTTGGATGGTTTTCGAAGAAAAGAGTTGCGAGTTTCAATTTCCCTCCCCAGAATGTCCCTGGCATGCTCTACACCAGTGGTCTTCAAACCGTGTTTGACGGAACCCTAAGTTTTCACAAGACATACTCAGGCGTTCCACGAGTCACAAAAAAATATTGAGAAGAAATATATAGGCACGCAAATAGGATTACGTTCTCCATGAAGTTTGTATAGTTTCAAGTATCTAAAGCTCATCCCCTTATACATTAAAACTGATCATTTTATTTACATATAACTTTGGCGATTTAAGTTCATTTCAGTACCTGGGCGCAGAAGATATACGGGCTTCCTTAACACTGTGTGTGTGTGGTGGATTGCAATTTATAATCAGAAAATCTGGTCAAGTCCAGGTTATCCGAGCCCCTGGGCCCCCAATAGAAAACAAGCACTGATATATAATAACTTTATTTTTAACACTTTTAAAATTTATATAATAATATAATTAAAGAATATTAAAACGCGCTCACGCGCGTTTTATCTTTATATATACTCTTCCAACCAAATTGTGAATATTCTATTGTTTACTATCTCGGGTCCACGAGATAATTTTATACTCATCAATTAGCACAATGTCTTACAAAGCTCAATAGCTTTTAATGGAAAGTGCACCTTTTTACATTTGTGAAAAACGTTACCTATAATGAAGGAAGGGGAACAACATATCAACAAAGTTGAGGTTAAAATTTAAATTGAAGTAAGAGAACATCTAAATTTTATCTGCAAATTCATGAAAAATACACAGAATGCCTCATACAGCCATAAACATTTATAAATGTTATTCAAAACATTGAGTTTAAATGAAATATATTTCTCAACGTAAGTAAGTACAAAAACTAAGTATACAAGCAATTAAACTCAGAATATGTAATGCGATTGCATTTAAGTTTAATGAATCCAGACTTCGAGAGTTTGTGTTAAAAATACTAGCATATATATCCCAGTTACTAAATATAATGTTGTGACGAATCCATACGTGACCTCTAACTAATCCTCTTGAGGAATCTTTGGGCTAGCAATCGCGCTTAATTAACAGCCATCCGTCTCAAAAAGAAACCTTGATATTTAAATTAGTTCACCTATATAAAGTCAGTTTTGTAATTGAAGTAGAAAGAGAGGTAGAAGCTGTTACATTCGCTGCACAGGTGAGATTGAATAAAGTTGGCTTTCTTGAAAGTCAACTTTCTTGAGTTGATTAAAAGTAGTGTTTGGCCACTGTGTTGAATTTGTAAATTTAAAACTAGGAATGCACGTTAGCTTAGGTTGAGATAAATAAGTTATTTGCGCATATTTGCTTATTAATCAATGCTTTCTCTCTGCTACTCCTTTGACATTCCTTTTGAGATTAAGTTGTTGGTTATTGTGTTTGAGTAAATAAATAATTGTTATTATGCAAGTCTCTGATTTAGCTTTCATTCCTCACCCACCCTTAGGTAGGCAAGACGGTGAAGGAGAAATTTCAGGTGAAAGTCGTTTACAATACATGGGTAGGTGACACTTAAATCACAAATATTATTAACGAGTAAATTATATTAAAAAATAGATTAGAATTTAGTAATGAGAATGCAATACTATTTTCTAAATTTCATTTACATAAACTGTCTATAACAAGATGATCTACGTTAAATATTATTTTGAGGTAGAAGCTTCGAAACATGTGTGTATTGAATGGGGTTCCACGAAAACACTTTCTAGTTCTAGGGGTTCCACAAAAGCACCTTCACGTTCTAGGGCTTCCGTGAGGAGAAAAAGTTCGAAGACCTCTGCTCTATATGAATGAGGTCTAGAGATCTAACTGGCCAATCTATTCCACTAATCTCCTCACTTTACAGAAATCCATCGACTATATGATTACTTTATGCCTTGCTTTGTCACCCATTAAATAAAATCAGCATCAACTGCACGAGGGAAAAGGCAAACTTGGTGCTCAAAGACCTCATTCCAATACCTCACGGCCTCTTGAAAACACTGTCACACTGCCTCTTGAAAAGACATTGCGGTAATCCAATGTGATGCATGCTCAATTCATGAAGCCTTCTCTATTTTGTAATGGTCCAATTATAGGATATTGGAGGAAGAAAAAATGATGTCGGTTTTTTTTGCTTCTTTGAAATTCCTAAAAAAATTACAGTTAAGGAATTTTAAATAATTTTAATACTCTTTGAATTTGAGTGTAGTTTTCATATGATAAACAATTGGAGGGCATGTAGCGCGGGTCCCTGGTTCTCTCCACATGATTACAGTGAGAATATACTGGAGAGAATCAGGAACCCTCTACCTGCCCTCCAATGTCCGAGAAAACTACCATTACAACAGCGGACGGAGGCTTGATGATTTGGGCAAGTATTACTTTGGGTGCCCACACACAACGCTATGCCTTTGTAAGTGGCGCTGTGACTGCTGCGAGTTATAGAAATGAGGTATTAGAGCCCTATGTTCGTGGATGCAGTTGACCCTGATTTTTAAAACGAACCAGTTTTTTTTGTTATGTTCTGCAACTGCTGTTTCATACCTTTCGACTTCGATAAGTGTTACTCACGATTCTGCGCGTGTATTTTAATTGATGAATGGTTATCTTTTTGCATTATGTCAGCCCTATATACATACCAAATTTTATTAAAGTTTGTCCATTAATTCTAGAGATAACCGATAATCTAAAAATGCTCTTAATTTTTAAGGTCAATTATTTCAATAAAATCCTGCACAATTTATTTATGTACATTTTTATTTGAGTGTATTATATTTGTATTTTTTAATACTTATAATAACCAATACATCTAATCTAAAAATGTCTAACATTTCTCACATACGACATATTTAATCAAAACCAAATAATTTCTGTAAAATTGTAGATTCTGTATTTCGCTTAAGCACTACAGTTATTTAAGTTTCTTAAATTCATATATTTAAATAGATAAAAGTTGCAATAATAATTCTATAATTGCAATATAGTAGCTATATATATATATTTTAAAAAAACACTATTTAAAAGAAAATATCTTTTTGTATTTTTAATATTTTAAAAATAAAAAATAGTGCGCTTTTGCAATAATAAGTCTCATCTATAAAAACTACATCCCAATTTTATATATAGGGTCGCTATTCTTTTCTTAAAATTCTAAGTGAAGGTTTTTAATTGAATCTTTATTTCAACGTGATTTAGGAAATGATTTACGCTTGAAATATACTTATGTCACGTACCTTATAGTTTGTTTGAACTTTTAAAATGCATTAAATATAAAGAAGTTAAATTTCTGAAACTTAATTTTGGAATTTCATAAATTAATTCAAGTAATAGGTAAGAAAACATATATGCTTTTTATAGGTATTTTCCCGAATTATGATATTTCTGAAAACTTAACTTATTCGCTTGGCATTAATTATATCATGTTAATTACGGTTAGGTATTCTGCTACAAGCTATTAATTAGCATAATTCTTGAATTTACTAAACTAATTTACTATTATTTTCCCTTTAACTATTCTTTAGCATTACTTCTGAAGCTTAAAGTTGTTTGCGTCTATATTAGAGGTTTGGAGTAAAATTTTAGTACTTATAGAATAATTTTTAACAAGATATTTTGGAAGAGACTTTTAAATAATAAAAATATACTTACACTTCACTTAATCTTCTTGTAAATTGAAATGCACTCGGAGTAATGAAGCATAGTCCACTGTTTTGAATAGTTCTGAAACAGAAAAAAAACAATGCTATAATTGACATGAACTCTTGCAAAAACGTTGTATGCCTTCAGCGTGTTTTAAGAAAATGTACATTTTCAATATAGTTTTGTTTCAATTATTTCCCCCCAAATTCTTAGTTATACTTAAATTGAAGAGCTTTCGATAATTTTCAAATTTAACAAAAAAGTCGAATAAATATTATAAGATAGTAAAATATAACTTTAAAATAATTATAGATTAAATTATATTGGGTTGTTCGGAAAGTAATTTCGTTTTTTCCCCACAAAGAATTTAATTGTATTTTTTTGCACCCAACTTCACATTTAAGCCGCATAATTTTTACATGCTTTGAGAGCTCATATAGCAAGGCTTGTGTGTGAAAAATTTCAATTCTACGCAGTAGTTTTTGGTTGGTGCCCTTTTAAATATGAAGCGATAAGCAGCATTTTCGACATATTTTACTGTTTTACTACAGAAAGGGTAAAAATGCTGTTCAAGCCAGAAAGAAATTGACCGATGTGTATGAAGAAGGTGTGTTGACAGTACGCCTGTGCCAGAACTGGTTCGCTAAATTTCGATCCGGCAATTTTGATGTCGAAGATGCACCACGTTCGGGAAGGCCGGTTGAAGCTGATAAAGACGCGATAAAGGCATTAGTCGATGCGAACCGGCGAATAACAACACGTGAGATCGGATTGAGGTTAAATTTATCAAATTCAACAGTTTATATATATATATATATATATATATATATATATATATGGTCACTGTATATATATATATATATATATGACCACTTGAAGGGCCTGGGATTACCCTCGAAGCTCGATGTATGGGTTCCCCATGTTCTCACTGAGAGAAATCTGTGTCGCCGCATTGACGTCTGCGATTTGCTTCTAAAACGTCACGAAAATGATCCGTTTTTGAAGCGCATCATCACTGGGGACGAAAAAGATCATGGAGCAAGAAAGATGAACCGGCTCAAACACCATTTCCAAAGCCGATATTCACCAAAAAGAGGTGATGCTGTCTGTTTGGTGGGATTTTAAAGAAAATGTTTTTTTATAGCTTTTACGGGATAACACAACGATTAATTAGAAAGTCTACTGTCATCAGCTGGACAAACTGAATGATGCACTTCAACAGAAAAGGTCAGAACTAATCAACAGGAAAGGTGTAGTGATTCACCAAGACAACGCGAGACCTCACACAAGTTTGGTCACTCGCCAAAAGCTTTTACAGCTTGAATGGGATACAATGCCACACCCACCATATTCTCTAGACCTGGCACCATCGGATTATTATTTGTTCCGGTCACTCCAAAATTTTTAGACGGTAAAACCTTCACCTCAAATGAGGAGCTCAAAAACCACCTCGATCAGTTTCTTGCCAGCAAAGACCAAACATTTTATGAGCGTGGAATTATGCTACTACCAGAAAGATGGCAAAAAGTGTTGGACAAGAACGGCCAATATATAATTTAATAAAGTATTTGTTTATTATACGAAAACTGTCTTTCATTCCCACAGAAAAAGAAGAAAATAAACGAAACTACTTTCCGAACAATCCAATAGTTAAATTTTTAATATGAATAATTCAATTAATTCCCAAAATTAAGGAACAGAAAAAAGACAACATTAATTCTCCTTTTTCTTATGAATTATAACAATAGAATAATTACTTTAAATAATGCAATTTATCAATAATTTATAACTTAATTAAGAGCTTAAATACATTGACTGTAGAATTTAAAATAACATGTTACTTATAATTAAATTTTACTACTGATCATATACAAAAAGTTTATCTCTGTCTCATGTGATTTTCTGAATTTTTGCTTACATTTTGAAAAGCGTATGTGCAATTTCTGGAAATATTACAAATGTTTCAACATAAATATTGAATCTGTGTAAATGTATGCTTATAGAAGTGAAAATCACGTATAAAAGAGTTATCAATTAATTATAAATGAGATAAAATTTATTCACATTAAGAATTACAAATGAGAGTATAGTATTATTCACATACAAAATACACTGATGTTCAAAACTTAAGAATCATGATCTTTATAACACGCTTTTATAAGTTTCACTTGTATGTAATGAAATATTTGCACTCAATTTTTACCCACTTTAAAAGGTCAGATTAATTCGTAATTATTATCGTATTCGTAATTGATTAATCGTAATTGTGTTCTATTGTCCTAAATAGGATCCTCAAAAATAAAGATTTCAAGATTTGGCAACTTATTCATTATATCATTTCCAGATTTGGCGACTAACTGCATATAAAGGATGTTTTTTTAGAGGTATAAAACTTTAAATTGCAATAAAACAATGATGTATTATTCGATTGACAAGAATTTTTTTTATACGAAAAATGATCTTGTGGCATTACATTTTAAATATGATTTCAGGCATAGGACTGCCACGGCTGGCTCGGATGTAGTCCAATCTGGACGTCCAATTTTCGATGCATTTTTCCAACATTTGTGGCCGTATATCGGCAATAACACGGCGAATGTTGTCTTCCAAATGTTCAAGCGTTTGTGGCTTGTCCGCATAGACCAATGACTTTACATAGCCCCACAGAAAATAGTCTAGTGGTGTTAAATCACAAGATCTTGGAGACCAATTCACAGGTCCAAAACCTGAAATTAGGCGTTCACCAAACGTGTCTTTCAATAAATCGATTGTGGCACGAGCTGTGTGACATGTTGCGCCGTCTTGTTGGAACCACAGCTCCTGGACATCATGATTGTTCAATTCAGGAATAAAAAAGTTAGTAATCATGGCTCTATACCGATCACCATTGACTGTAACGTTGTGGCCTTCATCGTTTTTGAAGAAGGATACCACCAGCCCATAAAGCGCACCAAACAGTCAGTTTTTCTGGATGTAACGGTTTTTCGACATACACTTGTGTATTAGCTTCACTCCAAATGTGGCAGTTTTGTTTGTTGACGTAGCCATTCAACCAGAAGTGGGCTTCATCGCTAAACAAAATTCACTTATGAAAATCGGGAACAACGGCAATCTCGTTTTGGGCCCATTCGACGAATCTACGTCTTCCTTGATCATATTTAAAATGTAATGCCACACGATTATCTTTCGAATAAAAAAAATTCATGTCAATCGAATAATACATCGTTGTTTTATTGCAATTTAAAGTTCTATACCTCTAAAAAAACAACCTTTACAATTTTCAGATTTGGCGACTAATTTCATACTACTATTCAAGGTTTGGCGACTAATTCCGGATCTGGCGACTATAAGGCCCTACCCCTTAAAAAGGATCAAATCTAAAAATGAAAACGCTCGTTATTAATACAAATAAAACAAGCAAAAAAAGTGTTCTTTATGTGAGAAAGGAGAGGGAGGGTGAGTTAGCTATAAAATAAGTCTAGTTTTTCTGAAAATGGAAGCCAAAAAAAAAAAAAAAAATGTATCATGCATGTGAAAAATATTCTATGTTCAAACTGCTAAATAATTTTTTTATTTTTATATACATTTATTGTCATAATTTCTTACTAGTTCTATTCCGAAATGTTGAATTAGTGTAAAAATGTAATACAAAGCACACCACGCTTTTACCACAATGACATTAATTTTCTCAATAATCATTTTATTCTTATATTAAGAATTATTTTTTTTACTTTTTAGTTTGATTCACACACTATAAAAGCGTGTTATTTAGTTTTTTTAAAAAACTATCATTTATTCATATAGGGTTGCAAAATGAAGGGCTAAGTAAAATTAAAACAACTAAGTAAAATTAAATTAACTAAGTAAAATTCCTACAAGGAGAGACACGACTAAGGAAATTCATTTGGGGTCGAGACTGGGTGTAATAGTATTACTCCTTTAGGGTTATAACCGTCAATATAATTCCGCCGAATGACCAGTCAATTCGGAGAAAAAAGTCTTCGAAATTCATGCTTAGCTGTTATAGAATTAAATTTCAATTTCCTCCAACAATTTGGTAGCTTGGTTGATATATCGTCTGCCTTCTATGCGCGAGGTTTAGGTTCGATTTATAGTTTTTTTTTTCATTTCATTTAATTATTTTTAAAATTAAATAAACTTATTTATGAAAGGTTTATTAAATATTAAATGATATTTTATGTAATTATTTTGTATTTTATAAAGTAAAAAAAATACTGTAACTATATAAATATTTATATTAAATTTTATATAAATATATTTTTATGTTAATAAATAATAATTATAATACAATATATAATAAATATTACATGATATTATGCATAAAAATTAGTTACAAATAGTTTTATAATGGGAAATAAAATATACTATAAAAAAATATTATATAATACATAAAACAATTTATAAAATATATTATTATTAAAAATTAATTATTTTATAATTAATATAATTAAAAATGTGTCTTTTTTATATGTTATTCATTTAATTATTTTATAATTTAATAAATCCTTTTCAAATAAATTTAATTTTAAAAAGTTTATTTTTAAATATTTTTTTAAAAAATTAATCATTATTTCAATAATAAATAATATATTTAATAATAAATTAATAATTTTAATAATAATTCAATTAATAGTAATTCTTATTAATTATTTTAATTAAATTTATTTTAAATAATTTTAGATAATAATTATTTTAAATAATTTTTATCAATAATTATTTTAAATAATTTTAATTATTAATAATTTCAATTAATAATTATTTTAAATATTTTTATTAATAATAGTTTTAATTAATCTTAATAAGAAGTAATTTAAATAATAAATTTTTTAGTTGTTTTTACTTTATAAAATACAAAATAATTACATAAAATATCATTTAATATTTAATAGAACTTTCAGAAATAAGTTTATTTAATATAAAAAAATAATTAAATGAAATGAAAAAAAAAATTGATCGATGAATCGAACCCAGACTCTGCGCATAGTGGATATATCAACCAAGCTACGAAATCGTTGGAGGAAATTGAAATTTAATTGTATAAAAGCTAAGCAGGAGTTTCGAAGGCTTTTTTCTCCGAATTGACTAGCCATTCGGCGGAATTGCATTGATGGTTGAACACCCTAAAGGAGTACTACTATTACACCAAGTATCGACCCTAAATGAAAATCATTAGTCGTACCCTCTTCTTGTTCGTAAAAGAAAATATTATAAATAAAGGGAACTGTTAACGGACGCATAGAAAAGAATTATTGCTAGAATTATGCGAATGATGATAAAAATGATAGAAGATAATGATAAAAATGTTGACACAATAATAAAAAGCAAGAAGTACATCTGTATTTTCAAGAAAACAAAGCAAACTGCTAATATCGGCCATTAAGGAGTGTGATCTGCTCTTGCTTCAATACAAGCTGTTTCATGCTAGGAATCAGAGTGAGTTGTGGTGCAAGATTCTGCCATACAATCCTGTGGTAGTATGTTTTTAAATTCAGCACTGTCTCTGCATAGAGATTAATTAATTGAAACGCTTTATCCAAATGCTTCCCAAACATTCTCAACCAAATTTTGCTGACCATAACACTTTCAATATATTCCTCTATAAATAGAGGAAAGTAATGTGTGATGTTATTGGGGGTTCATAAATGTGGATGACTAGTCTTTCAAAAGAAGAACATAATGTATCTGAATCTTATCCCTGCACCCGGTTTCACAAATAAAACTTCCCAAGAATACGTACGTTCAATATATTAATCCCGCCACTACGATATTCATCTCTTTATTTGATATTTTTAGGGTGCTGACGTGTCGCAGGCTCTCTTCAGATTATGCTACAAGGAAAATCACTCGGTAAAGGGAATCGTCATTCAATAGAGAGTATAACATAATTCCAATGTTAGCCTTTCCAGTTCCGATATTCTCGAGCCCGTTTCAAACGGGTTGCCTTTTGTACACAAATGTCACACAAAAAGCCGAATGTTTCGTAATTAGAATTCTCTTTCTTGTCTTCTACAAACCGTTTGTGTATAAACTATTGTTCTAGTAGATGTAGCAAACTCTGGCAACAACTACCTGACATACATCGGCCATATTTACGGGTATATATTGGTTATGTTTAAATGGTGTTACTATAAGGTCATCAGCTATAACTTGTTTACGAACATTTTCATAGGTCTGTCTCCATCCACATAGTTTGAAATTAGTGCAACATATAACATTTACGACAGTAAACATTTCTTATTCTTTGATTATGCCTTTTAAAATACCTATCGGGTTGTTTTCTTTGAAACATAATTAATACTTTATTAACAGTTAAAAACGTTCTAGCTCACTGATTACTCACGCAACTGGAAACACTAAAATTATTATTCACATAAGTTTACTAGCAGGAGGATTTCTCACAATATCCCCTTTCATTGTTTCCTTTTATCACAGATAAAATATTTGTATGTATATAACCATTGCGTAAAGTTAATAGATCATATATCCAAAAATTTACGTTTTTCTACTTCAATTTGCACTTACATTTCAATAGTTCTCCTTGTATTCTTAAGACCATTAGTAGTGTTTTTAAAGGAGCAGTAAATGTGTGATGTATATTAAATTTTATGATAAAATGTTCGCTACATAGATATGGGGACAACAACTTTTTAAGAAAAAATTGTAAACTTAAAAAAGGGGTTATAACTATTTTGTTTTCAATACTTTTTTTAATCAAGAATGATAGCAATGCTTCAACAATTTGTCTTTTGAGATTTACTTAAAATTATTCTTGTAAACATTACATCCATGTGTTTCCTTAAGAATTGACATTCTGAAGTGTGGAAAGAAATAGAAGTTATATGAAATTATAAGAGCTTAAATCACAGATTTCATATAATATGAAATTGAAAATTGTAAATTGATTCTCCTTGAAATGTGTTTGTCTTTCATTTGAATTATATTAATTTAAAAAAAATTATAATGCATTTCCTTTTATTCAATTATGTACTTCCTTAATCTAAATTGGATTAAGAAGCAAACTTTTGAAAATCTCTTAACTATGCTCTACAGTAGAAGCGATATATTCAATAGGAACTGAACAACTGCTGATATGTGATTAATGCTTGTCGCGAGATTTACCTGTGTAAATAAACAAGCGAAATAAATAACTTGATCTGATTGATTTTAATTTTTAAAATTTTGAAACTAAGTAAGTACGAGTACTTAAATCTCGCGACAAGCTTTTATATCATAGATTGTGTAATGACGTTATAAGGTGATAGCAAAAAAATTTTAAAAGTTTATTTTATTTTTTTTAGAACATGTAAATAAAAGCCTGCTTTTAAAAAAGTTTTTTTTTACTTTTGATTTATTTCCATTGAAAATAACGCATCCAATTCGATCCTTACTCTTTGAAATGATGCACATGAAATTTGGAGATAAAATATTTTATCTTCCTACGAAAAGGGGACGGATAAATGGAATATTTAAACTTTTTGCTTTGTTTTTCCCTATTTAATATTGTCTTTATAAATTTCAGGGCAAGTGTTCTCCCTACCCTTTCCAAGCCATTATTCAAAATGTTTTGATCATTACACGAGATTAATTTTCCTTTATTTTATTTCTTTAATTCTTAATTTGCTTATTTATAGCTCACATACACTAAAATAGTATATAACGGTTTAAATTCAACGTAGATAGATTTGGGAAACAGATACTTTTTCAACAATCACAAAGATATTAGTCTAAGAGAAAACGTATATTTCATAACATACTGAAGTTTATACAATGTAATTTAAAATTAACGAGAGTAAATGAGAGAGATTTTTTAAAATTTCAATATTTAACATTCTTTATAGGAAAACGAAATAAATGGATTTATTTACGTCAATATGACTTCCTATATTAAATGAAATGAATATAATGTATTTAATTCAATCATTCATGGAATTCCATAAGCTAATAAGTTAATTATTTCAATGTTCTATAAGCAATTAATAATTTAACTGCATCTTTGCATCGTTAAATCAGATGCAGATGCTGAAAAGTTTATGTTTATTTATGTCTCCAAACACAGTTAATTTGTCTCTTTTATAATTTGATTAAATATATGTGGCAATATTATATTTAAGAAGGAACGGAAATTGCATGTGTATATGTGAGATCACGTTTTATTAAGTATTTTTATGCATGAGAAAAATTTACATTTTTATTGAATGTAAAATCAGTTTTCTTGTGAAGCATGTATTTCTTTACATTTCCTGATCTGCAGAATTCCAATTTTTATTAAAATACATTAAAATGATGAGAAGTCAAAAATACGTTTTACTTTATTTTCAACAAATTTTTTCATAATGCTAGCTAGATAATTGCAAGTGTTCTGGCAGCATTACGTTAATCAAATTAAAATTTTTTGCTTAAAATTTCTTAAAACTTTTGGAATGAAACTGTCATAAATTATTTAACAAAATAATATTAAAAATGATATGAATAAAAATAGTATAAAAATTTATAAATTAAAATCTCTTTATATATAAAAATTATTTGACACAGTGTTTGTCCGCGATGGACTCCGAAACTACTCAACTGATCCTGACATAATTTTGCATTTTGTGTGTCATTTCATCCAACCTAAAATATAGGATAGTTTTTATCTCAATTTTTGAAGTCATTCTTTTTTTATTGCCGTGAATTCGTAGATTCCGGGAAACGGGAGAATTCGCAAAATGTTGGAATGCGTAAGTGCGGAAGCGGATTTTGTGGACCAAGATGCATAAAATATCAGTGCCTAGTGTATTTCATGGCGTAGAATCCGAATTTCGAATTGAATCTCCGAAATACCCGTAACTTTGCCGGGCAGTGCCGCATGAGTTTATTTTGGACTCTTCCCGGCAGGACTTCACTTTAAAAGTCATGGAACATGAAAACTGGGGCCCTGGCGTACTAGGAATCGGGAAATCTGAACCTGAGATCCAACATAAGAAATTGTTGCAACTTTGCCGGATAATGCCGGACGACCGTTTTTAGACAAACCCTGGCAAGGGCTTGCCTTAAAAGCCTTGTAGCCCAAAAACTTGATCTTTAGGGTATTTTGAGATGGACAAATTGAATCTGAAATCCGATATGAGAAATTGTCGCAAATGTGCCCGATAATTCTGATGGACTATGTGTTACGTGGACCATGAAAGAAGCTTTCCACAAAAGTCTTGAAGTATAAAAATACTTTTCTAATCATTTTCGGGATGGTGAGCGAGAATCCAAAGTCGGATATTATAAATTCCCATAACTTTGCCAAATAATGGAGGACGGTACTAATGCCCCTTTTCAGTGAATGAACTTGCAGACTCAAGGGAGCGAAAAGTAGTCGCCGATTGTGTCTATGGATGGAAAAAGAGAATCTGAAAACAGATTCAGAAACTCTCATAAATATGCAGGATATTGCCGAAATTAGGTGGAATAGCTTCATGCTCGAGTCTCACGATTTTTCATTCCCTCTACCAGCTTTTTTTGAAAGGGCTACGGTACCAGAAGTAGGTGTTTAATCCGGATTTTAGGTGTTACGGTAACATTTTTTTATCAAATAATGTCAGACTACCGTAATATGCGCCGTAAGCGGTGTCAGTCTAACTTGCAAACCTAGGGATGCAAATACTGGGACCCTGACGAATTTTGAGATGGCCGATTCAAATTTTTAATCCAGTTCGAGAAATTTCCTTTCTAAATAATGCCAGACGACAGTATTTTAAACTAAGCATGACAGAGGCTTACCTTAAAATTCTTGGAGTGAGCTCCCGGTGTTTTCTGGGTGGGAAACGAGAATTTCAGGTATCAGAATACGTTCGGAACCGTGATTTTGCAAAAGCGAATAAATGGATAATATTTATGATATTTAGATTAGAATATATGTATAAAATTATTTTAAGAATTGTATTACAATGCCAAATTATTTAAGTACAATATTTTGACAAAGAATGAACATAGAATGGCCAATTTTCAAAATATTCTCCTTTTGTGAAAATGCGTCTATTTTTATAATATTTTGCCTGTCCATAGCTCAGACCTCTGTACAAAGGCTCAACTAGAATTTTTGAAATATATAACTTAGAATAGGGTTTATCCATTTTTCACGACAAAAGAGGGGAGAAATTTTAAGAAAAAAACATCGATAATTATTTCAATGGGTTGTAACTCTGAAAATAATGTGAATTTTTCAAAATTGATAGTTGAGCTTCTGTATAGAGGTCTGAGCTACATACAAGCAAAATATCATTATAATAGAAGCAATTTTCACAAAAAGAGAACATTTTGAAAAAGGTTATTCAAAGTTCATTTTTTTGCCTAAATATTGTATTTAAATAAATATTTTTGTCAAAATGCCCATAAAACAATTTTATACCTGTATTCTAATCTAAGTGACATTAAATATCATGAAAACTATCCATTTATGCGCTTTTTTAAAATCAGGGTTTCGGACGTAGTCATATACCTTAATATAGGAATTTAGACACTCCAGAGTAACTTTGACGGATAATGCCGAATGATAGTACTTCCCGTCCCTTCAGGGAAGGAGCTTGCAAGAGAAGGGGTTCCAAAAGTGAGCACTAGGTGTATCTCCCGATGGAGAACGAGAATCTGGATTTGGATTTCAGAAACTCCCTTAATTTTTCTGGATATTGCCAGAATGAGGTAAAATTGCTTTGCGTTCGAGTCCCGCGCCCGTATTTTTATTCCCTGTAGCTACTAAACTTTCAGACGCAGCCATACAAAAATGCACACAGCAAAAAACTGCATTAGCAATTTTTTGTTGTTCGTATTTTCGTATGGGCTTTATGTATCTTCGCATGGGCTTTATGTATCTTTGCATGGACTTTATGTATCTTCGTATGGGCTTATGTATCTTTAGGCATCACTGCCACTTTGTTAAAAGGTGGGAAAATGCACATTGAGCATTCCAGCTGCCATTAGACATTCATGAGAGACCTGACACAATGTGTAAAATAAAAAGAAGAGCGGAATGGCTACGTTATTGCAAAAAGAAATTCAATCATAATTTCTAATAACCCATAAACATTCACTCGAAGCTTTACATAGAACTTTGTAAGATTTAACTGCCAACGAGAAAATATTCAGTGGTGTTATCACATTACTGTTTGTCTGGTGATTTTCGACAGACATTGCAAGTCATTCCTCGCTCTACTTTTGCTCACGCGATTAAAGTAAGTTTAAAACAATCGTTTTTTTAGCGAAACGTTGAAACACTTCGATTGACCATAAACAAGTGAGTTCAATAGCAAAATGTTCAATTTGCGCAAACATTTTCTAACCAACTGCTGGATATTGGAAACAGTGAAGTTGAACTGCATCAAAATACACAATGTATCAAATTGCCAGGCAATTTCTGTATTGTTTTTCTGACAAAAAATGAACTGATTGAGTCTTCCCGGATATACTATATAATTATCTAGGTAAGGACTGGCTCTGAATTCCTGTTACTTGGGTAGACAAAAAATGTTGATATTAACGAGATAAACTTCTAGGTACAGAGTTACTGCCAGGTAATCTAATGCCTTTTAAATCAATCGTCACTGTTGTTGTTGAAAACAAAACTATAATATTTTTGAATTTCCAGAATACACTGGTGTGCAAAAATTAGGGACGAAGTCGAAAAATTAGCATATCAGCTGAACGAAGAGGCAGAGCGGACAGAAAGACCAATCAGGAGATTAAGTAAGGTGATGTACGGTAGCACATGCGCATATATGCAGGTAGACGTAATGGGGGAGTGTCTGAGTAGTATAAAGCATGTTGTCGGAGTAAGATCAGTATTTCTGGCAAAGAGATTGCACGCCGTATAGCAGTTAAAATCACACCGAGTTGCTGCCTCAGCAAGAAATGGCGAATAACTAATCTGTTAGACGACATATGGATGCTTTTACCCGAGGTCGAATCATTGGGAAGTTGGAGGAAGGCCGTTGTGTGACAAGTGTAGCTGCAGAGTTCGGAATTGCTCACAGCATCGTTTCACGACTTTGGAGACAAATTCAAACTACAGGAACAGCTATCCGGGGGTTCAGTAGTGATCGTCCATGAGGAACCGCACCCGCAGATGACCGGTACATTGTCTTACAGGCCAGAAGAAACAGGCGGCAGACAGCGAGAGAAATCGGTAGACACATGACACAGGCGACTGGACGACCGATATCGCGTTTTATCGTGGCCAGAAGACTGCACGGTGGTGGTCTGTTTGCACGACGCCCTGTACGGTGTGTACCTTTAACGCCTGCCCATCGGAGAAGGCGTTCTCTGTGGTGCCGGGAACACCGGAATTGGAGAGACAATGAATGGGGACGAGTACTCTTTACAGATGAGAGCAGATTCAGTTTGAGTAGCGATTCTCATCGCATACTCATCTGGAGAGAGCGGGGAAGCCGCAATCATCCCTGAAACATCAATGAAAGGGACAGGTATGGAGGTCGCGGTGTTCTCGTTTGAGGAGCATTATGCTTGGTAGTCGTACAGACCTTCACATCTTCGACGCAGGTTCAGTCAACGGGACCCGTTATTGTAACGAGATTCTTCTTCCATATGTGCGTCTTTTTAGAGGTGCTATGGGTCTGCAGTTCCTTTTCGTGGACGACAATTCACCATGTCATCGCACAGTAGCTGCCGAACAGCTCTTAGAGAGTGAGGATATTGAACGTAGGGATTGGCCGGCATGATGTCCAGATCTCAATACCATCGAGCATGTATGGGATTTTCTAGGCAGACGCTTGGCAGCTCGTACCTTACCACCAGTAACGATTCGGGAGCTTCGATTGGCGCTGCAAGACGAATGGGCAGCAATGCCTCAACAACTCATTGACATCCTCATTCTCAGCATGGGCAGACGCTGTGAAACCTGCCTAGCAGTCAGGGGAGATCATATCCCCTACTAAAGACCGGATGTTTCTTGCTGGACACCCATCACAGGGATGTTTCGGCCTTCAGTCGCATTGCGCTCCATGCTACTTTTTCAATCAAGCTTCTTTTTATCCCTCTGATTTCTCTTTTAGTAAGTGTTGCTTACATATTACACATGTCCTTACGTTTTGGGTATCTTACGGTATTAAATGTGTTGATTTGGAAAGCTTTTGTACAAAGTTATATTGAAAAAACCGTCTCGTCCTTAATTTTTGCACACCAGTGTATATTAGAAATACCACCTCATAATCATCGGTTTAAGATTAGTTCACTGGTTTTTCTGCTATGTAACTTAAATACATCTAGATTATGTAGTGGTATACGATTGGCCATCAAAGAATTATCGGGAATTTTCTTGAAAGAATCGTTTCGTTTGTAAAGTTTAAAGGAGAAATCGTCCTATGGCCACGTATTCCACTGATACCGTCACAATCAGCAATACGATTCAAAAGGCTTCAATTCGCAATTCGATAGGCTTTCGTGATGACCATAAATAAATCTCAAAGCCAAACAATATCAATTTGGGTCTTGGATTTAGAAAATCCATGTTTACCGCATGGGCATATGTATGTTGCATGATTACGTGTGGGAAAACCATCGAATCTATTTCCGTAGCAAAAGGCGTTACCAAAAAATATTTTGCACCACGATTAGCGATTAATTCGCGATTAATAAATAATACAAAAATTATTTATTGCTGTAATTTAGAATGATAAAAATAATATTAAAAATTGCTAAAAAATCAACGCTATTAACTTAATTTATGAAATCAAATCTTCATATGTTGTTGCTAACAACTTCGTAAATAACTCATGCATTATGCAATACTCAAATAAAAGATGAATAAAATGCAAAATTTAAAAGATTATGTTGTTTTATGCTTAAATTTAACTCTCCAAAATTGTAAGCGCAAAATAAACTTAACTATATTGAATAGCTGAGAATAATATCGAATCACTGTATTAAAACAAAGTCACAGCAATGCGTTTCCGGGTCAGCTAGTATTGTTATAAATTTTTATGTGTGCGTAATGCAGGTTTTTATGCTTATTTATTATTTAATGATTTTTTTTGTTAGAAAAAAATAAGTTAATAGATTAATCCCTTGTGTGTGTTTAAATGTTTTGAAGAAAGCAGAGGTATTTGTAACTCGTATTTCTAAAATAAAATATATTTTGTTTTAATAAATCACTTATTTTTTTATTACAAAAGTAAACATTATTTTTCAAAACAAAATCATAAATATAGAAACTTAAAGGCAAATATAATTGGTAGAATCCATACAAAAACAATAATAGTTTTACTAACTATAAACACACAAAATAAATATTGAGATGCAGCAATTTGTTTCTATGACGCGGTGAG
>BMAU01015921.1:0-77500 GCA_019973935.1 Trichonephila clavipes
AAAGTAAAGGAAGTTAGAAACTGTCTACATAGCTGCAGAGACGCAATCTTTCCCCCCAAGGATAAAGCGAAATGCAAAAGAAGTCTGTACATGTCACCACCAACTGTAGGAAAGCACACTGGGGCAGACTTTCCTTTAAATGGATGCGGCTCAAAAGAAAGTTCCCATCCCATTCTCAACTAGAGGCACCTCGTAAATAAAACCTCTTGTGGATCAGAAATCAACAAGAGAGAATGCACGTCACAGTCGGAAAAGATGCGGACTTAATTTCCGGGATACACTTGACAAAAGGCTGGAAAACTCCGGGAAGAAAGGGGAAGAAATGTGTAATACATTTTATTTTATTTTAAGGGACTGCACGAGAAAGGATAAAAGTAAAAAAGACTATCGTATTTCTTTCCTGCACTCATGACGCTAGTTCATCCGAGTTAAATGGATTTCTATTTTTACTCACTGCGTAGAAGTTAAGAGAGTTTAGAATTCACTGAATCCAGAGAATACCTTTCCTGAAATAGAATGCTGGAGTTGATAAATTGTAGGTAATGTTTTTCTTGCCACTGTAAATGGGAGACTGAAAGGATACCAGTAAAAAAGGAATTACGTTTGCAACAAGTCGATCTTGATTTAAATGCATTAAAACAATACTATACAAAATAAAAAAAATTCATTTGAAGGAAGTAAAATAAGACATTGAATTTTAAAATAAAGATAATGCTGATTAAACACATTCCCCCAACATAACATAATTTATCTTATATCAAAAAGAGCTATATCTGAAAACGGTTTTAAGTGTCAAAATGTATGTGGTCAAGAACAAAAAGCTATTTTCAACATTTTTCTTTAGCCATGTGCAAGTGAATTTACTCTTCTAGTCTTTTGTGTGTTTAGAATAGAACTTTTAATCTAAAAGAAGTCATATAACTCCTTCAAAGTCATCTCCTGAATTCGAGTTTCCAAATATTTCGTGGAATTCAACTTCACTCATTGGGATGTCGAAATGCATATAATTATCATGCAATGAGTTTTTTCTCGTTTATTCTTTGGCATGAAACATAGATCAACGATCACATGTCGTATACAAATTTCTCTTCCCACTCATTAACCAAAAGAAAAGAGTATAGCCAACATAGACAGTGTAAAAGAAAAAAATAATGAAAACAATATGTTAGTTTCGGACAGCGTTTCTAGAAACAAAATTAACATCGTTAGCATCTGACATTTTATTTTAAAGCAGTTTGCTTGGGAAAATATTCCATCCGTTTAATAACATTTTTGCCACTATGGTGACATATTTGAAAGTCACAGGAATTTTCGGTTCAATTAGGCTTATATAAGGGTTTCGAATTTTGAGTAAACTTTTAGAAAAACATACACAATTCACGGCTCAAATTCTGAAATGGACGGTACTTATTCCTTCCAAAGAATATTAGAAAAGTTAAGGAATCAGAAACAAGCGCCTAAGAGTTTTTCCTTACAAATTAATGTCTGAAAATAATTTTATTTGAACTGAATATTCTTTCTTAAACACGACCGAAATATTCTAAAAAATCGATATAACAAATGCTTACCCTTTTCATTTGAGTGATTTTGTTAAGAATATGGCTCTTGTTATCTTATATTTCACTTTTACAGAATACATATATAATATATTTACTTTGTATAATCTCTTACAGTTTATTCTCTAAAACACGACTATCATCACATCAGCGTTTCTCAAACTTCTCCCCTGGGGAGGCATGATAACTCTACGAGAGTACGCGAGTATATTGAAAAGTCGAAAACAAAAAAATGTTTAAAAAGTTATTAATTTACTCAAAATAAACAAACAAGATACATTCTGTTATAATAAAAAATAAAATAGACATTTACACTGATATATTACACTTATAAATGTATCAGTACTGCTCAATGTATTTTACAACTGATTTAACAACACTACATTAAAAACAGCATTAATAATTACAAATAACCTCATGGTCTTCTCATATACAAAATTATACGCTATTTTAACATTTATTTTAATAATGTGTATGATTTATAAATAATTCCTTAGCTGTCAAGTGAAAGTTACATGATTTGTTCCCTCATGCCATTGTTTTTCAAGTAGGAATACCTATGGGATGTATTTGTGTGCGGGTTGATTGATTGAATATTAACGTCGCACTGTTCAACTACACGAGGGCTTTTGGCGACGGACCACGTAATTTTGAACCATGGTCAAGTGACGTGGATGACACCTGAGCTGGCACCCCCTCTCCTAACTACCACACCACACCAACGGGAGGACGTTTCAGCTCTCGACAGATTTAACGTACATCGCTGCCCTACACGGCGGGTCTTTAGTGGTACTGGACTCGAACCCATGACAAAGCACGCCACGTTCCGATACCAATACCACTCGGCTACCGCGGCCACATTTGTGTGCGGGAGGAATAAAAATAAGCAAATTCTCTGAAATAAGTAAATCCTTCGCAAATGCTCGGTCAAGGTCCTTTTGTTGCATTCCAAAACCTTCGAAATGATTTTATGAATAACAGTGCACAGAAAACATCGTACTTCGGAAAGACGTGTATATACGTCCGGGGTAATTAACGGTTTGCTTAGCGATAAATTTAAATACGCCGGTGGCACTTAAGAGGCTAAAGTCATATTGTAGCTTTTACCTCAAAGTATATTATCATAGAATTAAATATATTGTTATTGCATGGAGTGGGGGGGGGGCACGATAAAAATTATGATTTAATATTGGGTCGCAAGTATTGAAACTTTGAGAAGCACTGCATGACATAACATAAGAGAATAACATAGCATCAATAAGTAGACTAAAACTATAATGAATTCAAATTATTTCGAAATAAAGTAAATGGAACACACTATTTTGGAATTCTCTGTTTATGAGAAACGTTATATCAAAAGACATTCCGGAAAGACATCTGGACATTCTAGACATGAATTACGGAAAATTACATTTTTTTTTGCAAAATAGTCCGCCAAGAATGAATGTTAATGGGACGGGGATAAATGAATATAAAATTCTCGTTTTTGAAGTATTAGACCAACATACTTGAAATTTAGTAAGCATGTTTCATTTTTAGTAGATATCCACTATGAAGGGAATTTATTGAAATCGACTTCCAAGAGCGATTATGAAAACGTAAAAATTAAATAGAATTTAGTTTGGGAAATTCCTGTTCTTTAAACATTAAGAGCTAGAAATATGTTTTCCAATACATATAAAAGCTTAGAGATAAGACTTATATAACAATATTTATTAAAAAAACTCTATGTATATTCATGCATCTTGATATATCCAGCGAAATCGAAATGGATGAGTAAAGACTGGCAAATGGATATTAAGAAAATAATGGAATCTTAATAATGCAACATCTGAAATTTTTTAATAATAAAAGAAACAGATACATATTCAAAAATATATATATAAAAGACAAAATTTCAATTTAATTATATGCAAGCAAGCACACAAAGTATTTTAAAAATAATTATACCTGTTTTTATTGAATAGTAATGATACTCTTTTATTATATTTGAAGAAATCTTTAGAAATAAACGCATTTACGAAATAAAAAATGTTATTAAAATTTCTTGAAAATCTGAAATGCTTTTAATTACATGTATTAATAGTGGGGGAAAATATTAAATCCGCATTCTAAAAGCGTATCTGAGATTCATTAAGAATTATTTGGATATGAATTATTATATTTAAATTGCATTGCAAGACATAGCAATTTATGTATTCAAAGAATAAAACTTTTTTAATTAAAAAAGTGTATCGTGTATTTTTTCGAAAAATATTTCCATAGAGAATTCATTACTCAAATATAAAAAATTAAGGACTAAATTAAAACTATTTTAAGTTTAATGAGTATTTAAAAATATAGGAACTCGGTTCGCTTGTTTAATGACATTAATAAATAATAACTTTAAAATTTATATACATGTTTCTTAATGATTTTTGTTCATTTATATGGTATTGTGATATAGAGAGAGTGGTTGCTGAAATATATTCTACTAAAATACTTAATTGTAATATTTCTTGTTTCGTATAAAAAGTGATTTTTTTCTGTTAAGTTTTCGATCAGTTCTCAAAAGTAGCCTTAAGGTTATATTCCGGATTTTGAGTTTTCGAAAAGTAAGATTTATCTGATACTCAAACCATTTTTATATTTTTGCTAAAAATATAGTATTAGATGTAACTGAAAAATCTAACTCTGTTCAAAATCGTGTTTTTTGACAAATATTATAAATAAAAAAATGCTTTTGATATATAGTGTTACTTTAAATAGAATATACGTATGAAACTGTTTTAAGAATATTATTAAGCTAAAATTTACTTGCATGCCATTGTTTGGTAAAAAACAAAAAAAAATCGCTTATTTATGCAATATTTTATAAAATTGTTCTTATAATAAAAAAAAAAATAATTGCCAATAAATACCTCAGGTGTTTTTACAGAGCCTGAACTTGCATTTTTGAAATACCTAATTTAGAAGCGAATTTATTCTTATATTATCAGAGTTGAGAAATTTTAACAAAAGCTCACCGGTTATTATTTCAATTTATAGCAACTTTAAAAATATAATGTAAAATTTTCAAAACTTAATCAAAAATTCACAATCCCATCCAACATAGAAATAAAATTATTTTTCTAGAATATAAATAACCAAAAACGATGATTATGGATAAATGAGTACTACGTATATTGCATAATCCCAGTTATTTCCAGTTCGATACTGGAATTTTTCAGTCCTCCACTTTATCATGCATTGCAATTTCTACAGTACACTTTTTAAAAAGAACTTTAATACTGAAAAAGCTATAAAATAATGTACTCACCGAATGTTTTATCTTGTAATTATTTATTAGGCCTCCTCTCATCACAATAAATTTTAAAAGTGTTAAAATGATTATTTTTATTTAATAAATAACATTTTAATTTTTTCCGTAAAAAAGTTTAAATACTTGAAACTCATTGCCCTTAAAATACTACTTATGTGACTACCCAAAATTCAACAAATGGGTGAATGTTTTCGAATCTCTTTTATGTTTTCATTTTATAGCACACACGTTTAAGATTCCAAAAACACTTTATTTTTGTTTCTACGATATTTAGAAGCAAAGTTGTAGCTTAATTAGTAAACGGGAAATGGAGTTTACCAAACCGGAAGCAGGTTTTTAAATAGACATAAATATATAAACAAATAGGTTTAACGAATTTTTTGTGACTTTTAAGCAATATTAATATCTAATACTTATTTTAAATACAGATAAACGTATTCTTGACTTATTTATATTTTTTAATCTGATAGCTGTTTTTTTTTATTCTAGCTTGTTTTGTTGAATGGCGTTAATATTATCGTGTTTGTAGTTTGTTTACATTGTTCTCTCTCTCTCTCTTGCTAAAAAGCGTTATTTTTCACTATTTTTTATGTCTTGATATTTTTTCAGTTTATTCACTATCTAATTTATAAACGTTTAATTTCATTATAAATTATTTCAAAATGCTGAAAGCTTGATCGAAAATGTTTAAAAAGAAACTTTTATATGGTAGCAGAAATATTAAGTCAGCACCAAAGAATAATATTCCTTCTGAGAGTGCAGTGAAATTTAGCACATTTAAAAGTTTTGGTGAGAGAGAACCAGAATTTCAAGGTTGTAAAGAGAATAGAATAATTGATTTCAAAACATTAATCGGAATAATTTCAAATCTATGTAGTTCAAAATGTTATACAGGATTGAAACGGCCTGAAGACCCTAAAGGAAGACTTTGCTGAAATTGTGTGTTGTTTTCAAATGTGTATTCATGGCTGGATTTACATTAACCTCTATAGAGAATAAATAAAATTTTTGGAACATACATAATGATTTGAAAAATTCTTAGTTAAACGAGAACTGCAGTACACCAAGTACTATGGTAATGGCGTTTTGGGAGTGAAAGATATATATGAGAAGAGCACAGTCACAAAATTTTAATATATAGTTCATATACAAAAAATAGTAGGTTAACGATCAAAGAAATTAAAAAAGAATACAAAAATATTT
Source organism: Trichonephila clavipes (assembly GCA_019973935.1). Lineage (NCBI taxonomy): Eukaryota > Metazoa > Arthropoda > Arachnida > Araneae > Nephilidae > Trichonephila > Trichonephila clavipes. The sequence continues at coordinate 6,061 of BMAU01015921.1, forward strand.
GACGGAAAGAGAAAATTAAATAACAGAAAATGTCAATCGTTACTTTCGACAAAGCTCTCTGAAAAATAGCAAACTGCTAAAAAAAAGTCTAAACTAGTTAAAAATGAAGATAAACAGGGCTTGAGCTACAAATATGGGAAATTTTAAAAATGTACATTAAGTGGAATACTTTTAATTTTGTGTTAAAATGTTTTAATGTGTTTTACGAGAAATTGTTTTTTTTTTCAATATTTTTCTTCACTACTTCTTCACCTAAGTTCAGAACATGTTTTATTTAGTCCTATCTGTGTTATTGATCAAAGTCTAATATATGTGTATACTTATATGTACTGTATTGCTTTTTTTACAAAAAAAAAGCATATTTTTTTTTTAAAAAAATTGCTTTTGCATAAAATTTTGCATATTTAAAAAGCTTTCAAAACTGTTACAAGTCTTTTAATTCCAAACACAGATAAAGATGTTATTTATATGCTGTACAAATATTATTTAAATACATTTATCAGAATTTTGTGTAAAAGATTTGTCATAACAGCAATTTTTCTCTAAAATTTCACTAAAAACGACGATATTTATAGTCTATAAAACTGTACAGAAAACATCAAGAGGGGAAATAAAAGTCCATCTAGTTGAACAGGAAGTTGAAGAGGGCGTGAGCGGTAAATATTGTGAGTTTAAAAAATACACAACAAGTAGAAAATTTTTTCATATTATATTACAATTTGTAAAGTCATTTTGTATTAAAATCTTTTTAGTTCACTGCAAGATATTTTAAAGATATTGAATTGAAATTTTCAGGAAATGTTTTATTGAGTGCTATCTGTATTGCAGACTTTAATCTTACCTTTGTGTATATATTTATGTATTTTATTGCACTTTTTGTAAGAAAATAACATTAGTATTTTTTTTTGTAAAAAACTGAGTTTCCGCACAACAATTCACATATTTCAAAGACTTTCAAGTATATTACAAATGGTATAGCTCTAAACACAGATAATGATACTATTTGTATACTAAATAAATATTATAATACATTAATTAGAATCTTCAATACAAGGTTTATATCAACTATAATTTCACTCAAAATTATACATAATATTTCCAAAATTATTTTTAATTTTAGAGAAATTGTTTTTGGATTCTTAGTTTTATGCCCCATTTCAAATAAAAAAATGCTTATTATATTGAATATATATTACAAAAAAATGCTCTGAAGGTAGTCACATACCTTATCTCAAAAACTTTTTGTAATTTTATTTTTTCCTTCATCGATATATATGCCAGAAGTTATATCTTTTTTGCAAAGATAGGTTTTGGAAATTTGAAAAAAAACTAGTGCACACCCCTAGCACCTTAAATACATAAATTTTCGTTATATTAAAGTAGGTTTTTAAAATAGTATCTTTCAATTTATTGTTAATCAGATTACCTCCCTCAATTCTGTGTTTTGAAGGAGGAATTATTTTTTGGAATTATTTTGCTTTTTAGCAATAACACATTCAAATTCGTCTTCTATACGATTCATACAGCATGGATTTCAATCTCTCTTTTGTACATTTCTTTTTACTTCATATTTGAAAAGCAAGGTGCATTTTAAAATAACATTACATTCATATGTATATCAGAAAATAACAAGAATGAAAATATATATTTAGTTTATATATTTCATTTTTTTTCAATGAATTTTTTAAGCTCCATAATCTTGCATCATTTTATACAAATCGAGATTCATATTAGTCTGTGTGTTGCATCTTAAGATGTATGCAAGATGAAAATTATTCCAATTCTAGAACAGAATTTGGATCATTTGCTTTTTATTATATTTTTGTTACATCCTCCTTATAAAAACGCACTGGACTTTTTCACGGATGAGAGGAATAAAGAGTTCTTTATGACTTTCGTTTGGTAATGTTTCAAAATATGAAATAAATTATAAATCTCAACATATATTTTTCTTAAAGATAAATTATATAACATTAAATATTTGGTTTTATTTTATTTCTGTGCCTAAAATAAATGGAAGCGTTCTTTTTTACATTTATATCTATTTTCTGTAATAAAAAGAGCATAGTGTATTTATTCAGAATTTTTGTCTTTTGTTTGGTACCCTTTGAAGAATTTTTTTTTATTTATGCATTTCAAAATTATATTTTAGCATTTCATATACTGTTTCTATTCAAAAATGATACGAGATGAATTTTTGACACATTATTCACACAGTTTTAAGAAATTTAAATTTTTTGAAAAAAAATTGGAAAATTTTAAAATCTTTCTTTTTCTGTAATTGTTATATTTCGACTTAAAATTTTGTAATATTCTTAAGGAAGTTCTAAGCAACTTATTGATCAGTTTACAGCAGAATGGATCTCTAATTTTGTTACGTACTTTATATATAACACGCATGAAAAAATGGAAGTGATTAGTAAATAATTGTAGAAGGAGTAGCATTTTTAATGCACTAATGTTTCGAAAAACACAAACTGAGAAAAACTACTTTTAAGTATGCAGTTTTAATTTTTTTTCTTTCATGACAGAAATTTTAGTTTTTTTTTTCTTAACATAATACTAAAGTTTTATATTTGTATGAAAAAAAATATGTGGAAAAGAACTTAAATTATAAATATAAAATGCCTTTTTTTTCATTCCAAGATTTTACATGCACGCATTTTACAAAGAAAACAAATTACATTATTGTATTGTCTCGGTAATATCCTGGCTTATATTTTACACATTCTTTTTTTATTGTTATTATTTCTCTTTATAAAATATTTTTTTAGAGTTTTTCTAAAAAGAGGGCGTGGCCGAATTGCCTAATTAGTTTTCAAATAAAGTTTTATTAAACTTCTAACATCTCGACATGCACACGTGATACACTATCTGGCCAAAAGTATCTGGACACCCCTTAAAAAAGTGAATCTGGCGAGTGACGCATTTTGAAACGTAATTGAAAGCTATAAAAGTGTTGGTAGTGGTTTGTCAGATTGTATTTATGCGTTTGTGAGGTAATGAGGAAGTCAAAGGAGCTTAGGAAGTTTGATCGTGGCAGTAAAATGGGATGCCACCTTTGTGAGAAATCAGTTCGTGAGATTGCGGACATTCTACAGAAGCCAAAATCCACTGTGAATGATGTAATTGTGAAATGGTAACGACGAGCAAGTGAAATAGCATAAAAATGAACCGGTAGGCCGTAAATACTTGGTGAACGAAGCCGCAGAACTCTGAAAAGAGTAGTGAAACAAAATCGCAAGTCCTCGTTGGTGGAAATTTCTCATAAGTTCCAAAGTTCATCAGGAATTAGTGTTAGCAGCAGGACTATCCGTCGAGAGTTAAAAAACTTGGGATTCCATGGTCGTGCAGCCGCTCACAAGCCAAACATCACTCCACAGAATGCGAAGCATCGATTGCAGTTGTGTAGAGCTCACCGTCATTGGACTGTGGACATGTGGAAAACTGTTCTTTGGAGTGATGAATCTCGCTTCACAGTCTGGCAGTCGGATGGACGCGTCTGGGTTTGGCGGATGTCCGGCGAGCGTTTCTTTAGTGACTGCATTGTGACGACTGTTAAGTTTGGTGGTGGAAGTAAAATGGTGTGGGGATGTTTCTCGTGGTTTGGCCAAGGTCCGTTAGTTCCTGTGATTCGAAACTTGAACTCTGTGGACATTCTGGACAATGCTGCACTCCCAACTCTATGCCAATATTTCGGGGATGGCCCATTTCTCTTCCAGCAGGATAACTGCTCCATTCACACACATCGATGCTTGTGCAGACGTGGTTTGACGAAATGGGTGTTCAAAAACTGGACTGACCTTCACAGAACCCCGATTTAAATCCCATAGAACACCTTTGGGACAAATTAAAGCGCAGATTACGTAGCCAGCCAAATCGACCCTCCTCACTGCAAGCACTCACTTCGTCTGTGATGGACGCCTGGAAGGCAATTCCTAGGGTCACTTATCAAAAATTGGTGGAAAGTCTTCCCAAACGTGTGCAGGCTGTCATTCATGCAAAAGGGGGACCAACATCATATTAATATGTGCCTCAGGACGCTCGAAGTCCATATCACTGGGTGTCCGGATACTTTTGGCCAGATAGTGTATATCAATCGAAAGATAATAATGCAAAGAATAAGATTAAATAAAAATAAAAGAAACGATAGTTAGATCATTTTTGGGGTGCCAAGTAAGGAAAGCATCAAACCAATATAAAATCATTCAAATATACTTCAGCAAAAACACTACTAAAGGTGTATAATCATCATGTAATTTTATTTTTAGAAGTCCTCTAAGCAATAACTTTATATCGTTTTTACATTGATCTACATTGCGTGTTAGATTACGAGTGCCCTTGCAAAGCTTATGAAGAATGATGAAATGTATAAAATATATTTTCAGTTTCAGAATACCCAGCTTATATCATTTTGCCTGCAAAACACTTTCAGCCACTTTCAGCCACTTTTTTTTTCTTTTTATAAAAGAAATAAAGAATTTTTTGCTACATTTATTCTGTAATATTTCAAAATGAAATAATATTTAGAAATTCTTTTTTTTTAAAACATAAGAGTAAACTTTTGAATCGTCGTTGTATGCAAGACAAACTGAAATATAGAAGTTTTTAAATATTTTAGGTCCACCATAGATACTGATTTTTCTTCCTTTTTAATTAACATTTTAAAATAAATGTGAAGTTATTTAAGAAACTAAAGATAAGATAATCATTTTTCTACCTAAATATACTATTTTGTTAACAAAAAACTTGGACTTAATTTTCTTTCAAGTCGAAGGGATGTCCAGGAAGACGTTTTGTACGTAGAGATATAATACTCCTATCAATAATGCTCAGTCGGTAAGGGTGAAATTGGTGATGAATTTGGTTTCAAGTCTCCATGCTGATCAATTTAGCAACAAAAATAGTGTTTCCGATATACAAACGTTAAGAATGGTTTTTTCAAAAAGAAAATATGCTGAAGTGCTGAAAAACTTATGAAAAGACCATGCAGGGGAGCAAGAGTCGTAACATTGAATTGCACTGTATGTTTTATTCCAGTGCTTCTCAAACTTTCAATATTTGCTACCCAATATTCATTAATAAATTTCATCGTGCCCCCCTCCGTATAATTACAGTGTACTGAATTCATTAATACTATAGATTGATGCTAAAGCTCCAATACGGCTTTAGCCTCTTAAGTGCCACCAGCGTATATACACGTCTCTTTCAGCCAAAGCATTAATATTCTTGACGTATATATACGTCCGTTATGCAGTGTTTGCAAGGGATTTACTTGTTTCAAAAAGGATTTGCTTATTTATCCCTTTTCTTCTCCCCCACCCCATAAAAAAACCCACATATGAGTGGGAGAGGGTGAGCGAATCGTGTCACTTGAATCCGGCAGTGAAGGGATGAATCATAAAGCGTACCAATGATCAAGATAAGTTTTAAAACAGCTTAATTATCCAACTGGTTCTTAACTTGGTATTGTGAAATGAATTATAAAAACATTGTACAGACTGTGTGGGTGCATTTATTAGTGTAAATGTGTACTTATTATGTTTTTTATTATGTCAGAATGCATTTTGTTTGTTACTTACAGTATATTAATAGTTTTTTAAAACAACATTTTTCCTACTTTTTAATATGCTTGTGCCGCCCTCGTAGAATTATCCCGCCCCTTTAGGGGGTGCACCCTATAGTTTGAAAAACGCTGTTTTATCCGCTTCTGGATATATTGTGAACACAGATATGTGTTGTTGAGCTCTATGTTTGTGTTAGTAGAGCCCCATTTGATTTGTTTTTAAGAAATATCGCATTCTGAAACAACGTGAGAGCTATTGGTGAGGGTTGAGCTCCGATCTGGGGACGAAATCGATGCCTGAGCAAACACCGCTACTCTAAACTTCCACACCACGCTTTCGATTCGTTTTCAGACAATTCTTTTAGAAGCGAGGTTGTTTTTACCACAGTAAGGGCTAATAATGGGGTAAAACCAACTACGTTTCTATGAGAGTTCGCGATCATGGTCACTCAGGTAACGTGAACAATGTCTCGTCTTATTCTGAGACATGGGTCAAGGTAGCTGAGTGGCCATGGTCGCGAACTCATGGTACGTGTTGTAGAGACACTGATTAGAAACCTAGTGCCACTGACGACTTAAGAGGGGATTCAAAGTCCTTTTGTTTGCGTGGTGTGAAGTTAAGACAACTTGGTACCCCCAAAATCACAGATCTATCGTTTTTCTTATTTTCATTTAATCTTATTCTTTGCATTATTATCTTTTGATTGATATATCACTTGTGCATGTCAGAAAGTTAGAAGTTGAATAAAACTTCATTTGAAAACAAATTAGGCAATTCAGCCTCGCCCCCTTTTTAGAAAAAAAAAGCTAAAAAAAGCGTTTTGATAAAAAAATCTATTTTATAAAGAGAAATAATAACATTAAAAAAAGAATGTGTAATATATAAAGTTGAATATTTCCGAGGCAATGCATACAATCATTTTTTTTCTTTGTGAAATGTGTGCATGTAAAATTTTTAAATTAAGGCATTTTTTATTAAAAATTTTATAATTTCTGTTCTTATTCCTGCTACATTTTTCATACAAATGTAATAATTTAATATTATAAGAAGAAAAGCAGCTAATATTTCTTTCGTGATAGAAAAAAAAATTAAGGTTTTTCTTGTGCAATTAGTACTCTCTAAAAGTTGATCATTTATAAAAATGTGTGAATTGAAAAAATATGAAAATACAATTATTTTAAAGAAAAATGTATAAATAATATCTTAAAGTGGTATTTTAAGTTTAATTAAGCTTATAATAATTATTTTTTCAGAATTATAAACTTTAAAGTGGTTTTTCTCAGTTTGTGTTTTTCGGAACCTTAGTGCATTCAAAATGCTACTCTTTCGACCATTATTTATCAATCACTTCCATTTTTTTTCCTGCGTGTCAGAAATAAATCATGTAATAAAATTAGAGATCCGTTTTGCTATAAACTGAATATTTTTTCTTAAAAAAAATAAAATGTAAGACATGTTGGCTTTTTCGTTGATTTTTAGCCTTTCAAAAACGATTAAAGTTATTGTAAAATCGATCCCTAAAGTTATTTAGAACATCCATGAGAATATTATAAAAAAATTTCAGGTCAAAAATTAATTTTTACAAAAAGAATAAAATTTTAAAATTTTCCAAATTTTCTTCAAGGAATTTAAAATTTTAAAATTGTGTAAATAATATGTGGCAAATTTCATCTCCTATCATTTTCTTGAATAGAAACATTGTATAAAATGCTAAAATATAATTTTTAAATAGATAAATAAAGGAAGTTGTGTGCTCAAAGGGTCCTAAGTAACCTTAACTCCGGTTTCCGAACTGCAAGTGTGTAATCTCATTGTGTTCAAAATAGACCCTGAGAGTGTGCAAGTGCAATTATTTATAAACGATCTTTGAACCCACTCAATTTTTTTTTACCTTAACCGGATTTAAAAGAATAAATGCAACGGTGCAAAATTACTTTTTTTTCTTTCATCGCCGATTCAGTTATTGGTGAATATGGCATTTAACAAATAAGTAACATTCTCGGACATTCTGGCTGAAAGGTATTTACGTTCTAGAAGCCATTTACAAACCTTAATTAATCATATAAAAATTAAGAACATTTTATTAAAAGCCATGCACCTCGAAGACCGACGCTTTTTTAAAGTAAAATCTTTAATTCCAAGTGACAAGCATTTCGGAATACATAGTTTTAATATATTCTGTATTACAAACAATTCATAGTGGGAATATTCTTCTCCATTTTGATTTTGTTTTAAGTTTAAGAGACTTGGTACCCTAAAAATTGCGATTTTATCCGGTTTTTTATTTTTATTTAGTTATATTGTTTGAGCGATTACCTTTCGATTGAGATATCATTTTTGTATGCCTCAAAATTAGAAATTGGAAACAATTTTGTGTTATCAAAAATGTAAACAAACAAATTTGGAGAAATTCGACCACGCTTCCTTTTTAGAGGTGTCAGTGATTTTAAGCTAACTTTTATCAATTATTTTCAAAAATAAATTTTATTTTATTCTAACCATAACCGTAAAGCTTTACCGTACTTTTTAGTGACTGCAACTTTAACTACAAGCTATTTGTTATTGTTTCTGGCGCATCTTTTTCGTTTGTTTTGCAGTTATCGTGCTAGTTTTACTTGCGTTTTATTTCTTGCGTCTTTTTCAAGACTTTTACTGCTTGCTGTCTCTTCAAGACTGTTGCTGAAACTTCTGAGAATTGTATTATCTTTCTTTCTATCTCTTAAAGGTTTGTCGTAAAAATGACACGAGTAAAACGTCGAAATCATTCTGCTCAAAGGAACATCAAACGTTGGTGTAGTGATTCTGTAAATGCATTTGTCACAGAAGAAAATATATTAGATCCTAACATAAGAATTAAGCAGTATTAAGTACTGAAAAGACTGGGCATTCTGAAGTGGGAAATTTTATTATTGCAAACTTTGAGCAAATCAGCAAAATGTTTATGTAACTAAAATGCCCAGACTGTGACAAACAAACTTTAAAGCTTGCATTTGGAAACAAGGTAGGATTTTCCTATGTGTTAAATTTAACCTGCAGTTATTGCGCTGAAAGCGTTTGTGCTGTAGAAACGTCTAATGAAAGGCAAGGTAATACTGTTCCCGATATTAATTTACGCATCACGCAAGCATTCTCTAATATTGGAAAAAGTTACTCTACAATTGAAAAGTTTTGTATGGCAGTAAATGTATCTCCTTTTTCATCGAGAACATATAGCAAATGCACTAAAATTCTTCACACAGCCTACGGTATTGCTGCAGAGACTTTGCAGAGCGAAGTACATAGTGAAGTGAGAAAGGATAACGAAGCACCAACTGATGTTCCCGTTGTTGATATAAGTGTTTCATTTGATAGTAGCTGGTTGACACGTGGGCATACATCTTTGATTGGCATAGTTGGTGTTATTGATATACTTACAGGCTATGTGATTGATATTGAAATCATGTGTAAGGTATGTCGCAACTGTTCTGTGGCAAAAAGAGAACTGGGAGAGTCAAGTACAGAGTATGCAATTTGGTTTGAAGGACATAGGAAGGATTGCGATATTAATCATTCTGGCTCATCAACTTCGATGGAAATGGAGGCAGCATTGATCCTCAGGGAAAGATCCTAAGAAATGGGACTTAGTTATTCCCCATTAGTGTCTGATGGAGATTGTAAAACTTTCAACTACCTAAAAGAAAAAAATGTGTATGGGGATAAATTTGATATATATATATATATATATATATATATATATATATATATATATATATATATATATATATATATATATATATATATATATATATATATATAAAGATGAGTGCATTAATCATGTCAGTAAAAGGTTGGGCACTGGTGTACGATATGCTGTGAAGGAATCGAGAGCCCGTGGCATTTCATTAGGAGGAAAAGGCCATGACACATTGAAAGAGGCAACAATTAAAAAGTTAACTTTATACTACCAAAAGGCCATAGTACAAAACAAAGCTAATGTTTCTGCCATGCAAAATTCAATATATGCTACTTTACATCACAGCATTTCCACAGACCAAAAACCTCAGCATTCGAAATGTCGTCCAATCGGTGCTGACTCATGCTGTTTTTACCAGTCCGCAAAAGCAAAAGGACAAAAATCAGGTCTGCATAAACAATATGTTGGGACTCCAATCAATGAAAGTTTTTTGCCACACATCCTTCCTATTTATCAACGACTTGCTTCGAATGAACTTTCAGAACGGTGCATTAATTGCGGAACTCAGAACGCTAATGAAAGCTTACACAACATGATTTGGTCGAAGTTTCCCAAAGAAATATTTGCTAGTAAAAACAGAGTGAAAAATGCTGTACTTGAAGCGATTTGTGAATTCAACAAAGACACTCTAAGTACTGTCAGAGAGACCCCAAAACAAAAATCATTAAATATACATTAAGGGAAATGTTCGCATGATCTTGGTGTGATGCTCGAATCTCGTAAAAGATTATTCCGAATCAGACGGAAAAACACGAAATGCCAGCACGCACGCTAATTGATAAAAAAAGCTATTTTAAAAATAGTGAGACTAATTAAAAAAAGGGAAGGAGTTACATATGAATCAAGATATTTCTATGGTATTACAATAATATAATTTTTTGTAAAATGTGTGCATGTGTAAATATTTATACTTTAGGCATTTTATATTAATAATTTCATAATTTCAGTTCTTGTTTATCATATGTTTTTCATACAAATATATCATTTAAATATTATGTGAGGCAAAAGATTTTAAAATTTCTGTTCTAACAAAAAACATTTTTTTAACGTTTTCTTCGAGTTTCTTGATATTTATCTGCAACTATTACTGTGTAAAAATGTATCATTTATGGAAAATATTGGTTAAAATAATATGAAAATGCAATTATTTTTAAGAAAAATATATAGCTAATGTTTTAAAATGGTATTTTTAAGCTTATAATAATTACTTTTTCTGAAGTCTAAACTTTAAAATGGTTTTTCTCAGCTTGTATTTCTTCGGTACATTAGTGACTTCAAAATGCTACACCTTCCACAATTATTGACCAATCTTTTTAATTTTTCTCTGGGTGTTATATATCATGCATGCAGCAAAATTAGGAATCCATTTTTCTATAAACTGAATACTTTTTTTTTAAAAAAATTGAAATGTAGAAGATATTGGGGTTTTTGTTGAGTTTTAACATATCTAAGATCATTTTATTTTTTTCTCCAAAACTAATTAAGTGATTGCAAAATTGATCCCTAAAGTTCTTTAAAACATCCTTAAGAATGTTACAAAAAATTTCATGTCAAAATCTTAATAAATACAAAAGGAGTAGAATTTTAAAATTTACAATTTTTTTAAAAATTTTTTTAATTTTTAAAATTGTGGGAATAATATGTACAAAATTACACCTCATATTGTTTTATTGAATAGAAACATTATATGAAATGATAAAATATAATTTTTAAATGCATAAATAAAATGTTTTCTCAAAGGGTACCGAGTCCTCTTAGCGAGAAATTTAAGGAGGATTAGTGACGAAGTACCGAGTAATTTTGAACAAGTATCCAGGCAAATATCTGAAATGGATTTCCACTCCACAGGGCATTGAAACTTAATGGACTAAACATGCATCAGACTTCTGCTAAGAGGGTCTTCAGTGTCAGTAGGTTTTGAAATGTGACTACACAAAGTTGTTTGCCAGTTTGCGATCTTGAACACTCGGCTGCTATTGCGACAAATATCTTCTTGGAAAGTGAATTAACATGAAACATAGTGCCTACATGAAAAAAAAAATAACTATCCTTGCATATTTTTAATAGAATTACTTGTTATATCGTCACCCTAATTATCAGAATGCGTAACTCCATCTGGGGTGCTAATTTAATATCGGAGTGGCCTACGCGCCCAGCTCTTGTTAATGTCCGCCAATATAGGCAATAACTTTACAATATGGTTACATTGATATTTGTATCGCGTTGTCATGTGTATCGTTTGGCGCTATTAAACAACGCTTGGCGCGTAGAACTCGTATGTTAAACTAGTTTCCTTTATGGAGTTACGCATTCTGATAATTAGGCCGACGATATATATTAAAAACTTTCCTTAATGTGCAGTAAATCTTTCGGCTCTGAGCACTGACGTACCTAGCTCGAATGGATCCCTTTATCAAAATTTCGACCGGAATCTTTTATAGATATGAGAGCCCTGTTGATGGGAATGCAGTTACACATTTTAGGCCCATGTAGCTTAGGGGCCCCGTATCATTGATACAACTGATGCAGTGGTAGCTACGCCCCTAGCTGGGGGTGCTTTCACCTTATCGGATAGCGTTTGCACCTTGTGTTTGGTAATAACTTTTTATATCTTTTATTTCTTAAATGTCTGAATCTTTTATGTTAGTTCCTCCCCCCCTCCCGGTGTACTGATCGAATTAAATAACTTCCCAAAGATAGAGTTATATTAGCGTTGCACTATAAAGTCCTAAGCTGGCTATTTGCGACGGACCCCAAAGTTTCAACCACGTTCAAGCGACGAGGACGAATCGTGAGCTGTCAACCCCCTCTCCTGACTTTCAGACCTTACCAGCGGCAAGATGTTTGAGACCCGATATGTTCGCATTGGACCCCTCTGCACTGCATGTCTTCCGTGTGCTTAGCACCTAATCATACTGCGAGTGATGAAAGACAGACAGAAGAAGGAGGGTTTCATTCCCACTCATCGCATGGATGTGACGCTAAAATTATTTTTACTATGCATTTTATAGATTCACGCTCCAAGCGGAGCGTTAATACATTCGAACATATCAGTAATCTTTTGTTGGTTACTGATGTGTATATGTTTTTTAAATTTTGTAATTCTAGTTTCTGAAGAAGTTAAATTCCTCGAAAAATCTTCCACATTTTTAATGTTTGCGCCGTTAAGGAAACCGGGCTATGAAACCTTCAGTTAAGTAACTGTCGGTCAAAATTCCATTTGTACACTGATTCTTAAAATAGAGAGGTGCCAGCTCAAGTGTTGTCCTCATCACTTAACCGAGGTCTAAAGAGAGAGAGAGATTTCCTAAATTCATAACTTTGTGTTAATTGATAGTTCGATGTAAAATCAAAATCAAACTTTTCCAGACATTTCAAATTGCATCCATAGAAGGTCATAAGTAAAAAAGAAGGAAAGAAAGAAACCCTTGCAAAAAAAGCATACTAAAAATAGGCACACCTAACCGGGGGTTCAATATTTTTACGAGAAAGTAATTCTCTGTGGCAGGTGTTAGTACAGTCTGAACACACAACACGTGATGATTCGTATTCCCTTCTGTTCAATACATTCAATATAAATAACGCAATCGCACAGATGAACAGATATTGAGAGGGCCGTGGGTAGCCTAGTGGTTAGAGCATCAAACTCCAGACCGGAAGGTCTGGGTTCAATGCCCGTGTCGCGAAATACCCTACGAGTACACACGGAGTACATGTTGGTTAAATCAGGGGGTCCAAAGCCTTGTGGGCGGTCGCAGAAGCAGTCCCGCGTGCAGGGGGCTGGAGAATATTTCCCGCCCCTCCAGTTTATGCCCAAATTGTGGAGGTGGTGTCGCCATCTATCGTGTAGAAGACTAAAGTGTCTCAAGCTCTAACAATTTTCATTCTTTCTCTTCGGGTATTACACGTCAACAACAACGGACATTGAAAATGTGGAATTAAAATTGCTACCGGGTTCAATTAACATCGATATTGTAAGTAAACAATGTTTAAATGAAGTGAATCGCGTTCAATTCTTGTACCAATTCCCCTAACAAATTTAATAAAAGTCTACAAAAATTATGAAATATACGTAAAAATTTACAGAGCTTAGAAAATAATTTGCATGGCTTGGGGTCAATATAAGAGCGGCCACCTGGTGTGAATAGTTCTTGGGATAATGTTCAGTAAACTTTTGAATGAATATGCTTTTCCAAATATTCATTCAGAACAAAATCGTACAATCTTGCTTCACAGAATAAATGAGCCAAAATAAATATTTCCAAGAAAAAACCATAAAGTTCTGTAACGAAATATACGTAAAACTAAGAAAACCTGTTAATTTTCTTTCTCTTTCAGTAAAGAAAAAAAAGAATGCAATTTTGTTTACAGATATTGCGTACCTAAAAATTTTTTAAAACACACCAAATACCATTACCCCATTATTTTTACTGATAAAGTGAAATGCTCCTTCCGTGTACCTTAAAAACTTTAATCGATGGAATGATTTAAGATTTTATTTTTGAATAATCGGAAATTAACACGTTTTAGCGACATATTTATGATTTGTTTGAATTTCTAGTACTTAATTCCCACTTTTTTTCCAGACAAAATCAGATCTTAAAATACTCTGATCACTCGTGTAGAAAAAGGAATTTAATCCTATTCTATTTCATTAAATAGTTAAGCATAACAAGTAATATAAAAAAATTATAAGTCAATTTCTACTTAGATCAACATTTTTTTTTATTTCAGCTACTTTTATTAAATAGTTACAATTATTATAAATATGTACAAACATATGACTGAATCACAACATTGATAATTAATTTTTATTCATTATCATTAAAGTATCATATTATCATCCAAAACAATCGTGTGTATAAAATTTCAGTTTAACTGAATGCTTTAAAACGTGAGAAGAAAACATTTTCAAGTTTTGACACAAGTCGCCAAAATAGTCCTTAAGTTACCAACGTGGCTGTATTTGTAATTCTTTAAATAATTAATTTTTATTAATTATAATTAAATCATTGTGTTTTCATCCAAAATAATCATGTATATAAAATTTCATCTCAATTCAGCGCTCTAAAATATATTTTATTAACGATTGACAATTCCACCAAAATAAATAAATATATAGAAAGTGTGAGCTAATAGTAGGAATTGAAAAATATGTAAAAGAAGCTTCAACATTGATTTAAAAAGGTAAAGCAAATATAGAAAACCCTTCTTAAAATTTGTTTTGCAATATTTTCCATAGCTACAGCTAACTAAATTTCACACGTCTGCGTCTCTTTATTTTGTGCTACATCGAACACACACATACTTTTTCATTTGTACAAATACGTATTTTAAAACCATTAGAAAAGAAACAAATATGAACAAAAAGTTCAATAGCATTTTCACAACAATTTGCGATAAAAATCAACTGCAAACATAAAAATACTAAAAGCTGTTGGTTTCTATTTCGAGATTAAATAAAACATGTGGATCGGTAGAGGAAATATTTTATGCATAAATCTTCAATTAAAAGAATAATCATGAGATATTCCTTCGTACCTACTGAATATTTATGAGGTGTTTTTTTTTCTTTTCTCATAAATGAAATAATTCTCAAGTGTGCTTCTAATGAACATTTATTTCTCTCTTTCTTTAAGAAGTTCTTTCCGCAATTTGCTTTAATTATTCGGAATGTATTCGAAATGTATATAATGAATACTTCAATAAATTATGGAATCAAAATGGCAAAAATGAAAAAAGAATAGAGAACGCAAGAATTCTTCAAAGCAAACATACTTACTTCTTCGCACGGAAACTCTTCTTGGGTACTTGCCAAAGGGATATGTAGGAGGAATTATCTAAAAAAAATATGTATTTTTCAGAAAAAAACTTAATTAAATATTTTTATTCTTTATCTTTAAATTCATAAATAATAAATTCAGAATGTTCCAAAAGAATATAATTTCATTTTCATTATAGACAGTGGGCATATGTAAGAAAACTTCCAAAGAAAAATCTAAAACAAATTAATCAATTTTTTAACACATCTTATATGTAATGAAACATCTAAATTAGGGTTAGTTATGAGACTTA
Organism: Trichonephila clavipes; assembly: GCA_019973935.1. Classification (NCBI taxonomy): domain Eukaryota; kingdom Metazoa; phylum Arthropoda; class Arachnida; order Araneae; family Nephilidae; genus Trichonephila; species Trichonephila clavipes. The sequence goes on from BMAU01015921.1 coordinate 21,436, forward strand.
GAAGAAATAAAGTTATGGAAATATTTTGGACAAATCTTTCTGATTAGTATTGCAAAAACCTCTGCCCTTTTTCTTCATTTTTTTAAAAATTCATGCTCAATAAATTATGGATATATGTGTCGTATTCCTAACAAGTGGTGTAAACATGATGGAGATATTACATTGACCAAGTAGACTATAATGGTAAGAAATATGCTTTATTAATCATTAGATGCACAAACATAAACATCTTAGCCACATAGCAACATAGAAATCATCCAGCATAAAAACACACACGCTTTACATTTTTACGAAGAGAAGGAAATGAACAGCAGAGACACGATATTTACATGGTGATGACAAAAAAAGAAGAGGGAATTATTCAAATATCTAGTTCTTTAATACAGGGAAGAACCGGGAAAAACGCATTATAAAAAATACAGTGTCGTGTTTAGGCGAAGGGAATAACTAGTGTTACGTCCACAAAGTATGGTTTCGTTCCTGTGTAAGGTCACCAGATGGCGTTCTTCTCTCTTGACACAGAGACAAGTATTTTATTAAAACTTAGTTATTATTTTTAGATGCAATGGCGTGAGAGTATATGGCTCTACTCAAATGCTTCCAATTCCAATATTGTTTGGAAAATAAATAGTTTAATTACTGTCCGTCGATTGATAATTTAGTAGTTTTACGACATTTTTCAAATAGTTATTTATAGAAGTGACATCATTGCTCAGATAAAATTAAATTTCTATTAGTAATGAGAACAATTACTCATTTTATATTTTTTGGAATCACCAATAAATGTATCAAAATTTAAAGTCTAAAGAATCAGTAATGAATATGTCAACTTAATGTTTTTAATGCTTCAGAAAAAGATAAATTGAGACGCGTTTTGAAATAGTGTATTAGAATTTTATAAATTAGATACAGTAAGTAAAATAGATTTGGATTATGAGCAGATATCAATTTCAATTAGTATACATATATATGTCACAGGAAAAGGATGGAATTAGGACTTTCATCAAATCCCTAAGGGAGAGGATCAATTCAAGCAAGATGGTAAAATAACACATCTTTGAGGTCATTTCCCTGATGTAAGTTAGTGATTCGATCAAATCCCTGAACTCTTTTAGTGAAATAATGAAATGAACAAGTCAGCATTTGCAGAGCTTTGTTTTCACTTGTTACCACTCCCTTTTACCTCCCCTCTCTCCAGGCAGCACCCGGCTTCTGACGCGACGCACCAAAATAAAATGACCTAAATATAATTTTTTAGTTTTATTTATTTAGACTCTTTGTATGATTATCTTTCGATAGATATATCACCTTTGTATGGGTGAAAACTAAAATCTGAATAAAACTTCAATTGACAAATGTAAGCAAAAAAATTAGGGAATGCAACCTCACCCCCTTTAGAGGTAAAAAAAGTTTGTTTTCTTTTATAATAAAAGAAGCTATTTTAAAAAGGAAAAAGCAACTAAAAAATGTGTTACAAATAAAGCAGGATATTTCTCAAGTACTTCATTAATGTATATATTTTTTTGAAATTCTAATACAAATATCCTTTAAAAAATACCATCTTTATTATCTAATTATTTTAAGATAAATATCGAATGAATAAATTGTAATTCAATGGTTACAGCTTTATTTAATTACTCTACTTTTTGTAATGCGCCATATTTGCTAAATAAACACTTTTAAACTCTTGACAATATTTCATCATTTCACTGAAACGAGTTAGGGATTGGAACAAATTACTTCCTTCCTTAAGGAAATCACCTTAACACCTTTTAACATCTTGCGTAAATTGATACTCTTCTTTAGGGATTTAATGAAATCGCTAACTTTTGATCATTTCCCTGCGACATATATATACACCCATGAACCAAAGAATTAGCTCACCAAGAAGGAATCGTCAAAATGAAAAGAAATTTTACATACGTAATGATTACTTTGATATAAGTAAATAATTAAAAAATCAAAGAAAAGTGATCATTTATTTCAGAGAAAAAGGCAAAAAAACGGAGGATTTAATACCCTGTTGAACCCTTGCTAGTGCGAATGCACGATGACATACGATCGTGCATTGAGGCATACAAATTATTTATGATGTCTTGAGACATTTAGTTTCATGCATCTAGTTCGTTCAAACTCGTGGGATGCCTGACTCGCCGTCCCAAATGATCTCAGATATGCTGGATTGCAGACAAATATGGGGATCAGGCAATCCAAGGAAGGGTAGTAACAGTGCGGAGACAGTCTTGTTGAAGAAAGGCTTCTGGGAGCCATTGTATGAGTGGCAACACATGTGGTTTCAGGATGTCATGGACATACTGCAGAACTGTCATGGTGCCACGAATCAATACTAAGGGTGACTGTGTATTGTATGCAATGGTACTCCTTACCATCACACCAGCTGCAATGGCAGGATTGAAACGTTCACCACGGGTTCTCCACATACGAACACAATTGTCATCACTGCTGAGATTGAATCTGGATTCACACACACACACACATCGCTAAAGACGACCTGGATCCATTCCACGGCAGTCCAGTTTCCTTGTGCGTGGCATTACTCCAAACGGAGACATCAATGAGTGAGGGCAGCATATGTAATGGAAATCGCGATCCCAAAAGTCCTTCAGCCAGGTGCCTTCGTATGGTTCGAGAAGACACAGGGGCCCCTATTGAAGCTGCTACCAGTGCCTGGATGGAGGCCGATGAAGCAGTTAGTTGTATGCGTGCATTTCTTCCGATGTGGTGGTCTTCTCGATGACTGCTCTGTCGAGGGTGTCTTAAGCCTGTTCTTCGTGTAAATGACATCCCTTGCATCCACTTGACCCAACACCACCTCACAACACAATCAGAGAGGCCTAATCAGCTAGCTACTCGCCTAGCTGACCACCCAGCTTCCAACATGCCGATGATTCTTCCCCGTTCAAACTGCGACAGCTGCTCATATTGTCTTTGAAAACGGCGTAACGACATGTGTACCTCAGCTAATTGTTTGTAAATGATTCAGCACACTCAAACAAGCTTTGGTTACCTGTTTTATACTCTACAGAGAACGACGTTAAATGCCCTCTACCGGCTATACGTAATGCGCAATCACGCTGTATTTGTTATCATTTGCATATCTCTCCGACATGTACCTCCATGCCAAGTTTCGTTACGATCCCGCAATGTTTCCTTGGTGAGATAATTTTTTCGTCCAGTTTGTTTTTTGGATTCAATTTTTGATTAGGCCTTATGGAAAAATCAGGAAAAATGAAGGAATCAGATATTTGAAAGTAATATGTCTACTGTAGTATTGTAAACAATGATGACTGAGAAGAGCTTTTAATAATTTTATATACCATTGAGGTTTAATAAATTTTTTGACTAGACAACCCCCTCCTTACTGTTCATAATACTGAGCGAATTCATATAGAAAATAATGGATAGAAGCTCTAAATCCATTATAAATAAAAGGTAGTTTACATAAAAAATGATACATGCAAAAAAGCTTACATCAGGATGAACCAATGAACAACAAACAAGTTATTGCCAGATTCAAGAACCCATTACAGATTCAAAGCTATAACATTATTGGCCTTATAGTAGCACATCACGCAAGTATAATTTGATTTTTTATAAAATAATTATCCACTTTATAAAAAAAGATAAATACTGAGTAGTAATAAGAATATTTTTTGTATTTTTTTCCACAGTATAGTACTAATGTTAAAGGTAAAATTGTTGTTGGAGTACATTATTTTTAAGAGCTTCGGTTACGCAATCTGTGCAATGAATTTGTTAGTAATTAAAAGAAAATATTTTCTGAAATAGGAATGTTTATGAAATATTCTTTTAAAATTTAATCTACAAATAAGAATTTAGTCCATACAATTAGAATTTTCTCATTTAGATAATAATTATTAAAATTAAAATGGAGTTTTTTTTATCAACACAGTAATTAAAAATGTTTTTTTTTATATTTTTTATTTTTGCTAAAACTAGAAATTTGTAACGTTGTATGTAATTTATAATAATATTTCTCAATATTGATATAAAGTAATTCAGGGGAAGACGCCAGTTTGTTAATAGTACTTGTATACGTCGATAGATGGCAATTTTGAACCACTTGTGTAAAGAGTCTGGCCTGACATTGAGTGTGGCTCGTGAATTTATCTGAGTTAATCGTCTTTAATCAGCCCTATTTTTCCGTACTGTGAGCGTTTAAAGTCTAGAGTACAACTTTTATAATATTTTGTTCCTCATATTTAAAGTTTATAAACATACCTGTTGTTTTAACCAAGATATTTGTAATATAAGTGATTTACGCATAATGTTACTCGTACGATGCACATGTGGAAACGGCCTTAACACTGCAGCATTAAGGAAATAAGCGTGTGGGGCATACATGACGAGCGTATTGAAAAGTAGAAATAAAACAATTATTTTTTAAAAATTATTAATTTACTGAAAGTAAATAAACAAAATACATTCTGACGTAATAAAAAAGTACACATTTATGCCGATATAATACACTTATAAATGTATCGGTACTGCACAATGTGTTTCATAATTAATTTAAGAATTCTAAGTTAAGTACAAATTTAATAAAAACCAGTGACTCTATATGGGCTTGTCATTTACAAAATTATATACAAAATTAAACAAGTGTACCGTAATAATTGGTACTGTTTATAAATAATCCCTTATCTGCAGATTAAAAGTTACGTGATTCCCTTTCCAATGCCACCGTTTTCCACGTAAGCGTGCGTATGTGGTGTATTGGGGGGATGAGGAATAAATAAGCAAATTCTCTGAAATAAGTAAATCCTTCGCAAACAATGTCACGGACATTTTATTCAATTCTAAAGCTTTCGATAGAGTTGTGTGGATAGGAGTGCACAGAAAAGTTCGTACTTCGGAAAGAAGTATATATACATCTCCAGGACGATTAATTCACTAGCTGAGGGTGAGTGAGATGCTTATAAACGCTTAAAGTCGTATAGTAGATTTAGTGTCAAAGTATGTTATTATTGAATTGTGATTGTATCGAAGGGAGTCGAAATAAAAATTAACATTGGATATTGGGTCGCCAATCTATATTAAAAGTTCGAGAAGCACTGAAGTAAAAAGATGGATCCTGGAATGAAGCTTCGAGGTTTGATGGTCCTTCGCCATGAACAACTTCACCGTCATGAAAGTGACAGAAATTTAAACTTAGGTGCATTTAGTATAGATGAACGACTCTATGTGAGAGAAGTGTGTGTGTCTTTAGTTAAAAAAATTAAAAATCATAATTTTTAATCCACAAACGATTAAAAAATAATTCGATATGCCTCCTTAGATTTGGACCTAATTCAACTACGCAACAAAGCAGAAGTTCTTCATAAATATATTTAAAACCACAGATGTATATAGAAGCTAATGTTTAAGCTAAATTAGTATATTCAGAATTTGTTCAATTACGGTATCCGACTACCTTGTGATAACTTTTTTTTTAAAAAAAAAAGAATGGAGATATGGAGATTTTCTTGTGGTTTATAGATATTTTAGTAAATTTTAAGAAACACACACACAAGTAATATAAAAAAAATTTAAGTCAATTCCTACTTAGATCAACAAAAATAAATTTTATTTTAGCTACTTTTTATTAAATAGTTACAATTAATATAAATTATGTATACACATAGGACAGAACCACAACATTAAGTGGTAATTAATTTTTATTAATTATCATTAAAGTATCGCATTGTCATCCAAAACAATCGTGTATATATAAAATATCAGTTCAATTGAATGCTTTAAGACGTGAGAAAAAAACATTTTGAAGTTTTGACACAAGTCGCCAAAAATGCCAAAGTGGCTGTGTTTGTAATTCTTTAAAAAATTAGTTTTCATCAATTAATTTTTATAAATTATAAATAAATTACTGTATTGTCATCCAAAATAATCATGCATATAATATTTCAGCTCAATGGAGCGCTTTAAAATGTATTTTATCAACGATTGAAAATTCCAACAAGATAAATAAATAAATATATAGGGAGTGTGAGTTAAAATTAGGAATTTAAAAAAAGGATAAAATTAAGAAGATAAAAATAATTTTTTTTTCTAAAAAATTAGAACTTGTTGGATAAAATGGGTAAAAATCGACAAAAATTACATAAACGATACCGTTTCAGTACTAACAGTTAATGAAAAAAGTCTCTATTTTTCAATTGTAATGTATTACTCTGCTATTTATTTTGGAAATAACCTTCAGGATAAACGATTATTTTATTTTTTACATAAAATAGAGCACTTTATCTTAGCTACTATATAAAATTGCTTAAAAGACAGTAATTATATTAACATAAAGAACTGTACATTTTGTAATAAAACAGTGATTGATCAATCTGAAGGTTAAACACTTCTACTGTTATGTAGAACATACACACAAAACTTCAGCAAATTATTTTAAAAACTTTTTTGAGCAATCGCTGTCCCCGTTTGTGACTTTTCGAAAAATACACATTTCGAGTAAAACGAATTTCAACCCTTTATCACACACACACACAATCGATGATACTTATATAATTACCACTCACTTTAAAATGACATAGAATAACCATTTTTATGAATACTCTAACGATACTTATCAGGAAATTGTTTTAAATCCACTCTTCCAAGATATAGGAGAGCACAAGTTTTATGATGAGTACTTTAGCGGGGAAGGCGAATAGTTTTATAGCAGAAACTGCGTTTTCAGTGGATTACGAAAATTATCATTTTTGTCCCGAAAAAATAGTTTATGTCAAATGTGTCTTATTTTTTGTATGTTAATGGAGACCTTCGAAAACGATTTGACTATTTAATTTAAGCGAACAGTGCGTATAATTAATTTTACAGTTGAAAATCTTTAATTAAATAATTAGCACTAATGGATTAATTTTCCCAAAGTTGAGTATTTTGTTTATTCATATCCCTTTATTTTCATTGTAGTGATTCAAAAATAAAATATTGCACGAAAAAAGAAGCTGCAAAAACCATAATGTAGCAGATAAAGGGTTAAAGTTTGATATCTTAAGTAAAGTTATAGCATCTGCTTTTACTAAAAAACTTGTACTTTTTGTTCGCGAGAATGGAAAATAAATATAATAAGATAGCCTATAAATAAAACATAAAAGTATTTATCATTTTTTAAAAAAAAATTATGATTTTAGGGTAGTCGCCTACTTTAAGACATTTTTAGTGTAATAATTATTTATTAATTTCGTTACTTTACACAAGGACAACAAATTTTATGAACAAGAAAATGAACGCCTTTTTTTCTCACGGACAACATTCTTTCCTTACCTGATATGCACTGATGGTTAATGGTCGCTGGAGAGCACTTCTGCCGCTTGGAACAGTTAGTTGCATTTATTATGAGAGGAGCGGTTACATATAAACATATACAGAGAGTAATATTACATATTTATTGCAAAAAAATATTTCCTTAGGGCTGTTATTTCTTTCAAATAGTTTGATACATTCACTGTAATGTCAGTTTTGTAGGTATCAAATAATTGTGTATCAAAACGTCAAAAGTATAACTTTGATAACAATGCCTTTTAAAAATTGTAAAATTTAATTTAAATCATTCAAAAAACTTATCATCTAAATAGTTTCCTCAGAAAGTTAAATTGTGAAAGAAGCATGTCCTATCTACTTAAGCATTTCAAAATAAATCTTTATTTAGTCAAACTAATATGTTTTGTTTCCAATTTTTACAAGTAAGACACGCAAGCTCGTCTCTCACATATTGCATCATTAAAAAATTCGAATCAATCCTGAACAGGCTAGATCAGAAAATTATCTTTCCGTCAATGTTAGTACAGAAAATAAAGCACGTTGTTACTAAGACAAATGAACATATTTGAGGCTAAATCCTTATGTTCGCAAACTAAGCTAACACATTATTTATCTAAAATAATTTCCCTTCCAACGACTTGACACCGACCTCCCCATAACCTGGACGTTTATCACAATATGTATGGCGGATAATTTAGACGAAACTTAGAACAGACGTTTGAAGAACAAAATGAATACATTAATCTTTTGAAATTCGTTGAGAAAAAGTATTTATAAGACAATCTCCAGGCTAAATCTAAGAGTATCAAAATACATTTCTGAATATACACTAACATTTCCAGAAATATTTTTTTTTCTATTTTTTGTGATTTAGGGGTATAAAAAAAGGATGTCACTGCTGTGGATCGTCTGGAAATAACTTCTCGAGCATAATTTCATGAAACAAAAAATGTGTGGCAACACCTCGCTTTAAGGCTCTGGCACTAGCCCTTTATGGGCTTAAGAACTCATCTTTCTCCACTATTTATCAAAAGTGGCAGCAAGTCTGGGAAGCTGTCTTTTCTTATCTCGAAGTTTTATGTCTTGATATTTATTGCGAGAAATGAGCTATAATTCAGATACAGAAAGTTTGGGATGGAGATAACAAGTTGTGATATTGCTTTATCAGCGAGAACTAGTCTTCTTTGCCGTAGATGTCCGAGATAGACGACTATAAATTATGTATCTTCTGGTGTGTACACATAAAATGTTGGAAATTGTAAGTTTTTAGTACAATAATCAACTAAAACTGAAAGTAATACATCTAAAAAGATGCTATATAAAAATAAAATTATTTTTGTAAAAGATCATTCTAAAAGAAAGTGCTTGTATTATGTTATTTTCGTGTATTTGTGCGTCCTTGAATTCTAAATAAATCTAGAAAATTCAGAGTAATGAACAACATTGATATATTACTAAGTTATCTATTATTCCCACTGCTATTGAAGTTATGAAGGTAAGGAATAATATATTATGTATATTAAATTGGTGGATAAAAACATTGTAAATATAGTAGTAAGGAATAAAAACTTAAACATAGCATAAGAGGTAAATTATAAATTGGAAGTCAAATACGTTTCATTAGGGTTTTTTCTTCCCATACTAAGTGAATGAGCATCTATTAACGTGTCAATTTATAGCAACATGAGTGACATTGGCGACATACCTCTTAATTTTTAACCTCGGTCAAGAAACAAATAAGACACTTCTGCTGGTACCCCTCTCCAAATTACCACATCCTTCTATGATGTCCCCCCTACCTGGGGGTACCATCTCTTCATCTACGTGACCTAGATTTGTGGGAGGTAATGATTGATATAAATAACCCAAGCTAGCCATTATAAAATGAATTTATTATTATCCAATTATATTGATCAAAGACAGTCATACTATAGGAAGGAAATCAGGAATAAAATATATCGTAACCCTAAGTTCTACTTAAATAAGTGCTTGGAATCCTAACCGCTTGACTTTCAGTAAAGTTACCCTATGAATCTCAATCTTCCTTAATTCCTTCGACTCGCTAAAGCCCGTTCTATAATTACGCTTCTAAGTTTAAATCCTTACCATCAGCTCACGGCGTTCAGCATCTCATCTTCCTTTCTCCTTCTTCGCGATTACTAAAACCTTCTCTATATATCTACTAACTAATCTGAATAGTAGAAAAAACATGGTAAAGCCCCGTCGCACTTCCAATGAAAGAGCTTTGAATCTCGGCACATTTAACATGTGTAAGCCCTTTTACGCAGTGGCTCTTCAATGGCATCAGGACTCGACACGTCGACTTGGCAATGCCAGCCACGTGTTCATGACAATGACCACTAGCCTACAATGGTCCTTCCATTATATCACATAGGTTTAACATGTTGTATATATAATCCTATATCATTCTGTTTTTAACTCATTTTATTTTCCATTATACCACACTCTTATTAAGCAACTTGAGGGTTATTGGCTACAAATCTTGCAATTTTGAACGCTTGGGTCAAGTGGCTGACGTCTTAGATGGCAACCCCTCTCTAAACCTTCACATCGTATCAACAGTATAAGGTAGAGCTTAAACAGATTTAACGCAGATCGGCTCCTCTGCACCGCTGGACTTTAGTATCACTATTTTTTGAACCCGGGACTCGAAAATGCTAGTTTTGAGTTTGATACTATTACCACTCAGTTCTCGGTTACCGCGGAACTCGATGTCGTGTTGGAGATGTCTTTATAAATTTGTTGTTATAGAACTCGGAATTTATATTTTGATGATGAAAACATTAATTTTCTTTACAACACTCTAATATAAAATAGCTGTAAAATCAAATATGACATTGTGAATTTCGACTCAGAAGTAGATTTCCATACTCTGTTCATATATGTTTGTGGTTATGGGGTTTATTTGTGTTTTCTGAAAATATTATTTTCAATAAAAAAGTAAAAATAATTGAAAAGTAAGTAATAAAATAAAGAAACAGGAACAAAGTGTACAATTAATTAATTAAATTATTGGTAAACTTCCATGTAATACCCAATTTAACAAGTTCATTTTTTCTCTGAAAAATATCCTAGTAAGATCTTTAAAGAGGATAGAAAAATTTTAGGTATGCTTTGAATGGCGTGGGAATTTAAAATAAAAAAATTTTCCCTTTTTTTATTCATTTTCCAATTTTCTTTAAATCGTAGTGCTACGAATTTTGTGTAAAATAGTGAGAATAATTTGAATTTGGGTGCGAAGCCTTTATATTACTCTATGTTATATTTATTTTATGTTAAAGTTGTAATATTCCCAAGCAACGCCGTCCCTTACGTTATAATGGTAATTCAATGGGAACTTGCCGAAATCTTGGCAATAAAGCCACGTTGTCATCATTTTTGGCGACCAATTTGGCGACTTGACGATTATGTTGGTAACCATTTTTGGTGAGTTCGGGACCCTCTGGATTCTTTTGGAACAGGGGTGGCGAAACTTTTTGGATCAACGTGCCATTTTTATTCTAAAGAAGTGTTTAATGAGGTAGAGACGTGCCGTCAAATTATTTTGAGTTGTGATTCTTGCGAAAATAATAAAACTAAATACTCCATCAAATCAAAACTCTTTATTTACTACGAAAAAATATCGTTTGCGCTGTATAGTTGTAAATGTTTTAGTTATACGTGTGATTCAAAATAAAGTAACATTAGTGTGACTTCTTCGGTTGCAGTTGACAAGTAGCATTTTAGGATTTTAAGATGTAGCTTTTAGTGGAATGCATGCTGAATCGCAGTTGCCAAATAGTTTCTAAGCAGTTAATTATTTTTGCTGTGGTTCACTTTTTTGTTAAGAGGATTTGTGATTTGTTTCAAAATGCCATTTTACAGACGATGTTTTGCATACCATTGTTCCAGAACAAACCACACACCACCTGGCCACTTTTATTACTAAAAAATGCCATATTTCTAGATTCTCACCGTTTGAAATTCTCTGTTACTTTTTGCTCTTTTGCTGAACTAGCCATGCAAATTAAGAGCTAAAATTCGTAAATAAACCCACTTACTTGTAGTTCTTCATAGTGAACTTAGTTATTTTGAAACAAAATGCAAACCATTTCGATCACTGGCTTGCCCAAAATATTGCGTCGCGTGACACTAATGGCACGCGTGCCACTGGTTCGCCATCCCTATTCTAGAAATTCGTGGAGAAACGCACTAATTTCAAGACCTATGACACAAGCGGATCTTTCTTGAATCATCCGCTAGATCTATAAATAGAGAGATACTCACTGAAAGTCAGTAAGTCTGGTTAAGACAAACGATTTGTTAGTATTGCCTTGACCACAATGACCGATTAGTTTGGCTGGGCTTGTGAGTAAGTTTCTACTTACGTGTATTTTTGTACACTGATAATTGTGTCTGCGTGCTGTTGGAAGTGTGAAGAGCTTCTGAGATGCATTTCGCAAATTTCGCTGCTGGAACCTATATTTCAAGGACTTTTTTCTCGGCAATAGATTCTCATCGCTCTTAAAGAACTGCCTTGTTCTTTGCGACTGATTTGCATAACCCCGATCACAAAGTAATAATATTAATCAGGACTAAAAATAATGATTCCTGTAAAACAAAACTTGGATGTTAAAAAAAAGGAAAACATTTCTGAACTATAGCATTAGGCAGCTAACATTTATTTAAAGTAAATCTTGACCCATAGAATCAATTTTTTACGCTAAATACTTTGCCGTTATCGACAAAAAGGTACATATAGATATATTATAGTACATAGATCTACTAAGGAAGTTACTGAAGATGAAATCTTTTATTTTAAATAATTTGTGACATATGTGAAATATGATTAAGGGAACATTAGTTTAAAAGGAGCCCGATTGTAAATATTATTATTTCTTAAGGTATGTGACTACCTTCGGAGCACTTTTTTTTTAAATATATAAAATTTCAATTAAATAAACATTTTTTTTAATTTGAAATGGGACATAAAACCAAGAATTCCAAAACAGTTTTTACAAAGTTAAAATTAATTTGGGAAATATTGGGAATTTTGAGTGAAATTTTAGTGAAAAATTGCAATTGTGGTAAGGATTGTATTGAAATTTCTAATTAATATATTCTTATAATATTTATACAGTACATAAATAAGATAATTATCTGTGTTGATAGCTATAAAATTTGTAAATACTTCTGAAAGTTTTTGAAATGTGTCAATTTTTATGCAAAAACTAAATTTTTTACAAAACACTAATGTTATTTTCTCACAAAAAGTGCAATAAAATAAATAAATATATACACAGAGATTAGATTATAGTCTAGAATACAGATAACACTGATTAAAACATCATTTTCTGAAAATTTCAAGTCAATATCTTAAAAAGAAATTCTTATGTGAACTGTGCCGTGAAGAAAAAAATTAAAAAACATAGTTTTTCAGGAAATGCATTTATAGATTTTAATACTATATGAAAAATTTTCTACTAATTTTACACCCTTTAAAACTCACTATATTTATAGCACGCTCTTTTTAGCTTTATATAAACTGATTTGACCTTTATTTTACCCTTTTGTTGTTTTCTGGAGAGTTTTGTAGACTATAACAATTGTTATTTTTAGCGAAATTTTGGTGAAAAATTGCAGTTACGACAAATCTTGTACACAAAATTCTAATAAATGTATTCAAATAATATTTATAGAGTACATAAACAACATCTTTATCTGTGATAGGAATAAAAAAATTTGTAATACTTTTGAAAGTTTTTTAAATATACCAAATTTTACGTAAAAACTCATATTTCTAAAAAAATAATGCTTTTTCTTTCATAAAAAACAATTAGGTACATAAATATATACACAGAGATTAGATTTTGATTCATAACACAGATAGAACTACAAAAAAAATTTCTGTGAAAATTTAGATTTAGTATCTTAAAAATATTTTGTATTGTGAGCTTTATCGTGAAGAAAAATATTAAATAACAGTTATTCGTAAAACACATTTAATAATTTTAACTAAAAATAATTACTTTTCTACTGACTAAACATTTTCAAAACTCCCCATATTTATAGCTTAAGCCCTCATTAGCTTCAGTTTTAGCTAATTTGGACTTTTTTTTTGGCTTTTTGTTTTTTTCTGGAGAGTTTTGTTGGGGGTAATGACTGGCGTTTCAATTTTTGAATTCTCCCCGTGTCAATTCCCATATAGTTTTTAAGTGTCGTTGGATCAATTCCTATACCTAAATAATTAAATACAGGCAGTAGCCCTAAATAACCCGAGTTATATAAGATGACAGCCATGTATGAACCCAAAAACAAAGTTTTTTTATGAACAAAAATTTCTTTCGGCAAAGCAGACCACAATACATTATTAAAGCTTTCATTATTATTTTGAGTCTTGCCATGGAAGCATTTTTTTAGTAACTCCTTATCACAGAGTGCTAAATAAGTAGGCTTTATCACTTTAATCACTGAATTTGAAAGGCCTGCTGTTTTGTCCATATATACTTTACCATCACATAATGCTTGTTTACACTTGCACCAGCTGTCTTTCCCTGTTGGACATTGCCCATGCATGGGATTTTGATTGCTAGAGCAGCAGTGAAAGAAGGCAGCTATTACAGCAGATTGCATTTTTTCGAGGCATCCAACATTGCTGCGGATGGCAATCCCATAATAGTTCTGCAGTTTATCGATAAATTTATCAGTTCATTTCCCCTTCGCACCAAGTCCTTTGGTGTTCTTTTTTAGTTTCCTTAAACGTGAGCCTACTCTTTTTTGTATATGTCCTATGCATTCAAGTTTTGTGACAATGTTTTCACCATATATATATTCTTCACTTGTAAAAAAAGCCCTTGGAATCACTATCACCATAGTACTCGGTGTATTGCAGGTCTCGTTTGATTAGTGGCCTTTCAAAAATTCTAAAAGCTCCAACAGCTTCCATGTTTCCAGAGGATCCTTTATAATTTGAACATACATGCTCACATTTCACATTCAATTCACACATTTTACAATACTGAGTCAATACTTCCAGATCTAAAAATTTTCCAGTATCAATGGAAATAACTGAAACACACAGCCATTAAGTGACATATGGCCTCTCCGCTGCCATGTGCCATCTACCGAAACACCACAAGTTGTACTTTTTTTAAAAATTTTGCACTTCTTTAGATGCAGCTTTCATATTTTCTTCAGAACATAACTGTACTGCTTCCAGCAGTTTGAGTTCATGAGCTCTGAAGGTATTTTTAGAAATGCATGGCAAATTTAAAGTGCATAACAACTTCTTACCAGCTGTGAATCCTCTGCCAATCAATCTCAATCCAAATACCAATAAAGTATTAAGAGAGAATTTCTTATTTTCTTTAAGAGTAGAAGTAAAGCCAGTTATGAACCCACAACTGCAAGCCACACACAAATTAGAGCAAAGTCCTTCCTTAGAATCTTATGCCAGTTTCAATCCAGTTGCATAACATTCCGGACAACACAAGATTGAAATATTCCCATCAAAGCTTGGAAATTAATAATTCTATTCCCTGTAGAACCATGCAATTCAGGTTCAGGCACATCAAAACTGTCAAAAGTGCTCAATTTTGCTTCACTTGCATACGTATTATTACTGTTAAGTGCTAACCTGGTAAACCTATTACCATAAAACTTTCTCTTTCTAGATTATTTCGATCTAGCTTTTGGAATTTTGAAATTACAATCAAATAAAACGTTAAAATTAAATGAAAATGAATGAATTAACTGTAAAATTAACAAATGTATTTAATAATAATTAAGAAGAACGCTTTAGAATGAACATTGTAAACAAACTATAAACGATAATATTATTGCCATTCAGTAAAACAAGCTTGAATTAAAAAAAAAACCAGTTGCCAGATTAAAAAAAATAAGTAACGGATACTTAATAAATAAGTAAAGGATACGTTGATCTATATTTACCATAAATATTACATATTTATATATATTGCTTAAAAGTCACGAAAAAGACGTTCAAACTTTTTGTTTACATTTTTATGTCCCTTTAAACACCCATTTCCGGTTTACTAAATAAGCTATAACTTAGCTTCTAAATATCGTAGGAACTAAAATAAAGTATTTTTGGAATCTTAAGCGTACGGGCTATAATATAAAAACATAAAAAAGTTTCGAAAATTTTCTCCAGACCGAGGATTTTGGGGTAGTCACATACCTTAAACACTGCTATTAGCAAGCGAGTCCATCCTTTTTTAACCCTAGTACTGTTCTTGAAAAGCATAATTAACTTACACCTTCCGTAACATAAGATATAAATAATATTTATAAAAAATATTTAAAGGCTAATAAACAATGTTTTCTTTAATAAACCGAAATAACCCCCCTCCTTAAGTCTACTATTTCTGAACTGCAGATATTAATAATTTTTTCATTCTCCAGTATTTAATTAATTTTACCACCAAAAAGTAAAGTGGAGATATATAATATTTTTCTTTCAGGTAATTAAATAGTTTTTTTTTTTACAAAAACTTGGAGAACTTTAATTAATTTGTGCAAAACAAATAGTTTGAAAATTATTAAACAATTAACAGGAAATAACTTCTTGAATATGAATAAAAATTATGAAACAATAATAATAATTCAAATAATTAGTTGTATTCATTGTACTATTAATACTATTGCAAAAACGGTCAAACATCCTTGTAGTGTAGTACATAGGCTCAATAACACGATACTTTATACGAATAAATTGTAATATTTATAAAATTTAAATAAACTCCCAACTCCTTATACTTTTTATTAATCCCATACTACATCGATTACGATTTGAATTCAACACGATGTATAGTGAAGTTAATTCATTTATTTTATTTTCTTGCATAAATACACTCATGCGCAAAAAAATTAGCGCACAAAGAAATAATTCCGGGATCGTAACAAAACTTGGCATGAAGGTACAAGTCTAAAAGATATGCAAATACAGCGTGATTGCACATTACATATAGCCGGTAAAGGGCATTTAACGTCATTCTCTGTGGAGTAAAAAACAGGTAAAACCAAAGTTTGTTTCAGCGTGATGAATCGCTTACAAAGAAATAACAGGGGTAGCCATTACGCCGTTTTCGAATACATTATGTGCAGCTGTCGCAGTTTGAGAGAGGAAGAATCATCGGCATGATGGAAGCTGAGTGATCAGCTGGCGAGTAGCTCAACAATTAGGGCACTGTGATTGTTTTGTGAGGATGTGTTGGAACCAATGGATCCGAGAGATATCTTTTACACGAAGACCACGCTCAGGACGCCCTCAACAGACCAGTCGTCGAGAAGACCGTCACATAGTAAGAAATACATGCGTACAGCCAACTGCTTCATCGGCTGCCATCCAAGCACAGGTAGCACATTCACTAGGGCCTCAGTGTCTTCTCGAACCATTCAAAGGCGCCTGGCTGAAGGACGTTTGGGTTCGCGGCCCCCATTACGTGTCTTGCACTTGACGCCCACCAATCGATGCCTCCGTTTGGAGTGGTGCCGTGCTCGAGGAACTTGGACTGCAGCGAAATGTAACCATGCCTTCTTTAGCGATGGATCCAGATTCAAACTTAGCAGTTATGACAATCGTGTTCGCGTGTGGAGACCCCGTGGTGAACTCCTCAATCATGACTTTTCTTTACAGCGACACACCACTCCCGCAGCTGGTGTGATGGTATGGGGCGCCATTGCCTACAATGCACGATCATCCGTAGTATTGATCCGTGGCACCATAACAGCCCTGCGGCATGTCCAAGACATCCTGCTACCAAATGTAATGCCACTCATGCAACGGCTCTCACGAGCCATTTTTCAACAAACCAATGCTCTGTCTCACATGGCAAGGGTGTCACAAGACAGTATCCGCATTGTTACCACCCTTCCTTGGCCTGCCCTATCTCCAGATGTGTCTCCAATCGAGCATGTCTGGGATCATTTGGGATGGCGAAATGTGCATCCCATGAGTTTGAAATAATTAGAAGCAAGGCAACAGAAAATATGGAACGAAATGTCTCAAGACATACAGAACTTGTATGCCTCAATGCCCAATCGTATCGCATAGTGTATTCGTGCTAGAGGGAGTTCAACAGGGTATTAAATCCTTCGTTCTTTTGCCTTTTTATCTGAATTAAATTATTCTTTTTTCTTTGATTTTCTAATCATTTACTTATATCAAAGTAGTCTTTATGAATGTAAAATTGCGTTTCATTTTGATGACTCCTTCCTGGTGCGCTAATTTTTTGTCCACTAGTGTGTGAGCCCTAAATATAAAAAAAAATCAACAACACTATATAAAACATGCAAAGTGTGGGCCATTTTCTTTCTTTCTTTTTTGGAAAGGGATTTAAGTTTTAAAGGTGAATAAATATGGTTCAGATAAAAAAAAATATTCATATAAAATTTGATTGGTGTAGTTTGAAAGTAAATTTTTGCACTTATTCAATACATTAGGTCAAAAATGTTATGCACGGACAATGTTATGTATTTAAAATTATTTTCTATTTCTGGAAATTGCTCTAAGTAATCTATTGAAAATAAAAATTTTGACGGTTAAATCTTAACGTATGTAATATATTGTAGCTTCTAATGAAATTAAAAAAAAAACATTGTTTACATTTTGAAAAAGCAAAAGTTTGCAACGGTGATATTCATCAAGTGATTGACAAGAAATTCGCGACTGCATTTCTCTTGTAACTATGACGTTACAATAATTCATGAAGATATTAGCTTCTAACGAATTAATAACACACAGAGGGGAAAACATTTTTGTTGATATTTGGCTGCTCATCCTATAAGGATTTAAGTACATTAATATTGGTAAAATTACAAAAAAGAGTTTTTTGAAACAAAACTATTAAATAACACATCCCTTTCTCTTATTTAAATAATTTTATTAAAGTAAATATACGTAAGGATTTTAAACCCAATATAAATTTCTATGACTTTGAGGTATAACAAATTACTTAATTGCCTTTTAATTTCATATACACTTATGAGTGTGTATATGTATACATGTATATCTATATGTATGTATATATAGTAAATTAAAATAAAAGTGAAGAATAACTATAACCCGCAGTGATAAGGAGTAAGAAATGGAATTCAGCAAACACAACATATGTAGATGCAAACAGTCATTGGACTAAATTGGAGACCTATTATTATTTCTAAAGCTGTCACTGAATTAGGCCAGCGATTTAGGGTTATCAATGCTTTATGGATCCAACCTTCCCCGCAATTCAGAAATTTTCAACATAATAGAAAAAAAAACAAGTTGAAAAGTTACGCCTAATACAACACGTGGTTGTAGAACCTAATAAAATCGTAAAAAGAAATTGAGAAAAGAGAACAATAATGAATCTATGAAGGAGAGGAATAATAAAAGTTCTTTAAATAGAAAATATTAGGAAAAACTTACTCTTGTAAAACAAAAAAAAATCCTGAACTCCAAATTCCTGTCCTCAAAAATATCTCCTACAGCAATGGCGTAAAAGATTGAAACGTCAGCGCAGGAAGGAAAAAACCTTGGCGAGATCTGGATAGTTATTTTGCAATTAAATTAACCACAAAGATAAATAATTAAGTAAACAAAACATAAGAAGTTTTAAATAAAATAAATAACAAAGTTCAGAATAGATAGTATCAAAGAGAAATATATTAAAGTAAATTTACTTGGATGATTATATACTAGAAAGTTATATTGCAATTAAATTAGACGTATAAAATATTTTTTAAAAAATAAGCTAAATAGGGAGAGAAAAGAAATATTAATTAAAATATCGAACTAAAATAAAACTAGATTGAAATAGAAATATATTTAAAAATAAATTTACTAGGATAATTGTATTCTAAACAATTGTTGCAAAATTTCACAAAATTATTATATGTATTAAAATTTTATCAGTGACTAAAACATTGTTTCTTTTTATAAAATTTAAGATAATATTTCTAAATGTTGATAGGTGTAGGTTACTACCCCAGAAAGGTAGTTTATAATGTTAAAATCAAATGAGTCTCTTTTATCAAAAATATTACTTATAAGCAAATTATTCTTAACGCTTAATTGAAGGTCCAAAAAGTTAGCTGACTCATTATTATAATTAATTTTTAATAATTTTAAATAATGGGGATAATAATTAACGCTAGGAACATAGTCAACTATATTACTTAAAATAATTAAGTCATCTATGTATGTAAAAAATTAACAAGAATCACAACTAATACTTTCATTTTCATAAAAAATATAAGTAAATATTTGCTAAGCAGTTGCTAGCTGGTCGTCCTTGTGGTAATCCTTTGATTTGCTGATAATGAGCGTTTTTATGAAAAATATAAGTTTCGTTTAAGAGGACTTGGTGCACCAAAAATCACAGACCTATCGAATTTTTTATTTTCATTTAATCTTATTCTTTGCATTATTATCTTTCGATTGATATATCACTTGTGCATGTCGGAAAGTTAGAAGTTGAATAAAACTTCATTTGAAAACAAATTAGGCAATTCAACCACGCCCCCTTTTTAGAAAAAAAAGCTAAAAAAAGCATTTTGATAAAAAAAAATCTAATTTATAAAGAGAAATAATAACATTAAAAAAGAATGTGTAATATATAAAGCAGAATATTTCCGAGGCAATACATACAATATTTTTTTTTTCTTTGTGAACTGTGTGCATGCAAAATTTTTAAATTAGAGCATTTTATATTAATATTTTTACAATTTCAGTGCTTATTCCTGATATATTTTCCATACAAATGTAATACTTTAATATTATAAGAAGAAAAACTGCTAAAATATCTGTCGTGATAGAAAAAAACATTTTTTAACGTTTTTCTTGAATTTTCTTGTGCAATTGGTACTCTCTAAAAGTTGATCATTTATAAAAATGTCTGGGTTGAAAAAATATGAAAATTCAATTATTTTAAAGAAAAATGTATGACTAATATCTTAAAGTGGTATTTTAAGTTTAATTAAGCTTATAATAATTATTTTTTCAGAGTTATAAACTTTAAAGTGGTTTTTCTCAGTTTGTGTTTTTCGAAACCTTAGTGCATTCAAAATGCTACTCCTTCGACAATTACTTACCAATCACTTCAATTTTTTCCCTGCGTGTTAAAAATAAAGCGTGTAATAAAATTAGGGATCCGTTTTGCTATAAACTGAATACTTTTTTTTAAAAAAATAAAATATAAGACATGTTGGCTTTTTCGTTGATTTTTAGCCTGTATATCAACATTTTTTTTTCTCGAAAACGATAAAAATTATTGTAAAATCGATCCCTAAAGTTGTTTAGAACATCCATAAGAATATTATAAAAAAATATTCAGGTCAAAAAATTAATTTTTACAAAAGGAGTAGGATTTTAAAATTTTCCCAATTTTCTTCAAACAATTTAAATTTTTAAAATTGTGTGAATAATATATGTAAATTTTCATCTGGTATCATTTTCTTGAATAGAAACATTGTATAAAATGCTAAAATATAATTTTTAAATACGTAAATAAAGAAATTTGCTCAAAGGGTACCGAGTCATCTTAATACTAATTCACACAATAATAGAAATATATTTACCATATTTTATTATCTTGGAATTTGAATCAAAACCAACGTAAACGTTATCATAACTCTGCGTTTTTTAAATTTAGAGATTTAAAAATTTGTGAGTTTGTAGAAAAGTATATAAAATAATTTAGACTAAAAAGATTAGATTTGATTTTTTGACCCATTTTTGAAAATTGAATCGTACGGTGTCACCTTAATGGAAATGAAACTATAATTATAATTACCTTTTATATATACCACTTTAATTGTACGTTTCTAAAACATTCATCTACATGACATAAACACCTCAAATAAACTTTCCTTCAATGCCCAAATAGCCTAAAAGCTGTGTTCTCACCTCTTTCTTCTCTAATTTATGACCTTTGCTCCAAGTTTTCTTTTGGAAAAGGAATTAGAAAGAACAGATCTTAATTACCCCTCAAACAATCTTTCTTTATTTGAAGCAAACCATTAGTTTTTTGGGAAACACTTTCGCCAAGAGTAACTAAAGAAAAAAGTAGAACGCGAAGCTCCTTTTCGATTTAACTTTGAAGGGTATAAACAAATTTAGCTTAACTATTTGTCGGATTTTAGTTAGAGGTATTTAGTTGATCCATTGGTTTTTTAACAAAGGAAAAAACCTTGTGAAGATTCCATTTTTTTCTTAATTTAAGTTACAAGCACTTTTTTTTTGGATAGTGGGTTTTGAAAGTTAAATAAAATGCGTTTTTTTTTAATTAACATATAATATAAAAATAATTTTTTTTATCTAATGGGGCTGCGTATTGGTATTTCTACCTTTGCAGACCCACTGCATTCCCCAGGAGTTGGTATCAGTTTTTAGTGCTGCATCATTTATGCGATACCAATTACCGCAAGAAATTTTTGACGCCCAGTTTCTTCCCCAGAGGGAGATACATGAGCTCAGTTGATGCGAAATTTGTATTTAGGGATTTAGTTTTGCCGTAAGCATCCAAGCCATATGGACACTTAAGAGAACAGGGACATCGTATACTTCGAAAAAATCGATTTTTCAATTTTAGTTCTAAAAAATATTGCTTATTTTTCTGAATCTAAAAATGTATAATACTTATATGTTTGTTGATGAAATAGCCCTAAAATATGAAAAATAAAAATGTAAACAAATGACCACGCCCTTTTTGACGCACCTTTTTGAACTTTAAATATGTAGTTTCCCCTGTGTTTGATCTATATAAACGTTCTGTATAGTGAACAAAATATCTTTTAGTATGTAATGTCTAAATTTTAAAAAATAAATTTATACGTGTAAAAAAAAAATTAAGATTTTCATAATTTTAAGGTTTTATGATTATTTTAAAGAAATAACGCAATTAATTCGTTATAAAAAACTGGTCCATTATGTTTGATATGTTGCTCTAAATATATGTGTAAATTTTGTTGTATATTCAAAGAATATTTTTGTAAGAAATACATGAAAATATGTATTACAAGATCTCGAAGATTATGCTCATATTAACTAAATCAAAGGGAAAAAAGACATGAATTTAAAATTACTTTTGTAACTCTAGAAAATGATCAAGGATTATTATTAGTCATATAAAAATAGGCAAGCAAATACTAATCAAGTATATAATATGTGAAAATATTGTTTTTTTTTTAGTTTTTTCCCTTTTTCTCAAAAGCATATCTTCTTGCATTTAGGTACATTTTTAAAAAAAACTATTGCACTATATGATTCTAGATTTTTTATACTTCTATACAAGATGCGTATGCATATAGTCAAGCTATTTTTTTTCTATTAAGATAGTGCATAATTTTTTAAAAATAGTTTTATGCATAAAAAAAGCAGAAAAATGAAAAAATTTCGAATTTCAAAGTTTCATAATTTTTTTAAAGAAACTATACTAACATTTTACTAAAAAAATGGGTTCACTGTATTCTATGTATTGTTTTATATATGTGTAAAATATATTTTGCATAAAAAAAGGATACTTTTTTAAAAAATGGTACCTAAACACAAGAGTATATTACGAGTTCTCAAAAATTATGTATTCCTTAATTAAGTAGTAAAAAAAACCTTTTGGAGTAAAAAGTTATTTTTGTAGTTCTACAGAATAATTAAATTATCTTTATTAAGAACGTACAAAATCTAAGCTGTATTGGAAATTGCAAATGATATATGTCTCATAAACAAAGGGTCTTAATTTTGGCATTTTACTCTTTCGAGCATGTCCTGGT
The DNA here is from genome assembly GCA_019973935.1 of Trichonephila clavipes. Taxonomy (NCBI): domain Eukaryota; kingdom Metazoa; phylum Arthropoda; class Arachnida; order Araneae; family Nephilidae; genus Trichonephila; species Trichonephila clavipes. The sequence goes on from BMAU01015921.1 coordinate 44,515, forward strand.
TCCCTTAAGAAATCTTTTTCATTCCGTAAAATCATACGACATGCTCGCTGTCGATTTTCTGCATCATAAAAATTCAGCCACTTGGGCCAGGGTTGAACCGGGATCCTCGGGTACAGAAGGACAGTAATAAACCAACTACGCCACCCAGCTGGTCTATAAGAAGTATTATAATGTTAAAACACAGGTGATTTTTTGAGATTTATTTAAATATTTTTTACGTTACTTTTGCTGTGTTTTCTTTGTAGTTACAGATCTTTAATAGATATTCAGAATTTTTTTTAAATATTGAAGGGAAACTGTAACTTCAGATAAACATTTAATTTTATTTTAATCCAAATGCTTTGATATTATAGGTACAAAAGTGACCAAAAAAAAAACATCTTTAACTTTAAAAACAGAATCAGAAGGTTTATTTTAATCTTCGTCCAAAGAATTTTTACCGCTTTAAAAAACCAAGGATGGTCAATTACTAATAATTCCCATCAAAAGCAGTAGCATGCACAGACATGGACCGATGCGAAATCTCAATGATAAAATTTAGAAATCTTTCATTCGTGATTCGTCATCGAGATATTTTTGAATCCTTTAAATCTACCACTAAATGGGTAATATAATTTTAACTGTAACTTTAGTTCTATTAAATATTTCAATTTTCTGTTCGCTCAATTAGCGTACAAAGGCTAAGAAATACTGTGAGTAAATTAAGTTCTCGAAACTTTCGTGATATGACATCAAAACATCTATTTTGGAATGCATACGGAATAATAATAATAATATATTTTTTTTTACAAAATAACAATATTTTGCATTATTTACGATTTTTTCTAAAGTGAACCAATATTGATGCGCTTATATGAAAAGAATTTTTCTGTTGTTCCTTGTGGATTTCTGATCACCGTAATGGATTAACACTATGTACTACAAAAGTTCATACCTTGCTCTTTTTGAATCAGTGATTAAAAAAAATGAAATGTCAAAAACTGTTTTTTTTTAATAATTTTTCAAAAAATACACAAAATCCTAATTAAACATTGAATAATTTCACCATTTATAAAAAAATGTCGCACAATACTGTTTTTTCAAGTGTCAAACGTTATTATTCGTGCTTTGTCCTTAGAATGTAAAATTTCTTAAAAATTACAGATTTTAAAGAAATTTTGTGTTTATCGTCTAAAACCCCTTTTACAAGAAATCATTTATGGAACTTTTCTTACATTTTTTTTGTTTAAAAATAACCGTTATATGTAATGAACGGGTGAAATTTAGAAACTTCACGCGTTAAAAGTTAAGCCTGCAAGGATCTCGGATCCATTTTTAGAGATGTAGGAGAAAGGGAAAGAATACTAGTCATGTTCAAAATCAGTTAATATATTTGTAACACAATCAACAACGCAAGTTCAATAAATCAAACCAAGAGATGCAGCCAATTAAAGCAATATGAAGACAATTAACGAGGTACGCGAACTATAAAAAGACTATAATTACCATTAACACTTACTTCAATTCAAGTACACTGCCTTCCTAGCTATCTAATCCATATTCAATCTCAAGTGACAAATCGTCACCTTAATTATTACAATTATCAGATAGCAAATATCTGCGTTACACTATAAATTTGTTTAATCACTGTTCCGCTAGTAATCTAGTCTATCTCTCTCTAACGTGAAAGATTATACTTTATATAGAAGACTTAATTTACATGTTCACGTTCTCTTCTTCAGAGGCTTCGTTTTAATAAAAGAGTTTTTAGGGACCAAAGATTCGCCAAGAGGATTTGTTAATGAAAAAGACGTGGACAGAACCGTCACAAGCCATAAAAAAATAAAAATTAAAAAAAACACACACACATTCGAAACCTGTTTTTGAGGAAAACGCGAACGGTGTATTACATGTCAAAATTCATGATTTTGAATGCTTACGGCGCTTGCGCAGAAAGACGGATTGGGCAAGAGATTCGTGAATCACGCATCTACCGACATTCACGTATCATAATTTAGTTTCCACAAGCCACTTGGCACTGTGATTAATATTGCCGAGAGTATTAATGTAATGAATACTGAAAGTAATATTAACATTAAAAGTAGCCTTCTTAAAAATGTACATATGTACTATGAGTAACAAATTTTATGAATAATAGTTTTTGTAACATAATTGATGTATATTATTTTATATGCCTTATTTTACCGAATGAATCAAAGAAATGTAAATACAATAAAGAAAATGCATGCATGCTTTCAATATTATATGAGATACGTTTATGTATCCTGTCTGAGTACTATATAAAATAAGACAGCCGTACTTAAGAAGAAAACACCTGTCGTGCGTTGCAGCCGAGACACACATTTATTAGTATTATTATTATTTAATTTCATTTTTATAAACCTTTCTATGGTTTCCACTTACTTAATGTTTTAAGTTTTTTTTTTTTTCAAAATTAACTAATTCTTATAAGTGTAACATTTGAAATTTTCCTATTTCATTCTGAAATTCGACTCTCAGTTAAAATTTTGAAATGTGTATAAAGTAAAATCAAGTCTTCTTAAAAAGAGTATTATAACAATATTTAAAATAGCTTAAATCTAAGAATATTCCGTTGCATGATTGGGAAAATATTCATTAAAACATCTGTATCTCATTTTCTATAACGACAAAGCAAATAAATTGGACTAAGAGAAATATGTTTCAGATGTGAAAAAGAAAATGCTTGAAATTAGGAAATTCTTTGGAGACTGAAATGCCTTTTTAAAGAAATACGTTTTTGATCACAAATTTTAACTATACTCTATAACATTTCTCTCAAATCACATTTTTTAAAAAAAATCCCAATGCACAAACTATCTCTTCAGCTATCAAAATTCATTAATTGCTTTGCCAAGAACAGTTTTTTTTCTGTGTAAGATAAGTATCAACAACGTAAACAGAACAGTGTTTCTCAAAGCAAACATCATTTCTTCACTTTTAAAAATTATAGATGCAAAATAAGAAAAAAAAAGTTAACCGCTTAATATATTATATTTTTCTTAAATTAAAACGTCAAAGAATTTGTTAATTGAACATTCTTTATCACATAATATTTTTCCACAATTACTTTTCCTATGTAATCCAAACATATATAAACTCATTTATTCCACTTTGTTATTTTTTTTAAAAAAAAATATTTTTTAAAGATAGTTAAATCAATATTTTCAATGCATTCAAATGAAAACTAGGCAAATACTGAATAAGAAATTTAAACAAAAACAATATATATATATATATATATATATATATATATATATTCTCTCACACAAGCGGTTTAGAAATAATATCTCATTAATATACTTTTGTGAAATAAAAAAAAGAGACTGAATTATTTAGAAAACTATGAAAGGGATTTTAATAGATATATTAAGCAGATGTTTTTGTTTCCATAGGTCTCAAAAATTATAATAGGTGATTTTTTTTCTAATAGGGGGATTTAACCATTTTTTTTTATCAAAGGAGAAGTCATTTAAATGCTCAAATAAATAAACATTTATGATAGGGTGTAAGGTTTAAGAGTAATCTTTACAAGGTCAACGTTAATAAAATATGTCGTCAAAAACTTCTGCAGAAATTATTTAAACAGAATAGTGTAAAATCTGAAGCTTCCGATGAGATTTGACAACATACTTATATACATACGAACGTATATATGTGAACATTTACATATGCAGCTATTGTACTACTATCTTATATTTGACATCTCCACTGCATTGTTACATTGCTATTTATTGCTTTGTTTTTTAGATTAATGAAAATTTAGTATGCGTATATGCGAGGTAGGATTCAAAAGATCCCAACCTAATCCTATAACCTGAAACATTTTGCTCTAGAGGGACTGTGTTTCTGTATAACTGCCTTCTCCAACTTTTCTAAAAGTGGTTTGTCCCAAATCACGTGGTCCGAGGTTTGCTACTGTGTCGTATTTTGTAAGTGGAGGCTTTTAGTGAACAACAATTGAAATAAATGTTGAGCAGAAAATGAATATAAAATTTTGTGTTTGTTTGGGAAAGAGTATTAAGGAGACAGCGATACACTATTGCGAACACAAGCTTTTGGAAGACATCGATTTTTCAGAGAAAACAAAGAAAGTGTCGAAGACAACGAGTGTTCTGAACATCCAGACTTCTAGCGCTACTGAAAACATCGAAAAGATTTCTGCTGCTTTATTTAAGATCCACCTTCAAACAAAACGCAAATAACGAAATCAGTTGGGGTATCCGAGCCCACATGTCAACGGATGCTGGCTAAGGATCTTCAAATGTACAGGGTGTGTCAACACATCCTTCCCTGTATGTTAACGAAGACCAAAAGGAAATTCGAATGGAAATGGCGGGGAACTTAATCCCAGCTGTTCTCAAATATCCTTCCCTAGGCGAAATTATTACTGGAGAGAAGAACTGGGTTTTTTTTTTATACGACCGCATTCGAAGACAGCCTCGGCAACGTAGAAATGTCCACAATTTCCGCACAAGCAGCCAAGTTGCCCATAGAAGTAGGAGGGAGTATATATACATACATACATATATATATATATATATATATATATATATATATATATATATATATATATATATATATATATATATATATATATATATATATCGGAAAGACATACTGGATGTGTTCTGCATTTTCCAAGGTATTGTGCGTCTAAAAGTTTTCTCTGAAAAACGTATTGTCAAAAAAGAACTGTAAAAAGACATTAGGTGTCGTTTGCGTGAATTGATCCGAAAAAAAGAGGCGAAAATTGTGGACTGACAGTCACGAATATTTTTCCAGGACAACTCTCCTGCACATCGATCCTTCCTCATCATTGCTGACTCTTGTGAAAGCGAAAACAACTATTCTGCTAAATCCTTCTCACTCACTTAATGCCATCCCCTACGATTTCAGCCTATTTCATGAACTGGTTAGAAGGGTCATCAATCAATTTCAATGTGTAGATGAAGTTAAAAGTGCATCCGAATTTCAGTATATTGTTAAAAATGGATTCCAGATTCCATTTCGATGACCTTTACAAGCGATGGCAAAAGTGTGTTGGTGCTTCAGGGTGTTATTTTCAAAGAGGATGTGTTTCAGCGAGTTAATTGGTAATATTTAATAAGTTACAGACTCATACTGGGAAATTTTGAATCCTACCTTGAATGTAAACACATACATGTAGATTGCTTTTACTGGAATCAAGCATGTCCATAATACATTTTTACCTGGTTGATGGCAGTAATAAATAAAAAGTAACATAAACACACGGCGCATGACAATGTACAAAAGTGTTTTTTATTATGTTCCAGAAATCTCATCTTTTACACCTACTACTACCAGAAGCATTTCGGATGTTGGAAAATAATAGGATTTTCGGTATTTAATGCGCTGACTAATGCAGTAATATATCATCTTTGAAATTTGTTAAAGAGACATTTTGTTAAGGAGAGAAAGTTGTAGTTAAGATGTTATTTTAAGTCAGGAATTAACTATCACGCGATACCCTGGAGGGTTGAAGATCATCAAACATTAAAGAAAATGCAACGAAATGAGATTTAAATGGGCAATTGCATATACATATATATATATATATAATTTAGCTCGCAATTTTCGCATAAGATGTCGTCTTTATATTTCTTTATGATTTGCATTTTTACATGTAAGTTTTTATCCTAGTTTTTCCTATAGTTTTTTTCTTAATATTTATTTATATGAGAGGAACCTTATTGTGTGTTCTCTCTTCATAATTTCATTTTACTACTGTTTGGTTTATCATCCACGTGTTTTAGAAATGTGCTTAACTTTTCAACATGGATCTGCTTTTTATTCTATTATGTTGAAAATTTCTACTGTACGAGGAATGTGGTACCACAAAGCGGCTCAACCCTAATTCGCTGGCCCTAATTCAGTAACAGCAAATCATAATAGGTATCCATTTTAGAGTGTTTCAATTGTTATGTTTCTTGGAATCCCATTTATTTCTTCTTTGGCCTTGTAGGTTGCACAACTTTCTTACTTAGTATTTTATTTTATTTTATTATACTATATATATACACACACACACACACACACACACACACACACACACACATATATATATATATATATATATATATATATATATATATATATATATGTATACAGAGTGCGCGAGAGATATGCCCTCTTCATACATGTGTGAGGAGTGCAAATTTAGTTGTTAAATCCGGAGGTCTTGTAGTATTGTGAATCTATTAATTTGACTTGAAAATTAGTCGAACTTTAAGTTTCGCAGAATTAAAAACTAAACATACACAAAGTTTTTATTTAAGGCCATTTCTATTTTCTTTCTCTCTCTAGTACAGACTGAATTCTTTCCAGTGACGTAAATAGCCTCATGGACTCTTACTGCTAACCCTCGTACAACCACAAAAAAGAAAGTTCGAAATTACTCCCTGTGGTCCGAAACATCGGAGCTATCTTCGCTAATTAACAATCTTTACTCGACCCTTTTCTTAGAAAGGAATGAAACATTTAATTACCCCTCGAGTACCCCTGTCACCTTAGTACCGAACCATTAGTTTCTGGAAATGCTTTTTCGCAAACGATAGCCGCAGCTGAGAAATAACTAAACATTTCCTTTCGATTGAGAGTTGGCTGAGGATAAATAGATTTTTGTTCGATTAAAAAATTAAAGTTACTTCTTTTTTTTTTGATGTAATGACTAAGAATTGCGATCTTAAGAATAATTTTCTGTGTGTATTGTACGAGATACACGTTACTAATGTTAATGGTTAGCTAAATTTAATGGTTAGTATTATAACGAATGTATTTCTTAAGCAATTCCTTTTATGAAAACCAGGTAATGCTGTTTTTTATTCATGGATTTTAGTTCCCAGTGGCGCAACAGCATATGAGGTTCAAGACCTATTGTATCCCTTTGAGTTTTCTTGACCTTGGGCCCTGAGGTACATGAGCAGATGTTCCGGTTAGGTGGTCAATCTGACACGAAATCCCCAGTGTTTGTTTCCAATCAAGCTTGGTACTCATTTATCTACCTAATGAAGGGATGAAAGGCTGAGTCGATGTAGTCCAACCCGCAGCTTGAAATGCGTGGAGATTGGTACGCTAACACTTGATCACTGCGCTAGCGATTTTAGTTTTGGTACCAATAAATACCGTGTTAAGGGGCTGATGTTGATGCAAGTTGAGATATCGGGGTGCAAAAAATCCTCCGGTTCACTATGGTATGAACGTTCGGAGAGCGAGGTAGTGAGCATGGACACACTCACATCAGAACAAAATTTATTTTGTTTTGTAAGCCTCTTTTAAATGTAATGAAAGGCAAATTCTAATAGAAGAGAAAAGGTGAATTTAATGTTTGATTTATTTTGAAACATACTGTTTTCATGCTGCTTATAAATAAGATAAAGTTCTTGCTAGTATTTTGCAGTTTTTGCTAGACTTACAGGTACATTGTAGCTTATGAAATACATTTGTAATTCTAATAAACGATGCCAGGGCCAATCTACGTTCAACAAATAAATATACTTGATATGGATATAACAGAGCAATTTCAACGCGACATAAGTGTATATCTAATGATTAGAAGCGCTAGATTGTATCAAAGTTATGTGAAAGGACATATATCTCCTTGCCAAATGCTTATATGGAAAGATACAATTTTGCAACGAGAACTGCACAATCTAGTTTTTGATGTGGTTACCGGGTAGTAGTGTCTGGCTGCTGTTGGCGGTAAATTTTTGGAGTGTTTGGCAACATTCTCTGACATTGCTTTTCACCTATGGGGGAAAGAAAAGAAGGTGGTCTTCGAACGGGGTGGACAGAAAAAGAGAGTTCATTAGTTTTGGAGTACGAAGGCGTTGGACTGAATTTGGTATTAATGAAAGTGAGTTAGTTTGCTACGAATCTGTACGGAACCTTTCCATTAATATTCTTAGGCGTCTTTTTCGGGATAAAAATTCGCGTATATTTCCAATCAACTCCAAAAAGCGAACGGGATATGCAAAGTAGATAGGGTATTTAAGTAGAGCGTTGTAAGGTAGTAAGAATGAAGGCTATTGAGCCAGAAGCAGTAGCCTCAAGTTTGGAAGATTCAATTGGATTGAGATATTGAAGAGTTAAAGTTAATGATCTACGAAGGCATCTTGTGAAGATACCTAAGTATTGTCAGGTGATATAATATAGTTTATTATCGCTTAAAACAATCATTATTTTAATGAAATTAGTTTAAATTAAAATGAAAGCGAGTAATTCGATTTACGTTTATTTCCCAGACCTCATATTTCGGTAGACCTTATTTGATCTTGCGTGTAATTATTGATTAATTTCATAATTCGTAATTTAATTTAATATTAAATGTAAATCCATTTTGTTTGACGTAACATAGAAATATTATATATTATTAGAGTTTCTTAAATTTGAATCAATATAATAAATACAAGTTATTACTATACAAATGGCTCTTAGTGATTATTTGCCTCAAATTAATCTTGGGTCCAGGGTGGAACACAGGCGGGGGGGTCTAAGAGTGGCGCCCAATGCATAAATCCCGAGTTTAGAGTCGGATCTAATTTTCGAATCATCCCCGAGCAGTATTTATTGGGGATGGAGAATGTGGCACAGTTCTTGGAGAATATTGATAATAATTTTACATATTACGAGATACCCAGACAACTGGCTTGTGCATATTTAAAGGGTTATCTCACGGGACGGGCACTAGATTGGTTTGAGGTTCTAGGTTATAGGGTTGTAGAAGACAAGGCGACAGATTACGCGCACTTAAAGCAAGCTTTGACGAAATAGTTCCCCGTGGTTAGGAATAGGTCGGAACTCAAAACGCGTTTCAATGCATCATCTCAAAAGCACAATCAAAAACCTTCCAATTTTGTGCATGACTTGTTAAAAATACACAAACAGTTAAAGCTAGAAATGCCGGAGGAACAATTGCTATATCATGTTATTAGTAGGTTAGAATCTCAGATTTTAGATTATGTGGAGGTTCGGCATCCTCAAACCACATGTAACCTTCTTGAAATAATTGATAAGTACGACGAAAGGTTTCTAAATAGAAAGATCAGGAATCCCGGGATACAAACCAAAGTTCGAGCAATCGTTTCCCTAACAGGAATAGGCAGGGAAATTGGAGGGAGACAAGAGGTAACAGCCGATACTCTGACAATAGCAGACCACAGAGGGAATTCAAAAGAATTGAAGGTCGGGGTGTTTCGGATAACCGGAGGTTCGATAGTCAACGCCGAGGTGGTCAGTCTGATCATAGATTCCATAACCAAAACGGTCGACAGGATGGTTCGAGGAAGGGTGCTTTCAGGGGTCAGAATGATCAAAACAGGCATTTAAACTTTTAAGCGATCGATGCGAGTCTGGGGGTGATCGATCGCGAAGTACAGAAAATCCTCCCAATACGGAACACCGTACTATTAGGATATCCTTACTGCAAAAGACTCCAGTGGATCTGACTTATGTGCCCATTCTTTTAAATGAAACATTCATTACAGCTCTTTGGGACACGTGAGTGGAGAAATCATTTATATCAGAGGAGGTCTATCGCAGATATTTATCATATCGACCACGTCAAAATACTAAAGAAAGAGTAGTGACGGCCCAGAGAGCCCCGTGTGGTCACTTAGGTCGGGTTGAATTACAGATTCGGATCCAAGAATTCCAGAAAACCTACGAATTTCACATTCTTAACAATATCCAATACCAACGCATTTTAGGCATTGATTTTTTGAAGGAGTCCAAATTGACTTTAGATTTCGATAAGAAATCTTTGATGATTCCAGATGACCAAATTAAACAGTGCCCAAAAGTAGAAAAGCCGGTCGGGATTGATCTATCCTATACAAAGCTCGGTGAAGGGGAAAAGCAAAAATTAAAGGATTTATTTAATAGTTTTAAGGGGCTATTTTCTGATCAGCCGGGGTTAATTCATGTTTTATACCATGAAATCGATACTGGTGCAAGGGACCGGTAGTATCAAGACCCTACAGATATGGCAGAGTGAAACAAGGAATAATCGATTATCACATTGAGAAAATGTTACAAGATGTTACAATCCGTCCTATTCAATCCCTATACGCGTCACCGGTAGTTTTAACTCGCAAGAATAATGGCCTTCCTCCAGATTCTCCAGAGGCGTATCGATTCGCGATTGACTATCGCAAACTTAACGCCATAACTAAATACCTCCGATAGGCATTACCTGTGATTGATGATCTAATCACAAACATTCCGCATACCGGCATCATGTCGACATTGGATTTAAAAAGTGGTTAATTTTAATTGGCGATTAGTCTGAAATATACCGAGAAAACCGTGTTTATAACTCGCAATGGCACTTTTGCATTCCTCAGAATGCCATTCGGCCTTTCAGGGGCGGCGCCAAATTTTCAAACAGCCATCGACATGATATTAAAAACGGTTCTGGGACGTTTTGTGTTGGTTTATATGGATTATGTTATTATTACATCTCCATCGTTTAATGAACACATAGATCATTTGAATCAGGTATTTACATTGATGTGAGACGCAGGTCTAACATTAAATAATGATAAATGTCACATTGCAAGTGGCAAATTGAAATATTTAGGTCTCATAATTAGTAAAGAAGGGATTGAAACCGACAATAATAACGTCAAGGCAATCACAGAAATGAAGTCACCCAAAAATAATAAAGAAGTGTCGAAGTTTTTAGGGATGGCGGGTTGGTATGAAAAATTCATACCCCATTATGCAGATATATGTGAACCATTATATCGGTTAAAGAAAAAGGGGGCTAAATTTAATTGGTCGACGGAAGCACAGGATGATTTTAATAAAGTAAAACGAGCATTAACAGAAAGTAAGTGTAAGAGAGAATTTCAAACTGGGTGAATGTAGAAATATTGTATTTTCATTAATGGCGACAAAGGGGCGTGTTTTATGCTCTGGAACAATGGTATGCAGAGAATCATCGGTAAAACGGTATTTTGAAGCACATCACAAACACTCTTGTCCAAAAAATTTAACCACAGCAAAAATAATTATTTGTTTAAAAACCGTTTGACAGATGACTCAAATTCAGCATGTAATCTAGAAAAAGTAACATCTTACAATCCTAATATAAGTTATTTGTCATCCCATCCGCAACAACAGAAGTCACTTTTTGTACTCACATTAATTTGAATTACACGTATAACTAAAACAATTATAACTACAGTGCAAAATGTATTTGTTCGTAGTAAAGAGAGTTTTGCATATAGTTAGTATTTAGTTTTATTATTTTCCCAATAATCCTAACTCAAAGTTATTTGACTTGTCCATACCGCATTAATCACTTCTTCAGAAAAAAATGGCACGTTTATCCATAAAGGGTGGCTACCCCTGCGCCAGGGTAACGCGGCCACGTTGTAAGAGTGTAAAGAAATGAGATTAAATGTTTAATAGAAAATAATTTAAACAAAAACACTGTAAACCAAGATATAATGATGCTATGCAGTCAATGGATTTGAGTTTCTTAGTAAAATTCAATTTTCTCAGAGGTGATGATGCCATTTTTATTACATATTTTAATTTTCGTAAAATTCGGCGTATAATACGCATGTTTGACACAAAAAATAAGATAGAAATTTGCAGGTGCCCGTTATACGCCGGGTATAAAAGTGAGAGATATAAAAGTAAAAGAAAAAAGATGTGCACAACACACATACACACACAAATTAAAACTTCTACACAAAACTTCTTGAAATAGTTCTTTTAAGAGAAATAACGTACTTTATTAACTTAAGGTGTTCCACTTCTAAATATACACTTTTTTTCCAAAAACCTGGGATACCTCGAATAAATGCAGGTTTCTTTTTAAAAAAGAGGATGAGTGTTATATGGCGAATAGACTTAAAAAAATGCAGTTTGAAAATATAGGTGATTGTTATACACCGGATTTTACGGTAAGTGATTTTCTACAAAAATTATTTCATTTAATTTACAAAAATAAATATTATGAAGGTTCAAAGTTTTTCAGAAAAGAAATATATCAGCAAGGAATGTTTCCTTAAAAATATACTAGTTAACATAATCACCAAAACACCAATTAGTGCATGAATTAAAATTCTGAGTATATTCGGGTGGAAAAATGGAGACTTGTATTTTATAGAACCGTTACAAATCTATTACTTTTAATAGTATTGAGAGACAGATACAGTTTTGTACTTATATACACACCTTAAATTGCCATTCTCTCAACATTAAATTATAAATAATAACATATCATGAAACAAAATATTTCTTTATAGATTTTCCTCTTTCAATATTATAATTTCCTATAAGTTCTAAGTACTGAATTTTAATATGCAACAAATAAAATTATTACAAAAAAGAAAAGAAAAATCTAATTAATATTATCAAGAAAAATAAAAAAGCTTAGCAAACAAATAGCGAATGAAAAATATATTTTATAGGGAAAAGTCTACTGTTGGGAGTTTTAATAAGAACTAATCTAATGCATTGGAAGATCTACAGAAAATTCAGTATATGTTCAAAAAATATTTAACCTGAATTACTTTTTAACCCTGTTCTACCAGACGGTATTTTTCGAGAATATGAAACATATATACATTCTCAAAACTTTCTGATCCCTTCTGATTATATAAAGTATATTTTTTACACATACATATGAAAGAAATTTCTACGAAATATTTCTTATATTATGTTCATATTGTTATATTTTTCAGTCATACATTCTGAATGAAAAATTCAAATAGAAAGAAATACAAGTTTCCCGTGAAAAGCAGGGCTTATACCGAATACGTAGAAATAACTTATAAAACTATTTTTAAAAAATACCGATAGAGGTGTATTGTAAGTAATAAATTCAATTTTTTTTTATTAAAGATGCCACTAATTTAGAAACTTATTTGATACTTTTCTAATCTGATTATATATGTTAAGTATAAACCAAGAAAAATAAATCATAAATAACGTAATTAAAACGGAAAAAAAATTAATTATTTATATCATGTGGATTCATTCTGTATGTTAAAATATACGATTATGTTCTGTATGTTAAATATATACGTTTTTTTAAATTTATTTTTCCATACAATTTTACTGAGAATTGGAAAAACTACTATAATTTTCCTCCAATGTTTAAATATAAATTACCATAAATATATTGCGAAAACTCTCTTAACATCATTTCTGTTATTCTGTTCATTTATAACATAATTTTATTTTAGACATTATGTCAAAGAATTTTTAAAACAAGAGCAAACTAGGAACAACAATAGCAATATTTATGTTACTGCGCATGCGTGATGCAAGTTTACCAGCTTCTCATACATAAAAGAGGCTCCTTGAATAAATTTAACTTATGAGAGTTTTGTGCAAAGAAACGGCTCTTCGGAACGGAACTTTCGGCAATGTGTGCGTGTAGCCTCGTCTTCCATTCTTCTAAATTATTGACTCTGCCATGTTTCGTCGAGCAATGGCAACGAAATAACGGGAGCACACACAGGCGTTTCACATAAGGCAACATTGTGCCAACAAACTCGTTTTCTTTCATCCTTATTCTAGTGAGAAGAAGAGGAGGCAGTCATAAAAGTGACTGACAAACATCCACGCACAAATTTGACCCCAACGGTATGTCTGTGGCCTGAGGGGGGTAGAACTGATTCATCCGTGCAACGATAGAATCCCAAGAAGCAACAGAAAAATTTATCCATTTTCAAAACAAAAGCAGCCATGTGTGAAAAGTGAAACACTTCTACAATATCCATTTAGATAAGCGTTTCTCAAAGTGTGGGGCGTGATCCCCTTGGGGAAGTGATAACTCTATGAGGGGGCGTGAACATTTTGAAAAGTCAAACGTAAAAGATTATTAAAAAAATTATAAATTTATTGAAAGTAATCAAACAAAATACTTTCTGATATAATAAAATATAAAATACACATTTACACTGATATAATACACTTATAAATGTATCAGCAATTTACAATGTATTTCATTATTAATTTAAGAACAAGTTTGATAATTATCAGTGCTCATGGCTTTTAGTAACACTTATCTTGATAATTTGTACGGTGTATAATTACTTCTTTAGCTGCCGATTTATAGTTACGCAATTCACTCCCAATGTTACCCTTTTCCACACAGGGGAGCGTATTTTAATGCTTTTTGTGGGGGGTGGAGAAGAAAAGGAATAAATAATTAAATCCTTTGCAAACACTGTCAAGGTCCTTTTATTGCATTCCAAAGCCTTCGGAATAATTTTATGAATAGCAGTACACTGAATTGATCGTACTTCGGAAAGACGTTTATATACGTCCAGAAAATTTATGTTTTGGCAGAGCGAGACGTTTATATACGTTAGTAGCATATAAAAGGGTAAAGTAGTATTGTAGCTTTAGTGTCTTATTGTATATAGTATTGTAGCTTTAGGATTTTAGTTTTTTAAGTATAGTACACTGCTGGACAATTGCTAAGGACGGATCACAAATTGCTATGTAGCATAACATTAAGCGAGACATGAGGCCTAGTAGGATAAAATATAGTTGCCACACTGTTCAGACATTAGAATAAAGAATATTTATTGTTCTGTAAAGAGTACAAAAGCTGTGAAACATCTGAAAGAAAAAAAAATGTTCATTTGATCTGCGTACGGAGAAATGGAACAATGCATCTAAAAGTCAGCAGGCACCTTAAAGAAAGGTATCACTACAGGATATGTCCACCGTTGAGTGTGATGCAACATTCCACACGTCGTACCCTACTTTGCACAACATTATCCAGCAACTGTTGAGGCAATTTATTGCATTCCTCTGTGAGTGCACGGATGAGGGTGTTCTTGTTTGTCGGAGGATAGTTTCAACCAGCAACTTGCCTCCCCAAAGCATCCCACACAGTTTCAATGGGGTTTACATCTGGAGAACGCGCTGGCCATACGAGACGTTGAATACCCTCGCTGTCTAAACAATCCTGAACAGCGAGTGTTCGATGACACGTTGCGTTGTCGTCCATAAAAACAAATTTATCCCCGACAGCACCACGGAAAAGACGAACATGAGGAAGTAGAACTAAATCAATGTATCGTTGGCCCGTCATAGTCCCATTCACAACCACATGTAGGCGCGTGCGGCCATTGATCATGATGCCGGCCCACACCATGATACTGCATGTCGGATATCGGTCCTTTTCCTGGATATTTTCTGGACGATAAGCAGTACCACTCTCGCGCCAGATCAGTTGGCGTCTACAATCCGATGACAGACTGAACCTACTCTCATCTGAGAATAGTACGCATGCCCAGTCCTGGTCAGTCCAATTGTGGTGCTCACGACACCATTGCAAACGGGCAGTACGGTGCTGTCTGGTCAATGGGACACACACAACAGGTCTGCGTGCGTATAGTCCTCCTCCCCTCAAACGTCTGGCAACAGTTTTTCGGGAGATCTGCTTTCCTGAGGCGGCAAGAGACTGATTTGCCACCTGCTGAGCTGTGGTGCGCCTGTTCCTTTTTGCTGATAGGACGATATCTCTGTCTTCTGCAGGCGTCGTACTTCTAACACGACCTCCCCCGTGCCGTCTGCTACACATTCCAGTAGTTTTGAATGACTTCCACAGCCGTGAAACAACGCTGCGAGCGATGTCGAACTCCCTGGCAACATCTGTTATTTTTCGCCCTTCTTCGATCCTTCCAATAATTCGGCCACGCATAAAATCATCTATGTGATGTCGGGAAGACATGCCAAAAACTTTAAGTTCGTCTATGAAATCTTTCCTGTAAAACTTTGACTTGAAACAACAACTGTCCACACGCGTCAAAACCTTTAAAGCTCTTATGAACGCTATCACGTGATGAACAGACGTGGGGAAAAAAATTGCATATATACTCCTACTTCTTCTTACTAATATCCCGCACTTATTCTAATTTTCCACATTTTGCTTCCTTTCATCTTGTGGTTGCTATGGAGAATACACCTTAGCTATTGTCCAGCAGTGTAGTATTGTACTGAATAAATTCTTGTTGTATGGAGGGAGGGGCGATGAAAATGGTGATTGAGTATTGGGTCGTGAATATTGAAATTTTAAAAAGCACTTATTTAGATGAGTCAATTAGGAGGGAGAACATGTTTCTCGAGTGCTTGACACACACAGAGTTGCACAGGACAGAGTGTCAGTGGACGACGCGTGAAGGAATCCATACGAATTTTATTTAAAACTGGGTCCCAAATATCGGCTCTTTGTTATGTGCGGCAAATATTCATTCGTGAGAAAGGGCTTTAAGGGAGGAAGAGGAAATTTTACTCTTATCCCCCTTCATTTAAAGAAAACAGCTTGTTTTCTTAAAAGGAAAACCTTGCTTGGTTTCAAACTCAGTTCACCCTCCTTTCTCACCTGGCCACATACAAACCACAATTTTTCTCTCGGGCCACATCATGAGAAATAATAAAGGAGGGGGCGGGACACTATAAAACCATGCCAACATTGAAGATTTAAGATGCTCAGACATGCGATGTGTTCAAAAAATCAAAAACATTTTTCATTCATAAATTGCTTTCTTAACATGTCTAGAATACGGTGGTAAAGGGATTTTTTAAAAAAATTCGAAATCTTTATAAGGAAGCAGGTGTTAGAAGAGCAACTCTTCATAGCCCTAAGTTACGATTTCCATTGTTTAAATTGAACTAGAAACTTTAAACGCGTTTTTCTCAAAATCGTGTTTTTTAAACTTTCCTCCATTACATCTCAAGAACGGTTTCACCGAATGACTTCAAATTTATAGGGTAGACGCAGCACAAATATACCACTATATTAACTACGATCATTCCGAAATTCAAAATATTTTGAATTTTAACACGCTTTTATCAATTTCACTTGCATGTAATGGAATCTTTGAAATCGATTTTTACCCACTTTAAAAGGTCAGATTAATTCGAAATTTCGCACACTTGTTAAGGACCAATGGCAATACAATAATTTCATAATTTTGTTTCATTATCCTGATCAGGATTTTATTAATTAAGAATATACGAGATTTGGCTACTAATTATTACATCGCTTCCAGATTTGGCAACTAATCGCTTAAACTATTTTCAGATTTCGCGACTAATTCCATATACCATTTCTAGATTTGGCGACTAATTCCAGATATATCGACTAAAAGATTAAGATGCAGCCCTAAAACCGCAAATAGGCTTCTGGTTAATACAAATTAAATAAAAAAAGTGTTTGTTATGTGAAAATGGTTAGGGTGGGTGGGTGCGTAGTTTTTCTGAAAATGGAAATAAAAATAAGACTCGTGCATGTGAATAAAAATAATTTATGTTCTAACTGCTAATTTTTTTTTATTTTTATAAAGCAATACGTTTAGAAGTGATGATACGAATTAAAATTATAGCAATACGTTTAGAAGTGATGATACGAATTAACATTATAGCAATACGTTTGAAAGGTGATAAATTAATATTCTAACTGCTAAATATTTTTAAAATTTTGATAAATAAATATGTTTAGAAGTGATTATACAAATTAACATTATAGCAATACGTTTAAAAGGCGATCATACAATCGGCATTTAATATTTCTTCTTAACGCACGTATATTAGTTAGACCTGAATCAATAGAGACGGAATATTTGAAATATAACGACATGGGACTCATCTGAGGCCCAGTAAACGGAGAGAATAAATACCCTTCATACCTTTAATCATTATCCATTGAAGAGCAAGACCAGTAGCCATATAATTCTGGCTCCAAATATCAAACTCAAGGATAAATTCAACAAAGAAATGATAGTTGTAAAAACTTAAAAAAATCAGCGTTTATTGTAGATCGAACTAAAAAATAATAAATAAATTATATTTAAAAAAAACAACTAAAAAACACGCTTTTATAGTGAATAGAACTAAAAAGTAAAAAAAAAATTCTTAATGTAAGAATAAAATGACTAACGAGAAAATTAATGTCATTGTGGTAAAAGCGTGGGGTGCTTTGTAGTACATTTTTACACTAACTGAGCATTTCAGAATAAAACTAGTAAGACATTATAACAATTAATATATAGTACAAGAGCTAGCAACGTCAGAAAAACAAGAATTTTAGAAAAGCTGATTTTTTAATATTTCTTTATCTATGCCCTTTCGAACATCGTGCGGGCCATCTGGCTGCCGGTAAACGTTGCGTTTGTTAATGCGCATCATACCTTTACAGGTAAAAATATTGATTTTTTAAATAATTTTAGAAAGAAAGGTTTTGTTTTCACTAAATTTAAAATGTTATTAAGGACATGAATTTATTAATGCCAGACATTTTTGTTGTTGAAAATAATGTGCCAGATGCCATTTAGTATGAAAAAAATCATTAACTTCAAACCATTTTAGAATGTCTAAGTTTAATATAATTTTATTTACACATAAATAAATACAAATTTAAATTGCCAGACATTAATTCGGTTGCTTACTTATCATACAGGCCGATTTATACCGCGGTATTATGCCTGTCGTTAGAGAGAGACAGTGGCAAAGTAGATAGACGGAAGAGTGACAGGAATACTTTCGAAACAACTTTTTTTAATTTTTATGTCTTCGAGGATGAATATAACAAAAAATTAATATTAAAATTCTAATTAAAACAATATTAAATACTTGATTAAAGTATTTATAACAAAAGGGAAAATATTTTTTAAATATCATATAAATTTAATTGTAACTGAATAAAAGGATTTTATAAAAGATGAAGGAAAAAAAAATTGCCATTAATACAATAACAAAATTCTCACTTTTATTTATACATATTATGTTTATATGGTCAAAATCATTTTTCCATGAAATATGTATTTTCATTCCGCAAAAATGTCACAAAAAACTGATACATCTTCATAGTCGTCATCATTGTCACTGCTCCCATTATTATCAATATCATCATAATCATCATCTTGATTTGTGTTTTGGTTTTCTAGTAGTGTTGGTTCTGGAGCAAAAAAAATCATTATTAGGTTATCATGGTCTAAATAATAATTTACTCTTTCGATTTATCCTATTATAAATAATACTTTACTTTTTATGACAATGTCAGCAACTGATGACGGAAACTGCTCCCCAGCAAACCAAATGAAATCGTATTTTACATCATTGACGATCCACCCGGAAGCTAACGGCGATAAAGGTGATGGATTTTTTAAATGAGCATTTCTCCAAAACTTTGTCACATACCGCACTCTCAATAAATGCTGATATAATGCAGCTTTACATGGTGGTAAACTCGATGAATCGAAACTTCGACATTTCTTTTCGAAATTATCATCGAGTTTTTTCGATTGATAAGTTTTGGAAAACAGATAGAAGCGAACATCATTAACATTTGAAGAGTTAGGCACCCCATACATGGGACATATAAATTTTTCCAAAGTGGTGAATATACGTTCAAGTTCATCGTCGTCATCAGTTATAATCTCTTGACATGCTAACTGATACTCGACAGATTTTTCGAGCAGCATGAAGGGCCTTAGTTTACCTTTCCGAAAAAATGTTGGGGTATAATCGCACCCTGTTATTGCGTGGAAACATGACAAAGATCTTGATATAAATCATTGATGCTTATTAGACGTTCATGGTTTCCTACACCCAATTGGATCCAAAGCTTCAAAGATGCATTCAGATGATCCAAATTGCCGGGAAATATAATCAGAATATCGGAGTCTGAGCAGCGTACAACAACTTGAGCGTCAACGCTTATCTGGCAAATATGATATTTAATTAGAGTATCAGCTTCATGTTCAACACATGATAATGATTCTTCAATACTTCTAATAACTTGGTTATTTACAACGTGATACGAATTACACTTATCCAAGCTTAGATAAATAGTTTAATTCCCAATAAAAGGATACATGTTTTCGTTAGCCCAATGATCAATAAAAAATTTTACGAGAGCTTCCTTGAACTGAGTATTTGTCAGTTAACCAGCAAAATTATTATGCCGAATTTGATTAGGTCCGATGGAAACTGTACTGGTCGTTTCGTTGCGACGTAAACGCTGACAACCTTTTATAGAAGGTGGGAAATGCTGATCAAATACAATATCAATGCGAGGTGATTTAAACTGTTAAATAATTTTAAGGAATTTTTTTGATATGCCATCGAAAGTTTGGGGCACTTCTTTCATGATGTGTAACATGAAGAAACCCCGTCTAAAATACTAATATCAAAAAATAAGGATTGCTGATTGACCTTTCTAAAAAAATTTTTTCCCGAAAACTTTAATTAATTGTGCTTTATATGTTTTACAAACACTACCGTCTGTATGACACATCGATGTTGGTATCGACGTTAGTGGAAATCACAGTACTTTTTCAATATCGACTTTGTTGGTCGTAGATATACCTAAGAGTCGACCAAACGGATCTCGTTGCATTCTTAGCTCAATAACTTTGTTACCAAGAGTTATTGTTTTCTTCTTTGGAGCACCAGCAAAATTAAGCATTTGTTTTTTTTATTGGCTTATCAAATCTATTCCACTCTTCAGCATATTTAGTAATAAACAGTTTCCGTAAATCTTCACCATTTTTCTCAATGTTCAACAAAAATTTCGCTACATTTTCAGGTACAGGCTTGGCAGTTGCAATATTATATAAAATATCTTTGTCTAAACTTTCATCAAATGGATTAATATTATTTTCAAACATTTCATTGAAATCAGAGAGTTGTTTGCCATAAATTTTAATTCTATTTGGTTGCAAATCCGCAGATACGTCTTGTAATTGCTTCAATCCACAAACATCGAGAACGTGAGAGATTATAATAGCTCTAATACTGTGACTTTTGGTCCAGCGTTGACGGGCAGCTAAGGAATTAGTAAAATGTGCAATACCACTTAGGCATCTAGCTGCTTCAGCATTGATAGTCGTCTCCAGTGTGAAATCAATTGGTATGCTCGAAAATGGTTTGTCGGTTCTTTTATTTTTTTAAAACATCCATTCATGAAATCATTTATTAGTCCAGGATGTGTTTCATCTACTTTATTTAGATTGTCAAAATATTTAACACACCATCGAGCATAATTCGGTTGATTTACTGCGAAAAATAAATTGGTTATTTTTGGAATAACATATTTGAATAAATCTTCACCATTGTTCTCAATGTTCAACAAAACTTTCGCTACATTTTCAGGTACAGGCTTGGCAGTTGCAATATTATATAAAATATCTTTGTCTAAACTTTCATCAAATGGATTAATATTATTTTCAAACATTTCATTGAAATCAGAGAGTTGTTTGCCATAAATTTTAATTCTATTTGGCTGCAAATCCGCAGATACGTCTTGTAATTGCTTCAATCCACAAACATCGAGAACATGAGAGATTATAATAGCTCTAATACTGTGACTTTTGGTCCAGCGTTGACGGGCAGCTAAGGAATTAGTAAAATGTGTAATACCACTTAGGCATCTAGCCGCTTCAGCATTGATAGTTCGTATCCAGTGTGAAATCAATTGGTATGCTCGAAAATGGTTTATCGGTTCTTTTTTTTCCAAAACATCCATTAATGAAATCATTTTTTAGTCCAGGATGTGTTTCATCTACTTTATTTAGATTGTCTAAATATTTAACACACCATCGAGCATAATTCGGTTGATTTACTGCGAAAAATAAATTGGTTATTTTTTGAATAACATATTTGAATTTTTCGAAATCTCTCATGCGTATGCTTCTTGACAGGGTAATATAATAGTTTACAAGCTGGATGTAAATCAAATAGAATTGAGCCGTTTTCCCATGCTCACCTTGCCTTGTTTCTTCTACGAATTTTTGATATGCAGATAATACTCTAGTTAATACATTATTAGGTAATTCTATTGGAATAGACGAGTGAGAATTTATAACTTCTTGATAATGAAGGAGATCGTCGATAACTCGATTTTTTGAATGTGTATGATGTCCTGGTTTTCTTAATGTTCCACATAAAATCATGTGTATATATAAAGCATTATTTAATCACAAAATTTGCCATTATACTTCAAGCAGAAATTTTTCACCCCATCTGATAATGCAGATTCGTAGATGTATAACTGAAACTCAAAATAAATCAGAAATTATTTAGATGGTTCTAAGCCCCAGGATGTCAAATCCTTAAGGGCTCTTAACTTTATCTCGAGGAATGGAAATATGAACAATTTTCAAACACGTATAGTCCTTTTAAATTTAAATTAAATAATTCGAATCTTTTACACATTATTTACAAAGGATTATGGCTTCAAAAAAGTACAAAATGTTTGAAATATAATCAAAATTTTAAAAATTATAAGCATATGAAAATATGTAATAAATATTAAATAATTTTTGCATTGCGCTCGCTATTTTCTAAAATAGTAGCCTCTGATGTATAAAACATTATAGAATTATAAAATGTATCACACTCTTTAAAAAAAAAATCAAAATATTTGAAAAATATTGAAATACTTTAAAAAACTTTGAAAATATATATATTTTTTTATTTTTTAAAAATATAATTTATTATTCTACAAGTATAAAATTACTACAGAGTAATAATGGGATACATTTAACTTAATAAATCAACTTATAACTAGAAGAATTAAAGCTACTATTTTAAAAAAAATAACATGCACAATGTAAAACTTAAGGTAACTGGGACGTCTGCGAGAAATAAAACTGAACTTTTTTTTTACACCAAATTTAAATGGTAATCACTTACTTAAATTAAAAGCAACGGAAGTAAAATTTTTACGTTGAATTATCTGTACATTTTTGCACCTGTTAATGTAAAAAAATTCCATTTTAAATTACAATTAAATCTGTATGAGCAATAAACAGTCAACAACTGTTTTTTTTTTTTTTATTTTCGAGACATGTTCTTACCTTTAGGTACACTTTGCATAAAACCCACTGCATATATAGCTATAAAATTTTACAGAGTTTTTGCAAACATAATAATCTATAAAATGAATGAAAAGAAATTTTAAAAAATAAATTTATAGAAACTTAAGAAACTTTTAAATTTAGTGATTCAAATATCCTTTAAATTTTACGCATAAATTATGCTACATCTAAAATTTGTGTATGTTTATTTGAAAACGAATTCATTCACTTTTTTGAAAATTTGCGGATCTTAGAATATGCAAAATATCAGCAATATAAGTAAGGCAGATTTTGATGAAAGTGTACCGGAATGAACAAAAAATGTATTTTGAGAAAATCGCAAATTAAGATATTTTCATCTATGATTTGTAAAATATTTTTTAATGTAATATAAAGTCATACCATAATTAATTAGATTATTTTGCCTCATTTTTCAGTTTTTAAATTGTAAGTTTAAAATTCTAGATTATTTAGAAGTCTTTTTAATTACTCTTTCTTTACTTCATCGACACGTGTTGCCAACGATTCACACCTTCTTCCGTCTAAAATACCAAAAATTTATGTCTATAAGTTTTAGTATTTTTACTTCACTTTGTACATCATCATTACAGGATATTAGACAATTCCTTATACATATTTTTATTGTTATAAAAATACACAAAGAAAATGTCTTTGATTAGTTAAAAAAGTTAATTTGATGTCTTATTTAAATGTCTCTTTTTGTACTCAAACATATGAATATTTATTTTAAAGTAAAACCAATATTTATAAACATATAGAGCAGTGTTTCTCAAACAATGGGGCGCACCCCCTTGAGGGGCGTGATGACTCTATGAAGGGGGCGCGAGCATATTAAAAAGTCGAAAACAAAAGATTTTTTAAAAAAATTATTAATTTACTGAAAATAATCAAACAAAATGCTTTTTGATATAATAAAATATAAAATACACATTTACACTGATTTATTATACTTATAAATGTATCCGTACTGTACAATGTATTTTATTATTAATTTAACAGTATTAAGTTTTTTTAAGAACAAGTTTGACAATTATCGGTGTCCCCATGGGCTTGTATTATCACTTATCTTGATAATTTGTTCGGTGTTTCATTAAATCTTTAACTGCCGATTAAAAGTTCGCGATTCTCTCCCCAATGACACCGTTTTTCACGTAGACGAGATACGTGAAAAACGCTATTCTGATGGGGATTTTTTAGGGGGAGAAGAAAATGAGTAAATAAGCAAATCCTTTGAAATGAGTAAATCCTTCGCAAACACTGTCAAGGTCCTCTTATTACATTCCAAAGCCTTCGGAATAATTTTATGGGTAGCACTGCACAGAATAGATCGTATTTCGGAAAGACGTATATATACATCCAGAAAATTAAGGCTTTGTCTGAGCGAGACGTTTATGTACGTCGGTGACACATCAGAGGTTAAAGGCGTATTGTAGTTTTAGTGTCAAAGTACACTATTATTGAATTCAATGTATTGTTATAGTATGGAGGGGGCGCGATGAAACTGATGATTGAATAGTGGGTCGCGTATATTGAAAGTTTGAGAAGCACTGATATAGAGTTTTATTCATGAGTATTCAAATGTTAACAATAAGCAGTTAGGAAAAACGAAATGTCCTGTTTACAAGCTGTGCACTTAATTTAGAATAATCCAGAAGATCCACTTCGTAATAAATACACTTGCTTTATAATTTAAGAACTACACTCAGTATTTATTATTATTCAATAAATTTGAACATATAATATAGAAAAATTACATTCTTCGTATAGAAAAATTAGTTTTTTACAATACATATTATATACAAAATGCATTTTGAAGAAAGTGTATCTGAATCATACTTACATCACATTTGTTTACAATTTTAAAATTTAATTTTCTAGCGTTTTATTTATCGCATTTTCATAAATAATGCATCAATTGATTCAGAAAAGTGCCCTCTATTTTTTAAAAGTAAAAACAAAAAGGGAAAATTTAAAGAAGTTTCACGTCCCAGTTATCTTAATTAATATTTGTTGTATAGAAATGTTCCGTATTTTCATATGCTTACCAATTTTAAAATTATGATTATATTTTAGGCATTTTATACTTTTCTGAAGCTCCATTCCTTTATAAATAATGTGTAAGAGATTTGAATTATTTAATTTTAATTTCAAATTGTTATATATATTTGAATATTTTTAGATTTTTAGCCCCCAGAGAAAGTTAACACCTCTGAGATTTCTTAAGGATAGACACGAATATTTCTGAAGAATTAAGAAGGTGTACTATGTACATTAAATTTTCCTATACCGTGATTTTGAAGTTTTAATAAAGTATTTCTTGTAAAAGAGCTGAATTTAATGCCCAAAGGGAATAGAAGCGACACCAGAGAAGTAAGTTATGATAAATGCACATCAATTGTAGAAAGACATTTATTTTTCTTTATCAACTCCTCTTGCATGCTTCACTCAAGAAACCGATGAGAAAATACACAGGTTAAGTAGAAAAGCAACTTCTGCGTCGTTCGGACTCAGATTCTTATGAATTCTTTTACTGGAACGTAAAAAAAAGAACAATTCATATTTACTCAGCTTGTGTAGTCTAAAGCAAATGCAAACGTTAGGATAACCTCACATTGTTATTGAAATTTCTGTTAGAAATCATAGTTTTTGAATTATGGATTGCAAAATGCTTATTTAAATTTTCTCTCGACTTTATGTATTTCAAATTTATTTATTTATTGTTAATAAAACCTATAACATTTTTGAATGCTTTTGTGTAGTATTCTGAAGAAATATTATTATCTTTTTTGTTTGGCTAGCTATACTATAGATTGTTTAAGAAGAGAACTGATTTGTAAAATTTATTTAAGAAGATAACGTATGAAGTACGATTTACATTACATCACTGTACGTACACAGAATAAATTCAAACACGCAAGGTAATGGCTACTGTTGTTACATCCTGCTCACAGGTGAAAGAAATTACATCTGTTGCAAAAATGACTTAGGAATTTACATATGAAATGTAGGAACTTGTGACAGAGCTTTATCGCGTCTTCTAACTAAAAACCCTCTTGGGAAATCTTTGGGGCCAGAATGGCAATTCTTTTCAACCAACTCAAGAAGAGAACGCGATTATGCAGATTAAGAATGTGTAAATATTGGATCTTTAGTATTCGAGTGAGGGTTCTAAGAGAGGTTCTATGAGGATGTCTAATAGTGCTAGCGAGGTTGGAGAAAGTTCTAGGAAGTGCTAGGGGAGTTCTATGAGTGTTAAGTGAAGTTCTAAGAAGGAGAATACTAAGCGGGTTCGAAGCCCGAAGCTTATCTATTTGCCGCATCAAGTAGGGTCAAGTATTATATTGATGATATAAGGACTGGTAGCTGTTCGCCTTGGATCAGCGGTAAGATAGATTATATTAAACATTAATACTAGAGTAGATTCTAATAAAGTTAAGGAATCATCTATAAATATAGATTCGGTGATTTATTGAGCTATTTGTTAGAATAGCAGTTTAAGTTATATTATTCCTGATCAAAAGCTTCCTAGACTTGTGTTGTTTTGCTGAATATAAATTGAGATAATCATAAACTAATTTTAGTATGAAATCTTTGAGTTGTCAGTCTTTTACCCCCTCAAACTAAAGTCGCAGGGATGGTGAAGAGAGAATACCCACAGCTCGTGGGCTATCACAAACTTTCTAGAAGTCGTTACTGTGAGGATAATGATAGAACAACCGAATGAGTGTTTATTAATGTCACGCTCTAAAGTAACAATAGGGCTGTTGACTATGGACAACGGACGAGGATGCGACACCTGTACTGGCACACCCCCATCTAAATCTAAACTCCCCATTATGACATCTGGATGACTTTGAGCCACGGCAAAGTGACCTTTCTACAGGGCGTATCTTCAGAGGGGTAGGGCACAAATTTGTGATTCACCAGCCACAAGGTTACATCGACCACGTAACGTCGGGGGCAAAGCATGTTTATTAGCGTTGTACAATAAACCAACACAGGATCTTTTCGTGGAGAACTTCGTAATTTTAAACCACAATCAAGTGACATGAAAGATAAGTGAGTGCGCATACCTTTTCCTAACATCAACACCATTCCGATGGAAGACTTTGAGCCAAGAAAGATTTCACGTGCATCAGCCCCTCTAAATAGTTCTTCTTCAGTAGCATCAGAACTCGAACGCGAGAGTCGATAACGTTAGTCACGGATTCTCGATCATGACTACAAGACTACCACGGCCACACATCGAGGCAAAAACTAAATACATGGATTTAATTAAAGTTTTGGAGACCAGCATATGAGAATAATTCTGTATGGTATACTCAATTAGAGGCAGCAGCTAATGTATTGAAGATGATGAAACGTTCTGAAAAAATGACCATTATTGTTGTTGTTACTTATCACATCTGATCGAAATTAACATGTCATCAAATTCATCGTGGCAAGGAGGGGGGAGAAGGAGAGTACAATCTATAGTTTAGGAGCTACCTTTTGAGCACTATACTGGTAACAGAACGATTTGGCTGCGTTTCATTCCAATACTGAGGGAAAATATGCTTAGGGGAGGTCAGCCCTCCCCAATTCTTTTCCCTTACCACTAAATTTTCGAGAAGTCTTTCCGCTCGTCAAATATTTCGAGTCCCCCCCCATGCCGAGAAGGCAGTATTCATTTATAAATATTTCGAATTTCGAACCCTGTCCTTCGGTTCAATAGTCAGCATCACTACCCAGTATCCCCGTTCAGGCGAGGCCAAAAATTATTAGAAGACCTGTTTTTTTTAATTTGATGTCTACGGACTGCCAGGAAAACATTTCGCTAAATTTCGAAAGATGGTTTATCCCTTTGACGTTCACTGGTTTCACACCGAAACCACACGATAAACATTTTTTAAAAAAACAAATTAAATTTTTTTTTACCCCAATAAGAGCTGTTTTCGAATTTTTGTTCTTTTTTCAAGCAATAAATGGCAGCACAACAGCTATATTTAACGATTGAGACCTCCTTAATAGAAAAATATTGACGTCACTTTAACCCTAATAAATAACATTAACACCAAAAATATTTTTAAAAAATAGTTATTTTAAACTGTGACACGCGATTTTACTATGAATCTTTCAAATTATTAATTACAGCTTTCAATCATTTTGATAAATAAACAGTAGAGATGAAGTTAAAATTTATGGTTTCACCGCGAAACCAAATTCCAGTAAGAGGCGGTATTGGAAGTCTCTTGGCGCCCGCGTTCTAAAGCGAAAATTCTCTCAGCACCTGACTTTCTAAAGCACTATTTGTTTATTGCATGTTTAGAAAAATATTTAAATACTTTGAAATTATAGTGAGAAATTGTTATATATAAATATATTTATCCGCGCTCTAAAATTCTGCCACTCTGTGAAGCAGCACATGTAGCATATGCCTAAATGCGATCTGTGACTACATAATAGATTTAATCATTCTATCTTCATAGTTATGGATGCAAAATTTATATATATTAAAATTTTTTTGTTAAGAAATATAAGTTATTTTCAGTATATAGTGTAAAATATATATAGTTTTATGTACAAATTTGTATTAAAAATTTTAAAAGTACAGACACATTTTAAAAAATAATTAAAAACTTTTAAAATATATTATTTTTCCTTAATTAATTTCGTGAAGAATATAAAAGTTTTATGGTCATAAAATAATATATATTTTTTTTAATAATCTTTTGGATTGGTCAGTTTGAGTAGGAAAAATGGACCCCGTTGCTGTTCACTGGTTTCACAGTGAAACCATAAATTTCTCGAAATTGAAAAATACTAATTTTTTCTTTTTTGTATATGTGTGATCATCTTTATTTTTGTTAGCCGTTTTTGAAATTATTTTGTTAATTTTTCAAAGGAAATGTGTAGTGAACTTTAAAGAATTATGAAAAAGGAAGATTTGGTCAAGTTTTATGTCACTGGCGATCAAACAAAAACAATACAGAACGGATGTTTATGGGAAGATAATGGATACCACTGATACAGATACGATTGTGAAGGAGACGAATTCTGGTTGTTTTTAGGGGGTTTTTTTCATGACTAATATTATTAAAATATACTAAGTGTCTCAGAACAAGAACTTTTTAAGGAGGCAATTAACTATACATTAAATAATTTTTTAGTGAAGTAACTGAGAAAACATTTAAAAAAATCTAGCAGCCTCTATAATGACTATATATTCTTATAAGAACGCTTATTAATGATTCGTAATATTAAATGCATACGAGGCTTTCTAAAAATGCATATACGATTATTTACTGCTCAAATTTGATGCATACCTAAGAAACGAAAAATACTAGAACTATGCATTACTTGTTCCCGTTTTCAGAAAGAAAAATTTTCT
This sequence comes from Trichonephila clavipes, assembly GCA_019973935.1. NCBI lineage: Eukaryota > Metazoa > Arthropoda > Arachnida > Araneae > Nephilidae > Trichonephila > Trichonephila clavipes. The sequence continues at coordinate 73,783 of BMAU01015921.1, forward strand.
TTAAAATTTTCATGTATGAAACAAAGGCATTAGAATTCATTAACGTATGTTTAACATTTAAAGAAAAATGTGAAGTTTTTACTTAAAAAAAAATAGTTGCAAATTCTGCATTACGTAATATTGGACTTTAAAGAGTTAAATTTCTAAACTAATTTAATAACTTTATCATTAAATTTTAATTTCTTTCATTTTATATACATTGTGAGTGTATGTACATAATATAAAATACTTTTTTCCCCTAGAATGTGTTTGGATTTTGAAACAATCCTAAACAGGACTACACACACTTTATGAACCGAAACTATTTTTCATCAAGTATGATGGTGTATAAAATGTTTGAAAAGTTTAATCTCAATATAAAAATATAGATTTAAATATAAGCTGTCTCTGCATTGAAAATCTTTTTTTTTATATAAAGTACTTAACTGTAGATAATCCCTATGCAATTTTTTCGCCCATAAACCTTCAACTATTCTCTTTAACTTTAAACTAAAGCATGCTTTTCACTATACAAAAAGCACACAAACTGATCTAAACAGCAAATGGAGGGTTGTGTTGAGCTATTTCGTATTTTTTAAGCGCCTATTTTTAAGAAAATACGATTTAACGATTGAATAAAAACATCCTAAGGATTTTCATCTGAAAACTCGTTATTTCTTCGAGCATCGAAAATCTTTAAGCCTTTTTTGAAGATTTTACGTAATCTTCTCATAATGACTAGACTTTAAAAAAAAGTTTTCATTTTTTAAAGAACGATTGTGTAGTTCTTTTTTCTTTTAATTCGAAAACTTTGTTTGGGCATAAAAGAAAAAGGTGATGTTTAGAGTTTTGACTCTAACACTGAAGTGTTTCAGTGTTTAACTATATTACTACTGACCAAAGTTTGCAACATTTACAGACAATTTATGAAGTAGAGGGAGCGGCGCTTCTCCTATCACTTACGATCCAATCATAATTTTCATCCTGACCCTCTCCAGACAACAAGTATGCATCGAAATGAATAACACTGTACGTTGATGCTAAAGCTGTACAGTTGCTTAAATTTAAATATGCTATTCAATAAAAATAATTGTCAACTCATCACGATCGGAATTTCAATTTAAAATACTGTAATTTGTCTATAGAATATTAATGTTTAATTTTAACTTAGTATTTTGGTTAAAGAAAAGAAAGAAGTTAAATAAGTTATCATCAGCGTCGCATCATATTGGTGCCAGTGTGACCAGTCGTCGGAATTTTTTTTTCTTTTGCATCATCTGATGTCGTGAATTTTTTTTCTTGATGGGTCACCGAACATTAATCCTACTTCATCTGTTAAACATGTAAAAACTTTTTATTGTGTGCCATTTTGTTTTGATTGTATCTATTACTTCATTTTTCCAGTTGTGAATTTTTTTTCTCGCAGTATTTTTTTTTTATTATTTAGATATTTAGAGATGTTGTTAATGTATTTTTTTCTTATGCTCTTTGTTAGTATATGTATGTGTGTATTCAATATCTTAACTGATCTAGCTATGATCTCAATTTCTTATGTGTTGATATGTTTGTATTGTGCATTTTAGTGTGTTCAAATTTTTTTTTTCCATTTAATCAATTCGAGTGTATATTGTCATATGGAGTACGTGTTTCGTTGCTAGTTAACAATTTTTTTTGGCCCGAATGTTTGAAGTGGTTCAGTTAATTGATTATGCTTGCTGTTCTCGTAATAAAATTTCTTGTGTTGTTGCTGTTTCAAATTGTTCATTATGTTTGCGCTTGGAATTGAGTTTTTTTTTTTTCTGAGATGTTAAGGTTTGTCAATTTTTTTTTTTTGATCTGTTGTTCTGATTGAGATGAGATTTTAATTGTTGGAGCGATGTGTTGTGTTTGGGGAATAAGTATTGGTTATATCGATTTTTTTTGTGGACATGTAGAGCATGTTAGAGCATTGGACTTCGTAAATGCGCTTGATTTGTTGTTGTAATTTTTTTTCTCTCTCCTTGTTTCTGTTAAAGTTTGATTTGGAGTTGTCATGCAAATTATTTTTTTTTTGGGGGGGGGGGTCATTTTGTCGCTTGGAAGTGTTGTGTGGGGATTGAATCTTGGCGGATGTTGGTTCACTCCGGCGCTTTAGGAGGAATTTTATCCCTCGCCCCCCTGCTGTCGCAAGCGAGATCAGATATTCAGCCTCTCTTTTTCTCTATAGGGTCGCAATTCACCCCCCCCCTTTTTTGTTGTTTGTTACTTTTCTCTCGGAGCTACTCGATGATAATATTTTTTTTTTCTCTCGACGCAATAGCCTTTCTTTCGTAATATTTTCTTTTGTCGAATTTTGTGGAAATCTATCTTGCATCATGATTAATTACAATTTGGTTATTTATATTGCATTTTTCAAATTTGAATGAAACTTAGCTGAACTTAGCGATCGTTTTTTTTTTTTTTACAAAAGAACAAAAAAAGGGAAATTTTGGTTTTGCTCTTACATTTAATTCACATACTTTCCGCTGGAATTTTTTTTTATAACTATGCAACTTGTGTCATGTCGTTTTCTGATGTTTAAATGAGACATTGTTGTTATTAGTTATTTAATGAATTTTTAGCTCAGATTTTTTTATGCACCTTGTTTTATGTCATGTTTGATGTTTCAGTGAGATAAAATTTTGTACTTAGTTATTTAATGAATTCTAGCTCAATTTTTTTTTATGCAATTTGTTTCATGTCTTGATTTGATGCTTAAATGACATAATGTTGTATATGGTTAATATCAATTTTAGCTCTAGATAAAAAAATTTTGATGCTATGTGTTTTATGCAATATATAAAATTTGTTGTTTGTAAAATTTTTTTTTTATTTAATTTTGCTATGCGAATCATGTATGCACGTCAATTTTAATTTTATAAATTTTAAGCTATAATTCATGTTTGCAACAAAAATCAAATTTTGAGGTCCTTGGACACCTGTCATTAAATTTGAATGTTGTTACTATACATACATATTTGACATTTTTTATTTATTAAACAATTTTGTGTTGCGGTTATTATCTAGTATTTTAAATAATTTTTTCATACAAAAAGGTTCCTTTATTGAATAAGTTAGTTCATGCTGATTTGATTGTGTATAACTGTGTACTTTCTTGTTAAATTTTGAGTTTGCATAAAATATTTATTTTTTTCGTAGCGGTACTTTGTCAGAAGCAATTTTAGTGATAAGTTGTGTTAGTGTATTAATTTTAAGTGTGTGGCTATGTATTACTGAATAATGATATCTTTGGAATTTATGCTTGTTAAGATATGGATAGAGGTGGTTGTTTGAATATTTTCCCTAAGAAATTATGTTTAAACTTAACTTTGTTCTGTCATATGATAGCTAATTTTAACTTAAACTTTTATAGTCTTTCGGTTAGGTGTTTCAATGCTCATTTAATTTTTGTTTTTTTTTTTTTTTTTTTTTTTTGCTATAGATGTGAATTTCTTTTGTTTGCTTAGGGCTCTAGTTAAATTGTGGTTTGGTTAAATGAATGTGCAGTCAAAATAATTTTGTCTCGCTTGTGTGCTAAACTGTACTAGGAATTGAATGTTTTGTTTGATGTCGATATAGTACTTCTGTTGGGTTAGATTAATTGTGGTTTGGTTAAATGAATGTGCAGTCAATCATTGTGTCTCGGTTGTGTGCTAAACTGTACTAGGAATTTAATGTTTTGGTTGATGTTGATATAGTATTTTTGTTGATTTAGGTTAAC
>BMAU01015921.1:82500-101582 GCA_019973935.1 Trichonephila clavipes
CTTACTCTAATCTAGCTAGAAAACTTCGCCTATATATAGTAATCTTAATTTGCATATCACGATTTCTTCTTCCGAAGGGTTGGTTGTAAATAACGCGAATTGATAGCCCAAAGATTTCTTAAAAGGGTTAGAGGAATGTACGACAATAGATCCGTCACAAAGTTCTGTGATAACAATGAGGGTCAGATCCAAAGTTTGCAATCGCCAGCATCATCGTTCTTTTTATGAGGGCACCAAACAATTGCGCCCCGCTACAATAAATACCTAAATAATCCTAGTATTTATGTCGTTACATGGTCGTAACATTGTAGTTCATTATTTATAACAGTTAGTTTCAAATTATTGCTTCTTTTTTTTTTGTGTTGCTAAATGGAACTTCCTTTCAGAAATAACTGATAATTTTCGAAATGTAAATATCAGAACCATTGATTAATACCAGAAGCCCAAAATATCCTAGTCAATCATTCACAGCATAACTACAAATTATCAGAATCAATAATTAAAATCAGAACAACAAATTATCAGAACCAATCATTAAAATCAGGACTACAAAATATCAAAACCAATTATTAATATCCTAACCATAAAACAACAGAACCATTCATTAATTTCATAATTACAAAATATCAGTACTAGTAATTAATATCATAACCACAAATTATCAGATCCAATCATTACTATCGCAATCACAAAATGTCAGTGAGAGAGAGAACCAATCATATATATATATATATATATATATATATATTACTATCAGACCACATTACTATAACCACAAATTATCAGAACTAATCATTAATATCATAACCACAAAATATCAGAGCCAATCATTAAAAAATGACATAGATCAATACTTTCGTACAAAACATGAGAAAAAAACATTTTTCAAAGAATAGTAAGCATTTTTCTACTTTTAGAAGGAAAAAAGCCCACAATCACATTCAATATCAGTAAACAGGGTTTCAAATATCTTTGGGGTGCAAGTAATTCACATCAAAAAATATATATATTTTTCTCTATCAAACTTTAGTACTTTCTATAGTATAATCCAATGAATATAGGGTGTAACTTCATTTGGAGGTATCCTTTCTACCTTTCATGTTTCAGGAATCATTTTTCTTCCTGATATATAAAAAGTATCAACCGAAATCGGACTTTTCCCCTTCTTTTTCAATCTGATTTTTATTTCTTATCGATAGAATTTTATTTCTGAAATTTATTGCGACGGCGGCTACTAACTCAGAACGGAAAGTTTACAACAGAGGAAACGAGGAAACTAAATACATCCTTTTGTATCTTGATATTACAAATTTCAGGAATAAAATAGAATGAACGTGTTATATTGTATTGGAAATTTGACTAAGGTATCCGACTACGTTCGAACGGTGATTTTGCAAAAGCGTACAAATGGATAATATATATGATATTTAGTGTCACTTAGATTAGAAAATGTATATAAAATTGTTTTAAGAATAGTATTACAATAAAAAATTATTTAAGTACCATATATTGACAAAAAATGAACATAGAATGACCCATTTTTGAAATATTCTCCTTTTGAAAAAATACTTCTATTATAATAATATTTCGTCTGTATACAGCTCAGACCTCTGTACAGAGGCTCAACTAGAATTTTTAAAACAAATAACTTAGAAGTGGGTTTATCCATGTTTTTTGACAATAGAGGGGAGAAATTTGAAAAAAAAAAACGCCGATAATTATTTCAATTGGTTGTGATTCTGAAAAATAATGTGAATTTTTCTAAAATTATAATTGAGCCTCTGTACAAACGTCTGAGCTATATACAGGCAAAATAGTATTATAAGAGAAGCATTTTTTACACAAGGAGAATATTTTGAAAAAAGGTTATTCGAAGTTAGTTTTTTGCCGAAATATTGTATTTAAATATTTTTTTTCGTCACAATGTCCTTCAAACAATTTTATACATGTATTCTAATATAACACTAAATATCATGAAAATTATCCATTTATGCGCTTTTTTTAAATCACGGTTCTGAACGTAGTCGGATACCATGTGACGAATCTGTACGGAACCTTTCCACTAATCTTCTTAGGCATCTTTTTGGGGAATATAAATTCGCGTATATTTCCAATCAACTCCAAGAAAATAAACGGGATATGCAAAGTAGGTAAGGTATTTAAATCGAGCGGTGTAAGCTAACGATCTTGATGAGGAAGGCTATTGAGCCAGCAACAGTAACCTCAATCTTAGAGGATTCCAGGACATTAAGATAGTGAAGACTTCGTGCTGCTAGTCTACTGAAGAACGAGATATAACCAGTGGTAAATATAATTTATGTACGCTTAAAATAAGCGTTAGTTTAGTCAAATTAGTTAATGAAAGTTAATAATTCGAGTACGTTATTTCTCGGACCTCCTATTTCGGTAGACCTTATTTGATCTTGAGCGTAATTATTAATTAGTTGCAAAATTCGTAATTTAATTTAATATAAAAAGTAAATCCCTTTATTTGACGTAACATAAAAGTATTATATGTTATTAGAGTTTTTTTAGACTTGAACTAATAAATAATTATTATTATTATACAAAATGGCTGTTAGTTATTCTTTGCCTCAAATTAATTTTGGTGTCCAGTGTGAGACCCAGGGGGGCTCCATAACCTGAAGTCGCATAGTGTATAAACTATAGGGTAAACCAAAAATATTACACAGGTTATAAAAATTCATTACAAAATAATCATTTAATTCGGGGGCGGGCTTAAAGTATCCAAAATTACGGTTTATTATTACTAAGGAGACAAGGTTTTTTACAATGAAAAGCAGGACGAAAATTTAAAGAAAAAATTACACGAAATATTTTATTAATTTAAACCAAAATACGATAATTATAGATTTTGGTGTCAGAGGGCCGCATTCCATCCTGTTTGAATACGTCGCAGTGCACGCGTGATTGATTTTAATTCCGTTAACCAAAGTACGCAGTACACTCTTTACTGTTACATCTTGACTAATGAAGTCAGTGTAAAAAGTTTATCGTCTGCGATTAACGAATAATGCACGGATTTAATGCATGGTTGAAAAGTTTATTACATTCTGATGCGGAGTTCCGTAATAATAAGCCATTACTTTTGGATACTTTAAGCCTGGACCTCCTTCATAACAATGTAACTTTTGTATCCCTAGATAGTCCAGTTTCAGAAAGATTTTTTTTATCCATGCAAGAAGGACTTTAGGGAACATCATCTTCGGTCGAAATGGCGTCAATTCAAAAGAAAGCTCATCGTGTGCTTTGGTTTCCAGAAATGAATTCACCACTTATTAATACTGAGCGTAAATTTCGATGTTGTTATGAACGTCCTGATGCAAAGTCAATAAAACGATGGTATGAAATGTTTATAGAAACAGCCAGCGTAACAGAAGACACGTCAAAATATACTTAATGGAAACTGAAAGGCTGCCTAGATATTCTTTAAGCTACAAAGATGCCACTCGTTGCAATTTACTGAAGTAAATGATCTTATAAAAGCTCATAACTGTACTTGCAATACATCCAAACAAACATACGCCTAATTATAATGTTTGAGCATAATATATATTTATATATCAAGCAATACTTTTGGTTTATTTACATATTACAACAATATACAAATATGTATTTTTCTCCTATTCTGAATAAAGTATGAAAGGAGAACATGTCATTAAAAGTTGGTGTGAGTGAATACGATTAATTTAAAAAGAAAGAAACATATCGAATACAGCTGCAATGCAGAGTAAAACATGTTTTTATTTAATAACACTGTAAAACTATTTTATGGAGAAAAAAACCCCAGTAAATAAAAAAAATGTACCACTTTCCACTTACTAATGTATTTACAAAATGTTACGTTGTTCCTGTACAAATTTATTAAACAGAAATAAAAATGAAACTTGGTACCGAACATTTAATGCCGATCAAAATCGTCCCTCTTTTGAGGTTAAAAATGTACTTTAAAAATAAAATATTATTTTCCAATATAATGTGTTTTAGTTGAAAAAGAATATAGACAAATTTTTCTGAAAAAACTTGGATTAAAATAAAAAAAAAGATCTAGTTTTTTTTAATAAATAAGAATTTGTATAAATATATATACATAATTCTAAGGTAGCGTTGAGGTTACAAAACCACGCCTTTTACTTTAAACGTAAGACAATGTTTTGGCACATTCTGAAAATTTGTTTCTTTAGTGTTTATTTATTGAAGATCATGTTTTAGAAAGAGGTGTTTATATAAATATTTTTTACATTAACAAATAAATCCACCGTTTTTATTTTAAATAAAATCACCCTGCATTATCTATTAAAATTGAACAAATGTGAGTTTTAGTACGTGCGTGTTATTTATTTAATTTTTTTATAAATATTTGATCCATTTGGGCATTTTTTAAAATTTTAAAAGACATTTAATTTTTGTAACGGTTTAGACACCTGAACCTTTACTGAAATTTCTGAGAGGATTTTAACCAATATGAACTGTATCTTAAAAGATGAACTTGGTTCAAAAATTTACCAAGCAGTTCTATCCCCTTTAAAGCCCTTTCGTGTTGGGTGTGCCATATATGCACCAGTCTCAACCCCCTTATCGGACGGCAGGCCGTTCAATGGACTTTTCCGTAGGGACGGGTAATCTTGTAGAACCTGTACAAAAGTGCTTCACTGGAGCATCTTCCTGCCACCGGTGACATTTGTTGAAGTTACGTATATGACTTACGCCTCTACATTGTTTCCCATTGATCAGTATGCCGTCACGAAATGGTTAACTGTTTTTTTTACACCAAGTGGTATGCCCAAATTCAAAAATGTCAATCATTACAATGAATTTGCTTCTTTTCAATGGTATAATAGTTTTCTTACTCCCTTAGACTCATTTCACACGAGTCAACTTGTGCCGTGCCTGACAGAAGGAGCAAAATGTCAGAAGCTAGTTTTAAATAGAAATTGAAAAATCCCTCCCCCAGTGATCAACTGACAGTCCTTCAAGCACTCGAAAAATCCCCACTTTCTCCACCCCATTAGTTAAGTGCACTAAAGGGATACTGTGAAAGCTACGCTCTTCACACGTGGCTACTTGTGTATTGGAAGTGGAGAGGGCTTTTCATTGCATCTTCATTGGGCTTTTGTGTCTGGTATTGACTTTTCTGAATTCCTTTCAGTTTCCCTTTTCACAAAAGAAGTTTGGTGACAGGAAACTCGTAGACAGGCATAAAGTTGCCTCGAATGAAAACCACCTTACTCCCTGAACTGCAAAGACATCTATTGCTCAGCAGTTAGAAACGATTGTCTCATGACGTAAGGTAATAATTTTGACAAAGAGAGAGAAAGCAGTATTACTGTAAAGAACCTTACTGAAGAGCAGTTTTGATACCCTAGATCAGGGGTGACCAACATTTGAGGAAGAGAGCCACTATCTAATAAATGAGCAAATATGCATGCCGCTTCAAAGAATTTCAATAACAAACAAAAAAGAAAATATATGATAAGTTGAAAAAATATTAATGATGGACTTATTATTGGATTTTTAAGTAAATAGCACATTTTTTATGCGTCTAAGTTGCGAACATTTTAAAATTACATAATAAATAAGAAAAAAGTACAAATTAAGGTTGTAGGCTCCAAAATCGAGACAAAAAGCAAGGTTTTAACAAAGGAAGAGCAACGAGAAATTGGGTTGGAAGAAGTGCAATTTTTCCCTTTAATCTTAAATTACTTAAATGCCCCCTCCCATAATATGGGTAAGAAGTGCTGATTCCTATAGTCAAACTTCATTCTTGAGTAAGAAACACTCATTGGGTAATTCATTGTTTCTTCCGGATATTTTAACACACGATCCCTCAAAATCCAAAATCTTTCGAATGCAGTTTTTTTTTGGATACCTAGAGCACACAACAATGAAGGAGTGATTCTACATGACAATTTTCTATTGTGGCTCAAATTTTAATAACCTTTAATTTTTTTAAAAAAATTTCGACAAATCTTCGCGTGCCACTGTCACAGCTCCACAGTGCCACAGTGTGGTACAAGTGTCGCAGGTTGCCCCCTCACCTGCACTAAATAATGAACAGCTGATACGGAGGTGTCGTCATATAATAGGGCCATTATTTTCCATCAATCAAGTACAGCAAAAATTAAAGTATGCTACGAAACTTTTACAATCAACATTCAAACATGTCAAAATTGTTATGTGTTTAAAGCTCTCTGAAAATTTAATTATGATGGTAATAAGAGAATAAACTTAATTTATATAGTTAACTCTGCTCTAAAATAGATATCAATACCATTTATATATATGACATGTTTTGAGCCAGAATCAAGAGTTAATTTTAAAAAAAAGTCTTCATATTCAAGTAATTCTAGATATTATCCGACGCTCAGAGCAGAGAGAAAAAGCACGCCACCATGAAAAACTAAGTATGTTACCACTTAAATACATATGTGATTATCGCGGATTTCATGAGTGTACTTGAAAGTTAATGCTGATATGTAGGGCTATCAGGAATCAGAAATGTTTAAGGGTTAGGCCATCTGTTTAGGAGAAATAATTGCGTGATTAATGTGATACTTGAAGATGTAACAAAAAATAAGAGTTAAATGCTAGACAGGGAAATTAATTTTTAATCTAATTTAATTATCCTTTCATATATCAATATTTTATATCAATACTGTCTTTTTTTACATGTCTGTGATTTCGCACTTTAATTCGAGTTTCAAATTTTGTATTATTCTAGAATTTTTACGAGTTAGTATTTATAAACGTGGCACTTAAAAGTAACTCGAGGGTAACTCAGTTAAATCGCCAAATCGCTTAAAGCTAGATATTTCAGCAGAAATCCATTAAAAAATTCTTAAATATCATGAAAATGAAGTAACTAAGAGATCATAAATGAGAAAAAAGCCCTAAGATCTCGCTATATATTCTGAAAAATAAAATCAGATTTTTTTAAAAAAATAAATCGATGAAATAGAAAAAGTTTTAAAAATTGTTAACGGTTATTATTAGTTTAAATTGTTCAAGTCAAAAATTCCTATCACTTATTGAATCAAACAAGAGATCAGAAATTGGCAAACCCCATCATGTAAATATATATTAAATACCAAAATTTGTTATCCAGTTTGATTTTACATTTCAAAAATGACTTTTGAGGAAAATAAGTTTATCTTAACTACACTACTGTTTGTAGTGTACATTACCATGAAGGAATCATCAGAATTAAATGAACTTTGCAGCAAATATCAATTGCAGGACGTTACGTAAAACAGTAAAGTTTCAGAGCCACTGCGCATGTGGGGAGTGCGCAGCGCCCTCTGGACTGATGCTGAAAGCGTATAAATGGAGGGCTCTAGCGGGACGTTGAAAATATTAAATAGTTATTTGTTAGTGGCGAAAGTTTAGTGAAACCAAAGTAGGCCTCCACAACGCAATGAGGAGAAATTCCAACAACTTACGTAGTTTAAGCGGAAGAGGATTATCAGCCTTCGACAAGGAGGATTTTCCTATCGCACAATAGGAACTCGTATGCAGCAGAGCAGTTCCACAGTGATGTGAGTTTGGAAGTAGTTGATCAACGAGAACAAAACAACTCGAAAAAATGGCAGTGGACAACGGAAAGGGACGTCAGCGCGCGACGATCGACAACTTATCCGCATGGGGCGGGGAATGACCATACAGCGTCCTCAAGGCAAATGGTAGCACGAGGGTCTACTGCTACTGGTGCACTAATGTCGACTTAGTTATTTCGTCGACGTCTGTGTCTTCAATGGGCTCATGAGCACAGAGCCTGGAAAACTGATTGGCACCAAGTTGTCTTTTCAGATGAATCACGCTTCGATGTGTGAAGCCATGATGGCCACATTCGTGTTCGATGCTATACCGGTGAACGGTGCCTTCCAGAGTACGTTATCGAACCACATAGTGGCCTTTCACCTGGAATTTTTGATTTGGGGTGTAGTTTTGTATCATGGACGATCCAATTTGCTACAAATTGAGGGTAATCTCAATAGCAACAAGTACGTCTGTGAAGGGTTACAGCCTTAAGTAGTCTCCTTCCTTTAAGGCTTCCCTGGAGCTATCTTTCAGTAAGATAATGCACGCGCACATCTTGCAAAGACTGTTCGAGACTTCTGTTCAGCCCAACACACGCAACTTCTTCCTTGGCCTGCATTCACTGGATAAGTCGCCCATTGAGCACGCGTGGAATTGGGTTGGTCGGCGTCTCGCTCGTGATCCGCGTCCTACAGCATAAAATACCGAACTTTTGCTGCGCATACAAGCATTTCGGAATTCTCTTCCACAAGCAGACATTCAAAATCTGTTTGGCACTAAGCTACGTCGTATAGAAGATCTTACATACACATTTCGGTCACTTATTTTATTTATTTATTTTATTTTAATTGTTGTTGTTTGTTTGTTTTTTTGCTTTGAAAATTTCGTCATTTATTTGTACTAATACAAGTCTTTTGTGTATTAAATTTCATTTATTTCTGATGATTCCTTTATGGTGTTGCATTTTTTACACACATCAGTTTATTACAATTTATTATGTACGGATTTCATTAAAGATTTGAAATGATTTTACTGTATACTCAAAAATAATTAAGGATGTACTTTACAAAAACGTTTCAAAAATTCAATAGTTGCCTCAATTTTTTTTATGGATTTAATACAGATCTCGTACGCTTCAATAATTATTTTGAATGAAATAAAACATTTGAATAAACATTGAACTCTGATGGCTATTATTTTTTTTACTCTAACCGTTTTGGAAAGCATCATTTAAATACGAAATTTTACATTTTTTTACCTGTATAAATTTTACGATCACTGCTTTTTCTATTGATTTATTTTTAAGTCACGTTTGCAAAAAGTATTACTTTGTCTGTGTCTGACTTTCTTTTAATTTTAAAACCCATTAAAAATAATGAAAAATAATTTATCGAGAAAAATAATTTTTAGACCTTCTATTTTGACTGAGAAGTTTAAGAATTTAGTTATTTGTTTTAAATACGAAATGCTTTTTAAAACGAGTTTTTGTTTTAAAAGTATGTTCTAATTTCCGAGATCTATTGTACCTTTAAATTTAAATACAGACGATAAGCATATTAACAACTTTGCAAAACAATTGTATTTTTTTTTCTTTCTAGAAAGTATTGAAAGCAAATCTTGTGTTTGTGCTATAATTAATAGGATATATTTTATTTGTGATACATTATCCATTCAAATCTTTAAAAAAGAATCTTGATTTTAATACGTACTTTTAAATATATTAAATATATATATATATATATATATATATATATATATATATAATCCAATAAAAGAATTTTTTCAATATATAATCATATACATATACATACACATATATATAAATTTATACATATATATACATATACACAAATACATAAGCAAAAATATAAAAATAAACATATAGTTATATACCTAAGATATATATATATATATATAAACTTATAAACTATAATGTTTTGCAAACATATCAGATAATGAATGAATATGCATATCCCTTAATTATATTCCGAATGTATTCAATATAAATTATTTAGCGTGAGAAGGAAGTAAAAACATGGGTTTTTATTTAATTTATAAATAGATAATATGTCTTATTCTCGTATAAATATTTGCCAATTCTTCTTTTAATTTTTTCGTCCTATGTTATCGAATGAAACCATTTTTTAGTTGCCTTAAGCCGCAGGCTTTCTAAATTCCTCTTTGATTATGTATAATTGGCTTATTTAAACATAATCTCACACTGGATAGTGTCTGTTCATTATTTACCTTGGCTAAATATTTTACATGTGAAAAGAATTTTTTTTTCTTGACATAACTTGAATAGAAATTAAGTTTTTTCATCTGACGTAGAAACATAAAAGTATTTGAAACAGTCGATGGTATGTATTTTACATACATTTTATAAGAATAAATAAAATTTTTATCTTATAATGAGTTTTGGATATTTACTTTAAATAATAAGTAAGGGTTCTTTAAATATTCAGGAAATATTTTCTTTTAAATGACATATGCACATTAAAAGCGGAAAAAATTATACTCCTGAGGGATTTTATAAGTTTAAGAACTTTGTTCTTAAGAATTCTGAAAAGTATTTGATGATAATATCATTGTACATTTTACATTTATATTTTTTGCTTAAAAAAGCAAAACAAATTTATTAAGTATTTAGAAACTATCATTAGCTTGTTTAAGGAAAAACATAATGAAATTCTGAAGTGAAAGAGCAAGGTAGAATTAAACCCATTTAAAAAATGAGCTATTTTTTTCTAACTTTAAGTATTTAACTAAAACTCATCAGTTAACGTTATTATCGTATCTAGGTACATGTAACCTCAATTTCGACAAGGAATTTACACTTAAATGTTTATAAAGACAAGAAGCAGAGTACAAAACTAATTTTTATTCCATTGTTTCCTTACTTTAATAATATTAATGTAGTTCTAAATATTAATAAGATGTAATGATGACAAACGAAATATTATTTATCTGTTAAATGAAAGTTGAAACAAAACATTGTAGAGTTGAGCAGTACCCCTGACTTGCTGACAGCAGAGTTTAGACTCCCGACAAGAGAGAGAGAGTGTTAACGATACACACTCTTAACTATTATTGGTACATATTTCCACACAACTGTTGCGATGCATCCTAAGAGATTACTTGCTAGTATTCTAGGGCTCATATTTTGCTAATTTTTAGCTTAAAATATAGAATATGTTGTCTCATAAATGCAAATAAATAGATGTTTGTAAAAATCCAATTTCATCCAGACATTGTGTTATTGGAATAAGAATGGAAGACCGTTGAAAGTAAATACGCTTTTTTTACAAATTGGAAGGAAATATAAGAAAAAGAACAAAAATCACAATTTGTTGCTGGCATTTATAAGAAAATTAAATATGAAAAAAGAACATGAAGTACTTAAAAATTTAAAATAATATTTATTCTGAAATTATGCTGAAATTCGAATACATTTGTATAACATTAAATCGTAATTTTTTGGGTGTATTTAAATTACATACTGGTTTTTGACTTCCAATGGTTAATAAACTGATTTCTTATTTATTTTTCGAATAGGTTGTCAAATCGAAATTTTTTAGCACATTTATAAAATGCTTATTAGTTATTCACCATTTAATCAATTTATTTGTGTAAGATTATATGGCACCACAACTTGGCAGATAAAAATGAAAGCGCAATTGAGACATCAGGACGAAGATCGGGTCTGATTATATAAACAATCCACCTTCCGGCACACCAGTTAAATGTTTTGCCAAAAACACAGCCTGTCATATGTGTGACTAACGGTTTTCGAATGAGGTCGCATGGTTAGTCTACGCGAGTGGTTACTTTCGTTTCCTGAAATCGCCACTCGCTAGAAATGCAGTACAGTAAAGCAGTGCTTCTCAAAGTTTCAATATTCGCGACCCAATATTCAATCATGATTTTCATCGCGCCCCCCTCATACAATAACAATGTAATGAATTCAATAATACTATACTTCGAAGCTAAAACTTCGATATACGACCCTAACCTCTTAAGTACCATCGGCGTATATAAACGTCTCGCTCAGTCAAAGAATTACTTTTCCCTGGTATTCCGAAGTACGATCTTTTCTCTGCACTGCTATTCTTAACATTATTCCGAAGGCTTTGGAATGCAATGAAAAAAAAACCTTGACAGTGTTTGCGAAGAATTTACTTATTTCATAATATTTTTGCTTCTTTATTCCTCCCCTCCCCCCTAATACATCCCATACGCGCATATACGTGGTAAATGGTTGCCATTGGGAATCGAATCGCGTAACTTTCAATCGGTATTTAAGGGATTCATTTAAACCTTACTAATTATAAAGTTAAGTGCTCATTTTGTATATAATTTTATATATGGCAATCCCATGGCGTTACTGGTTAATATAAAACTTGTTCTTAACTTCGTATTGTTAAATTAATTATAAAATAAATTATGTAGCACTGTTATACGTATAAGTATACTACATCAGTGTAAATGTATAGGTTATTTTTTATTATGTCAGAATGTGTTTAGTTTGTTTTGTTGTTTGTTTGTTTGTTTGTTGCTCGCACCTCCCTCGTAGAGTCGCCATGCCCCATAGTTTGAGAAACGCTGCAGTAAAGTCGTAAAAACTCGGCCTAATATGCACCGAAGTGTGGTCTAGTTCGTGAAAATGTCAGATTATCGAGAATGGGATTAAAAAAGAACCAGTTTCTCCTCCAAAAATATTATACTGCACTTGTAATTTATTGTTTGCTTGAGAATGCAACAGAAAATAAACTGCCCAAATACCCGTAAACAAATGAAAAGTACGTACTTTACGAAAGTATGGGAATTTTGCTACATGAAAAAGAAAATATATGAAGATACGATGGATGTTCAATAAGTAATAAGACTAAAATTATACAAAAAAAGAATGCCTTTAATCGTCATCATTTACATGGTATTTTTCAAAAATAACTTCCGCGGCATGTAATGCATTTATCCCAACGTTCTGTCCATTTCTTAAAAACATGTAAAAGTCCGTTTTGTAATAGATTTATCAAAATCGCCTACGCCATCTTTACACAGACTTTGTTGCTTGCAAAACATTTGCCTCGTAAAGGTTTCTTAAGTTGAGAAAACAGCCAAAAATCGCATGGAGTTTTATCAGGACTGTATGGAGGGTGTCGTAAAATCTCTACGTTGTTCTGCTTCGAAGCATCCAGTACGCAACGATCAATATGTGGTCGGTCATCGTCATGGTGCAATAGGAAGCCATTTTGGAGCAATGGACATTTCCTTTTAACGTACTATATCATTGTTCGCAGTACATTCACGTAGTACGACCCGTTTACGGTAGCACCGGGTTCGACAGCGAGTTGTTACACAATTCCTACATAATCAAAAAAAAAATATGGTCATAACTTTACCAGCCAATTTCACAGTTTTTGCTTTCTTGAGAGTAGGTGAAGATGGATGTTTCCATTCCCTGCTTTGTTGTTTTATGGTTGGATTACACTAACACAACCAAGTTTTGTCTGATGTGATAAAGCGTTTTAAGATAGTCTCACCTTCTTGTTTCAGTCTTTAATCTTATCGTATCATATCAAAGGTCTCAGATGCTGATTTTTGCTTCCATTTCGACAACTGGCTGCGTCTCGTAGGTGCCCGCAAACACGCTTCAGATCGAGCACGTGATACTCCAGAACATGAGTCTTACACGCCATCTATCGGTAGCTTTTGTTAATACAGACAAAAAAATTTTATACCATAGAAATTAACATTCCGATGAGGGGCTTCGTGGCTGCAAAATTAGTCTTATTACTTATTGAACAGCCTACGTATAGTGTTCAGTGTTTTACCTAATCAAACGCATAACAAGAAATTATTATAAAGCTGTCTATATTACAAATTAACTAGCTGACTTTGCAATAACTGGCTTATTTAAAAAAGAAGTGTTGTCTTCCATATTACATTTTGTGTTTTGCTGCTTCATCACGAAGATTGCGAAAAAACAGTAAGTCCATTACTGACGTATCTTGTAGAAATTACCGAAGAGTGGATTTGACAGAGTTTAATCCCTCACTATGTAACATTTTTCAGGAGTGTGCCCGGAGTTTTTAACGTTAAATACTTGTGACGAATCTGTACGGAACCTTTCCACTAATATCCTTAGGCGTCTTTTGAGGATTATAAATTCGCGTACATTTCTAATCAACTTTAAGAGGAGAACGGGATATGTAAAGTAGATAGGGTATTTAAGTAGAGCGTTGTAAGATAGCAAAGATGAAGGCTATTTAGCCAGCAGCAGTAGAGTCAAGTTTAGAAGATTCAATTGGATTTAGATAGTGAAGCATTAATACTAGTACTCTACGAAGGAATCTTAAAAGTTAATGTACCTCTGAAGATATCGAAGTATTACCAGGTGATATACTATAGTTTATTATCGCTTAAAACAAGCGCTAGTTTAATAAAATTAGTTTAAATTAATGAAAGATAATAATTTGAGTTGGGTGTATTTTTCGAACCTCCTATATATTTCGGTAGACCTTATTGATCTTACGCGTATTTATTGAATAATTTCCTATTTCGTAATTTAATTTAATATTAGGGTAAATCCCTTTTGTTTGACGTAGACATATAGATATTATATGTCATTTGAGTTTCTAATATTTGCATCAAGTGAATAAATATAAGTTATTATTATACAAATGGCTTTTGGTGATTATTTTCCTCAAATTAATCTTGATGTCCAGGGTGGAACCCAGGGGGGTTCTAACAGACTTCATCTTTTTCCGTTATTTTTTCATCAACTGTGACAGCTGCAATAATTTCTACATTGGATATAATGTCGGGGGCTCGAACTGCAAGGATGTGACCGAGTTACTTTGATTGTCCGTGAGTCCTGAGTTTTCGGTACTCTACTGCATTAGTCTCCAACCCCAAGTCCGCGAAACCCTGCAGGTATGTGGATCAAATACTGCTGGTCCGCACAAGAGAAACTATTTTCATTTTATTTACTGCGCCATATTTTTCTTTGGTGTGGGCTACTTTTTAAAAAAATCACTTTATATCTCTTGTTAAATCACATTATATTCATTTCTGGCGTAGCTAGATTTTATCCTGAAGGCACGTTTAAATAAAATTAAAATAAAATTAATAAAACAAAATAATCTAAAATATAAACCACCAACGTCCTCCTCCGCAGCGAGCCGCGGTAAAATTATCCAACGTTAACCGGACCGCGGCGATTAAAAAAAAGTTAGCTGCTCTACTATACCACAGCACTGTTACGCTCACGGATGGAAAAGAACACGGAAAACTAAATAAGAAGAAAGCGCTACAGTGGACCATGTAGTGACTGAATATTAACGTCGCACTGTTCAGCTACACGCGGGCTTTTGGCGACGAACCACGTAATTTTGAACTAAGGTCAAGTGACGTGTTTGACACCGGAGCTGGCATCCTCCTCTCCTAACTACCACTCCACACCAACGGGAGGACGTTTCAGGTCTCGACAGATTTAACGTGCGTCGCTGCCCTACACGGTTTATCTTTATTGTTAATGAGCTCGAACTTATGACATGCCTGCCATGTGTGATCCAAAACCTTGACCACTGGGCTACTGCAGCTCTTAATGGATCATCTAATGTGACGTCATAAGGATGATAGATATCTAATCCACATGAACTGCAAATCACTTTCTCTTTATTTGATATGACGCGACAATACAACATGTCTACAAATGTGTCTTTGCCTTAAAGTATAGATTTTTATTAACAAATAATAATTTTGCATTTAAGACTAATTGAGGTATACAGAAAAATGAAAAATGCATGTTACGTTGAGACACCATAGTTCAACATTTTCACAATCTTAAATCAAATTATTAGTTCAAAGTATAATTGAAACTAAAATCCATTTTAAAAAAAAGTTTTACGATAAAGGTGCTTTATCCTTATGTTCAAGTACTTTGAAACATGATAGACGTCAGACACGTATCTTAGACTGCACGTTTTGCTGCTTGACACGACGGATACTTTTTTTTAAAAGCAACACAATCTGTACATAGAGGAAGTTTTTCATATGCTTGATACATCTTAAAGGTCCCACTCATGGATATACATTTTTAAAGACTATCTAAAAACGTTTTATGGTGTGATTGTGATAAAAAGTCATATACTATACATTTATTTTGGCTCAATACTTTTATTTTAAATCCAATAATATTAACAATAAATAAAAATTAGAATCAAAACGAGCCGATAATCGGGACTAAATATCAAATTTTGAATATTTCGCTGCATTCGTACAAAACAAAATTTGCTTGATTTAAAATAGATAACTGATAATTTAAGTGAAATGTAATACACACAGCTTATACTTTTAACTAAACTCAAATAAAAATGAGATACTAATAAATTCACTGAATTTCATATGTAAACATGATTTAATTTTATACTTTTATTAACATAAATACTTTCTCTCTCTCTCTCTCTCTCTATATATATATATATATTTAATTTTTAATTCCCAAATTAATTACCAAACTAAATCCTTATCACATTACTTCCTAATTACCAAGGGATGAACTGTAACCTATTTTAAAAATATAATTTTAGTTTATGCAACATGAATAATATAATTTAATTAATACTCATAACTTAAAGGTTTCATTACACGTGCATTGAACTTAATTACTTGACAGATAATTTATATTTATAGAATGACTATAAATTCACATTATATTAATGAATTATGTTTTTTGAAAATAAAAAAGTGCTCCTTTATATATATATATATATATATATATATATATATATATATATATATATATATATATATATATATATATATATAAATAATAGGCTAATCGAAATAAATATTAAGTTGATGCGTATGAATTGACGGATATATAAAACTGTACATACCTTTCAAAAGCTGTTTATTTAATCAAAATATACCCGATTGGTTGCAATACACCTTTTCTAATAAGGTCTTGATTCATGGATACCCGTTTTGAAGAAATTATAATATTTAGAACCAATACACTCTCATATGGAATGATTCACTTTCATACTGTTTAAATCATAAAAGCTGATGTAAATGTTTACAAAAATGAAAGTCGGTCAGCCAAAAGATTCCCTGAATAAGCCGAGTGCTACAAAAATCATATTTTAATGCATTTCAATTCGTAACTGATTTGTACGATTTATGCGGCCGATCATTGTCGTGGGGACATGCTGATAATGAGTGACGGGCTATAATTTTTAGCATTTCATGTGTAGCGGTATCTTCTTAAGCCAGTAACAGCCTTCGGACAGGGGTGGTCACTTTTGCCTAGAGGTCATGTTACCCGGCTTCGGATCCATAGGCCACGGGTACTGTCCTCCGGATAAAAATTCTCCACATTGGTAACATTGGCTGATAAGAAAAGCGCAAACCTTCTGATCTGTCGTGGTGCCCTCTACGCTGCAAAAAAGCAATTAAAATCGTCAGATCCACTTGACGCAGCAACTAAAGTCGTCAGAATCACTTGACACAGCAACCAAAGTCGTCAGATGCACTTGACGTAGCAAACAAAATCGTTAAGCTCCCTTGACGCGGCAACCAAAATCATCACACTCACTTGACGCCACAGCTCACACGCGTTCGCTATAACAAATATCTCCTTCATTCGCCTGTCCACCGTCTCTCTGGTGGGGGAGTACTATAGTGGTATCTTCTTAATCCAATAACAGCCTCCGGGAAGAGGCGATCACTTTTGTCTGTGGTCATGTTACCCGGCTTCGGATCTATAAGTCACGGGTTCTGTTCCTCCGTATAAGCATTACTTCACGTGCATTTCATCAATGTACTGGTAGTATAACAGATACAATCCGATTATTTTCCACGATGTCTTTCACAGTATTACTTTTCGCAGATACTTTGGATCTTCCACGTTATTCGTTTGTAAGAAAAAAATCCCCAGACTTAAATTTTTCAAAATAACGCTGCAATTTTTATCGTTAACAGTATTTTTCACAGATAACTAGTTTCTATTGCTTACAGCTCTTTCAGCGTTATTGCCAAGTTCATTTTCATATGAAAAATTACACGAATATAAATTTAAATCTCATACTTACGAAACTCAAAACAAAATGAAAAAACTTAGAGAAATCATCCTCGAAATAGGACTGTAACATTGGGCAATGCGGCTCTAAATGAGGTTACGCCAAAAAAAAGAGTAACGAAAACAGGGAGACAAACGTTTACATGTGTGTGTAAATGTAATCCAACACTTTATGTGTACCATTTTAATAATATGATTATAAGTTTATTTTAACAATTCATTTGAATAGTTTTATAGATTATCAGGTATAACTTGCTAAATTATATGATCAGTGAAAAAATTTGACAGAAATTGCTGTAAAATATTAGAAAATGTCATTGCATTTATTAAAATCGCTTTAGATAATATAATGAAAATATGAAATCATTCTGTAGTTTAATTCAATTACTTCAATTCCTGTGAAAATTTTAACAAAAGAAATTGCAGAAACTAAAAATCTGGAAACAGCTACTCAACGAGGATGAATTTGAAATTTTCTAAACAGACTCATCTTCTCTTAAATAAGAACTGTGTGTGTTTCACCGAACGGGAATGGTATCTCTTTTGGGAAAAAGATTCCCTCCTTATCATCCAATCAGATCACGTTCTTCAATGCCATAAAATCTGAAGTAAACTCCTAAACAAGAAACTGGAAATCCGCATAAACTCAAACCCGTGGCATCTTACAACGTCGGGGAATTCGAGGAAATAAAGTTTCCGGAAGGTCTTCCACAAATATTGACGTTACATTGTCAAGATGCGTTTTATAGTCACTGAGATTCCCTTACAGATAGCGATATTTTCATATTTATCTTTTAGTTCGAAAGAGCTTTCTTCAAAATGAAGAGAGATGTGTATCAGGCATGTTATGTACATCTTTTTTTTTATTTATTGCCCATAAAATCTCAGCAACAGGCCGCTTTTCAACGTATATATATATATATATATATATATATATATATATATATATATATATATATATATATATATATATATATATATATATATATATATATATATATATATATGCGGTACTTTTACTTGTCTCTTAATTTGAATTTTTCTTTTTGTCATGAGAATAAACACCCCTTTCGGTGTTTTTAGTTATCATCATACCGCGAACCATTATTCTTCATTAGTTAAATTACTGCATTATTGTGCTTTATTGGATATTTTGCGTTCAATATCCCAGAGTGTCTTGGAAGTTCATGTAATTTATCTTCAAGATTAAAAATGCATTAAAAAGTTGAAATATTGCCTGCTATCATTGCATTTCATCTTTAATTTTTAATTGTACAAGTTTGTGAGAGGCTCGAACCTCTCTCTCGGGCAGCTAGATGTGTGTGGGGGAAGGAGAAACAATCGACATGACCCAATGAACTTCAACTGATAATAGTAAGAGAATGTCTCAATGTTAACTGCGAAAGTGGGACAACGACGGTAAAGGGCGAACAATTAGGAG
>BMAU01015922.1:0-150000 GCA_019973935.1 Trichonephila clavipes
TTTCGAAAAGAGTGTAATGGAAGATTATACAGAAATATACAAAACATACGTATCATTGCCAAATAGCTGATGTGCCTTAAATCAACAGCTTACGTGATTCACTAGTGGACGGAGAGTAGCAATTGTTGAAATGCGTCCTGATTCAACACATCCTAAAATTGGACATTCAAGATAGGATGGTGTTGTCCAAAACAATTTTGGGTGTGAAGAATCGCATCCTTCCGATAATCCACATCAGTGAGAAGTTTCTATAGGCAACCGGAACTAATATTTAGGTGAATATCATCCATAAAAAAGCCCATCTGTTCATCTAAAATGATCATGCACCCTCCCCTTTATCATTGAGGTATTCGAATAGGTTGATTGAGGGATTTTTATGTGTTTGATGTAGAAAAAAAAATCAATTATTGTGGAAGAAGAAATAATATAAGAAACTGGAGAGTTTTTTATATTGGTTTCATTGCATTTACTTTTTCTAACTTATAATAATATTTTTTATTGTGTTTATTGAAGAATGAAATTTTTACGACAATTTGTGCTTAAAAAACGGGATATGTCGAAACCATTTGAATAAAATTCAATGAAATTTATAACATATATGTTACGAGCCCTTTAGATTGTAACAAAACCGCATGTTTTAAGGTAGTTACATTTAAAGACATTTTGCAGCAATTTTTAGTTAAGAATATACAGTAATTTTGACGAAACATCATTCGCATCAAATTTGGATATTTATAAAATATATGTTTTTTACAATATTTCTAACCTGGAGGTTTGTGGCACTTCAGATGGATCAAGAAGTATATCAACAAAATTAAAAATGCATTATGTCCAATGTATTTTTATTTATTGCGTTTTTCTTAATTTTGAGAATTTGCTAAAATTTCATAAAACTATTTTTTCATAACCAAAGGGTAATAGCTATTTATATAATAGCTGTGATTTTTTAAGCCTAAAACAAAATTCTTCTGAAAATCAATTTTTGAAAAATTCGCCTCTCCTAGTCGGATACCTTAAATTATCAAGTCAAACTCTGCAGGGCTTGGCTAACGTGATGAAAAAACAAACAGCAGTAGCCAATAAAACAGTAGAAACAGGCTTTTTGAAGCAAGGAATCAAAGTTTACCTTCTCCCGTTCGGACAGAAGGATCTGAGTTTGACATCCTACCCGGAAAATAACTCCTCCTGGAATGTGTTGTGTAAACAGTGAAATATTGTGGTGTTGGTGTTACGTTGTAGAGGTATTTTTCTTCGTGTGGCCAAGAGCCGGTTGTCACAAGCTCTGGTACAATGAACACGAAGACTTAATGCATCAATCTGGATGCCCATGATTTTCTTGTTTGTGTCAGTCTTAAGGGGTAGACCGCGTACAGCTGTCATATTGAGAGTTCCATCATGATTTGGTATATTAAAAACTATAAAATTTTCTAATAGAGATAAAAGCAAAACCAACGCCGGCGTTATTCCACACCATTTCTATGACAAGTTTATTCATCTCGCTAATTTATGTGTATTTTATTTTCACTCAAGCTCGAGGTATTCTTTTTTTACAGACGAACCGAATTGTATTTTTCCGTACGATAAAGATGTCTTCTCTTTACAGCTGTGGAATCAGAGATATTTACGAAATATCGCAACCTATTGGCCACATTATGTGAAACGAAGCATATGACTGTCAATTCAGTGCATACAACACATGCAAAATTGGGGTTGCCAACTTGGCGAGTTATCTTTAATGCTGGCGATTGTTGCGATAGTACATAAGTAGTGAATCAGATTACAAAAAAGTAACTTGTTGAATATTAAAAAATAGATATTTTAATTCTTAGAGAGAGAGAGAGAGAAAAAAAATGTCATCCCTTAATAGATTTCATGAATAAAACTAAGTTTAAGCACAAAATATTTTTTAAATCCTTTTACAAACTAAAATGCTAACAGAAAAACCACATATTTTGGAATTAAAATGTAAATATAGTTACATACTTTGTGCAAAAAAGAAGTCGCGTATAATGTAAATTATTCAGAAACGCATGCATACAAGCTGATTTAAAATATTTCATAACCGACAGGATTGAAATAAAAATACACACATTAACATGAATAAACATAATTGTTAAAACACCCAATATTTTTCCATATCAAATGTAATACCTACATTTATAAAGAATGAAGTTTGTGTGAATAAATTAAGTTAAAATTTTTACAGCAAGCGGCAGCTTTAAAGTAGAATTCATTTCCTTTGTGTATATTTAATTATACTGATGTTAGATACGTAATTACTCCCAGTTTCTTCTCCTATTGATGTGGCATGCTTAACAAGTTCATTTAAAAAACCTTTGATTATTAATGTAAAATTTGTCTTTAAATGTTTGATTAACGAAATCAAAATGTACAAGCAATATTCTTGAAAACAAATCATTTAAAAATATTACTGTAATGAATTTTATAATTGTAAAATATGTTTTCTTAAAAATAAAACCGTCAAAAATGTTTAATAGTTATTTTAAATGCTTTTCATTGTCGCCCAGCCAGTATGGTGGCTATGACCTTCGGCTTTTAACCGAGTGGGTTCGGGTTTGAATCCCGAGTAAGACTTGGTTGTATCTTCTTCGGGAAAGTAGTCGGTCTTTCGCCTGAAATGGATTCCCGTCTCGAAAGGAAAAGCAGCGCACATCATCTTGATATATGCTGGGATCATCGTTTGTAATAAAAAATCTGTATTCTTCTGTAGTTGTGTTGTATGTTTCTGTGTTCATCTTTCTCACGTCTTTCGTATGTATCCCAGTAATAAACACACGAAAACAACACTGCTTTTCTTTCGGATTTATTTCAAAATAGGAAACTGGAATTTACTTCATAATGTGGTATATATCTTGATTCACATCGGTAGAATTCAATTAGTTAAATAACTCTCTTGTAATATTTTTGACCATTTCTAGTATTTTCTTAATTTTAAATTGACTCTTAATTAAACTTGAACTTGTAAACGTTTTTCAAGAATTAAAGAACTCAACCTTTTATATAATATATGATAAAATTCTTTATGATGAAAGGTTGCATAAGCAATTTAAAAAAAGATACAAATTCTTAGTTAAATTTTATGAAACAACGACTAAAGAAGTATGAGTAAACTTATAAATGACAGGATATAATTTGTCAGCTAAAATCCTTACTTTTAATCTGAAACTTTCAACTGAACTTGCAGCAGGTTCTCACTCATTTTCCCTTTTGATTAATTTGTGGGGATGTCTTTATGGCAGTGATCGAGTTATTGAGAACCTGGCTTTGGGAAGGCACCGTGACATGTGTGAATAAGCATTGCTACTTGAGGAGTTCCAAAGTTAGAAAATGGAAGAGATAGTGAATATGAGTAGTCGGTGTTGTGCTGACAGTGCGCGTGGGTTCAATATAAGCACGGAATCGTAAACACAGTATTTCAAGAGCTTTAAGTGAGTGAATTGCTTTGGAGTCGACTAGGGGCAGTGACCACGCTCCTTTGAACTGTCTGTGAAAGATTAGTGCTTCTTTCTTATTTAGACGGGGTTCGTTTTTTATTTCCCTTATCCATGTATATATATATATATATATATTATTATAAACCGTATTATATTTTTATTTCTCACATATCCTTCATAAAATCATATGTCTGGTAATCTTGCAATTTCAATTTTTTTTCAGTTTTGATCATTGAATATTCATCTCACTTTAGTAGAGATTTTAGACTATATGTATATATATATATATATATATATATATATATATATATATATATATATATATATATATATATATATGTATCTTAAGATATTTAAAAATTTAACTTAATAAAGATTGTTTTCTTATCACAATGTGTGAACAACATTCACTCCACATCATTAGTGCAAAACTTCTCCATGCACTACTAAAAGTCTTAGACATTTACTTAAAATAGTCTATTTTTTAAGTAAAAACTCTGATTAATAGTTTATAGTATGATATCTTCCTTCCATTAAAAGGTTAATTAAGAAAAAAATATAACAATACTGAGGTTTAATAAGAAAACTTATTTTTGGCAATGATTTATTTAAAATCTCTTTCAAATAATATGTAATAATATATGCCCTATTTTCTATAACTAAAACAACTCAAACTAATTTAAGTTTTAACCTAAGCTTGTGAAATTAATTTGAAGGTAAACAAAAACTTTCCCGTCGACAAAAGTAACGTGGTTAAAAAATTTTAAAGAAAAGTCAATATAGATTAGAAGAAAGTATACACATGCATGGAAGTACTGTAGCAAAAATAATTAAATATCGAAGGGTTGTTTTCTAGAAAGGAAAGAAAATGAAATTATACATCCGATGTAGGAGAGGTATTTGTTTGGAAGCAGAGTACTACTGGTATTTATGCATAATTTAAAACATACAATTGTTTTGAATGCAATGGCATTGTTTAATTACGTATAATTTTTATCTGATCTCAAAAACCAAATTTAATGATTTTTTTTATTTGTAGTTCAATTATGTTTTCACCAAAACTAATGATATGACAAAAATATTTTTTTGGTCTTTTAATATATGAAAATATTACTCTATATATATCATAATTGGTGCATAATAATATTATACATAATAATGAGATTTTGGTCTCAATTAATAGCTGTTAAAATTTAAGTAATAAAATAGGATATCTCCTATGTGGATATTCAATATCATCAACAGCAAAATATACCTCTAAAGCCGTAGCACTATGAGACACATTAATATAACAAATGCCTACTGTTAAAATTGGCCCGTAATAACTGATCACAAAAATACGCAGTAACATTAGTAGTGAAGGTATATTCATAATGATGAGTCGAATGTAAATGGAAAGAAGAAATGATTCAGATGTCCCCGTAAAAAGGACTTCAGAGAGCCATTAGTACCCTACGAGGACCTGGTTTAAAACCACTAGTATAAGGCATAAATATACATCAGTGTTTCTCAAACTGTGGGGCCCACCCCCCTGGGGGCGCGGTAACCTTGCGAGGGGGGCGCGAGCATATTGAAAATAAAAGGTTTAAAAAAATATTTTTTGGAATGAAATAAAACAAAATACTTTCTGACATAATAAAAAATACACATTTACACTGCTATAATTTATTTTTATCATCTGGTGATTATCAAAAATAAAAGATTCCACTTCAAACGCTCATTAGCCATCTTTGATCCTATAACCAAATTAAAAAAATAGTTTGTTTGCTTTGCTGTAATCCCACGATGAGAGATTTCTTTATTACGTTTCTTTTAACCTAAAATATTACTTTAGCTGACCTTCGAACTTACTGGTATGGTTACTTCCGTCTTTTTTTTAGGGAAGTTGTTAATATGCATTACATATTTCTGTTTCATCTTTTTCTATGTGAAAGAGTTTTATGAGATATGGATAAGCATGAGTATTCTAAAACATATAATGCATAATGTAAAACGTTTTACACAATTATTTTTTAGAACATGCTACACTTTCCCCATGAACAATTTTGTAGTTTTGATTACTGTGTTCTACGAATTATTATGGTTTATAAATGTAATCAAGCAGAATATTAAAAAAATGGGCATCTGTGATGGCTATTGAAGGAAGTTGAAACTGATCAAGCAATTGAAGAACCTACTGAAATAATGCATATTAATCAAGATATATATATAGCGAAAGTAAATATGAAAAAAGCGATAGACATGAAACGTTTGAGTTGATTTGAAGTTTTCAAATGCTGCTTAAAGATCTCTATGAAGAAAATTATGAAGCCGTAATGCAGCACTTTGCCTTGTCAAAAAGACACAAGGAAGAAAAAGTTCAAAATTCTATTTGTAGATCATCAAACAACAGCAAAACTACAAAATATGGCAGTTTAGCTTTAAAATAAACGTTCCTGTGTTGTTAGCCAAAAGTGTCTGTGATTTATGTCCTTTATTAAGGACACGCACATTTGGAACATTTTCTTTAGTTTTATTGGATTTTTTCTCAAATTTTCTCAGAAAAATTGAAAAGTCCTTGAAAGTAGGTATATAAGTATATTTTCTCTTAATTAAATTATTCACTGGAATTTTGATTTTTATTGTGTATAGTAAAAATAACTATAAAATAAATTATAGTTTAAAAAAAACTAAAAAAACACGCTTTTATAGTTAATCGAAATAAAAAATTAAAAAAATTTACTTAAAATTAACATATACAAAATTTAATACTTATCTTGTGAATTTGTACGGTTTATAATTATGATCGTATTGTAGCTTTAGCGCCAAAGTGCATTATTATTACATTCAATACATTATTGTTTTTAGGGGGGCACGATAAAATATATGATTGAATATTGGGTCGCCAGTAGTGAAAGTTTGAGAACCACTGATATACAGGTATAGGACAACGTAGTAGGAAAACCTGAGAAAAAAATGAAAATTTATTAGTAAAGGGTTAGGCCACAACTTTGACTTGAATGAAAGCTTGCTTTCGATGTTACATTGACAAATAAGGTCTTAAACAAAGTTAGTCAGAATTCTCGAACCCATTTCTCGTACTGGGTCTTCTCGACTTCAGATAGTGTGGTTGGAGGAGGGAAAAGATCATGAACTTTTCTCACTAAGAAATCCCCCACAAACACTCAATGATGATCCGGTCAGATGACTAGGAAACATGCATAGTAAATCTAGCATTGAACTAAGAAGTACTTCAAAATGTTCCTGAAAGGGCGATTTTATTATAAATAAAATCACGATAGCTTTTTCAAACATAATATTCAAATTTAAAATACATCTAACAA
Organism: Trichonephila clavipes; assembly: GCA_019973935.1. Taxonomy (NCBI): domain Eukaryota; kingdom Metazoa; phylum Arthropoda; class Arachnida; order Araneae; family Nephilidae; genus Trichonephila; species Trichonephila clavipes. The sequence goes on from BMAU01015922.1 coordinate 6,779, forward strand.
TATCATTTTCTCGCCAGCCCATCTTCCGTTTATTCTTAACCTGCTTATATAATGACATTTCTTCAAATTATTCTTTTAACACCTTTCCGAAGAAACTGCTCTTTGTACTTTTGATCTACTAAAAATCCCTCATCCCTTGGTGTTATTTCCTCTGAATATATTTAAAACATACTGGGTTTTATTGTATCATGAATATATACACACCTATTAGTAATTGGGAAGTATCAACCAGTAATTTATATTGTTCTCATCTCTGAATAAATTCGGAGACTCCCTCAGGATTTATAATACACAACAATCGCACAAGAGATACAAATGAATTTTATGCAAATAGAGCCTTTGCTACTAGATTTTTCTTCACGATAAAATACAATCAACATTTTTTTCGAGTGCGAAATAAAGTAGGAGAAACAATGGATGTTTGTATTTGGTTATTATCAATAAAATATGCAACATGACATAGCTGGGTTTTGTAAGACTTTTTTTGGTATTTTAATAAAAGATGTGTATATAGAGGCAGGGGGTATGTCTTTAATATTCAAAGCTCATTTTAATAGGAAAGAATATCATAAGTAATATAACGCATAATATTTTGTTAGATATATCCCGTTTACTTTTTTGTGCAGGTATGGTATGGTGAATTTTATTATATACACACATTCTTCGAGATATATGACCAACATATTTAGTATTTCTTTTAACCAAATGTAACATATGAAGTTTATTGATTAGTGTATATGTGTAATAAATAATGTATTAATACACTTATATCACCTGTATTACTAACGAGAAAATGTCTATATAAATGTTAAGAAAACACGCTTTAAACGGAATTTTTATACATAATATTGCCCCTTAAAATCTTGAAGAAACTTCTTGTGAAAAGATTTTCGAAGATTCATTCATAGCGGGACTTCACTCAGCAACAGAATCATGTTTGCGAAATTTGAAAACGGTAGGTATATATAGTTAAATAACTGGAACTTTTATTTATGCGAACACCACACCCCCTCTTGGCAGTCAATTTATATAAAACCCGTGTTTTCAAGAAATCTCTAATAAATAAGTGAACCATTCGAACTGAATTTCAAGTCTGTAAGTCTAAACACTCTAAAAACTGTATTTTTTATTTTTTCAAGTATGTAGGTGTATTCCATAATGTTGTATGAATATATAACCATTTAAATATGAATAAACTATTGATAACTAAATCCTAGTATTAGACGTTCGATTATTATTGAAATAAATTATTGTATTACCCTTCGATTTATAAAAGGGAAAAGACAAATTCCTAAAATTGAAGTTGAGTTATCTATAACGTTTTTGTAACCCCTTCCCTTCAAAGTGGATTTCCTCAAAACCCATTTTTAGGGGGTCTCTATTCAACAAAATAAATCTGCTTGCCTAATTTCAAGTTGGTAGGACAGTTCAAAAAAGGAATTTTTTTTATAAATATGCTCTGTAACAACCTTGAAGTGTCGTTATCCTAAAGACCCAGTACATTTAAATTCAATAAAAATAAATAAATAAAAAACACGCACGCCATATTTTATTACTGTAGGTGTAGTAGCTCAAAACTGGAGTTGTTTTTACCTATGGGCCCCAGTAACTCCCAGAAAATCCCTAAAGGGGGTGATTTACGTAAACCTCTGTCTTAACGCGTGATCACTCGCGTAGGGTGTTCTGTACACCCCAGCAACAAGAAAATAACCTTAGGATTCCAAAAAGAGTGCGCTGGTGCACGATTTTTTTGTAGCTGCACTTTTTAAGTAGTTGAACCTTCAGGCTTAATGCAACCACTCTTCCTCGGACTATTGGAACGTAGCAATCTGTAAAAGTTTATCTGGGTTACTAAGAATTCCCCGCGAGCAGTAGAGCATATGTATACAGTCTGCTTTGAATGTTTGGATAATCATTGAAATATTGTTTTTCTACATTCTACTATCCGTATTATTAATTACAAAGTATGTTTATTACTGGTATATACGTTTTACTTGTAGTTCATGAAACAATATAAAATTATGTATTATTTTTTTTAAATAAAAATTTTGTATGTTTAGTTTCAATTAATGTTAATTTCATTTGTAAGCAATAAGTTTAATAATTTTATTTGTATAATACAAAAAACATCTTGTACTTTATAAATATGTATCATAATTAACTTAATTTTTTTCATAATTAAATACATATGTTAAAAGTCTGAGGTATTCTCTACACCCCACGAGCAACCACGGTAGCAAAAACAGGTGCGAGTGACCCTGAGTTAACAGATCCCTACTCAACAAAAGAAGCATGCTTACAAACTTTTAAATCTGTAGGTCTAATAGTTCATGAACGGAAATATTTTTTTAACGTTTCTTAACCTCTTGCAATCCTCCTTGAGTTTTAATTTTCACAAAACTTCTAAGTAAATCTCTTCTACATGAAAGGAATATTCCTGCAAAATTTCAAATCTGCCTTTATAATATTTTAAGAGATAACGTGATTTGTGAGTGAGTAGCTTTCCTCCTTTGTATGTTCCAATTGGGAAACATCGTCTTAAAAAAACTTATTGGTTAGCATAATGCATGTAAGTTTTTATCTTGTTTTTGTTATTTATCTTGTATGAGATTTTCTCTTAATACATATATTTACCTCTAAATGAAAAATATTTCTATTCCCATTAGTTATACATTCATTTTATTTTACTGTTTTATGTTCCTCCCACGCGTCGATAGATATAATCCTAATTTCAAATAGAGTACTGCTTTTCCATTTTGTAGAAAACTACTGCTGAACGGGGAAGGTGGATTAACTCACTGTCCTAAATCAGCGACAGCTTTAGAAGTGATAATAGTCCTCCATTTTAGTCCAATGGCTATTTCGGTATTCTCAATTTTTAAAAGCTCAACACGTCGTAACTTTTGTTTCTATCTAAACTTAGTAGGATTGCACCATTTATTTTACTTATATGTTAGCTGGTTTTGACATGTTTTAGAAAATCTAATTTCATTCATTCTTAGTTTTGAAGGATTTAAAATTTGTATTTTATTATCTTATTTTATTATATTATGTATAACGTAATAGTTAAATATCTTGTACAAAAAACTTGTATTAGTTAATTTATTCTTAGTTGAAATTTTTATTTTTGATTTATATATAAGTGTATAAGGATATATACATTTAAAGCATACCCGTATAGTCATGTTATATAAAAAAAAATATTTATCAATTTTCTTAATGAACGGAGTGGTTCGTATTTTGTTAAGGAATACAAGCGTGACTTATATGATTACGCTTATTCCAAGATACAATCAATGTACTTTTTTTCCGCGGTAATTGTTCGCGACAATTCTTTCTTTTTCTTGCGAAGAAGTTCTAATTAATGTATTTTTTGGGAAAGAAGTGTTAAGGTACCTAGTAAGAATGTAACCGTTATTGGAAAACAATAAAGATAATCGACCGATAAAGTACAACAAGGTCAAATTATTCGGAAAGAGGAATATTAAAGTTGCATGATCCAGATAATGCTAAGCTGTTTTTTTTTCTCCGTGTAAAAATAGGATTATTAAGCGTTAATTTATGCTTTTAAGCCACATATCGACGCTCAGCATTATATTGGAGATGTATATTTTTGTTTCCGAAATGGAATGTATTAAATATGTCAGTGACATATTTAAAAAAGTTTGTTATTAATCCTTAATTACAATGTTTATAGTTGTTGATTTAATACCGTTACGTTATTTCGTTTTGCGAACTTTTAATCTTATGTTGAATCTACGTTTATTTCAATCCATCAAACAATAAACTTCATTAAAAGCTTAGAACTTCGTTATGTATTTTTAGAAAATTAATAAATCATGCATATCTCCACATTAATATTTCAATGTTGAAAGCAATTTGGTCTTTCTACCTTAATAAATAAAAATTCTATTTTTAAGCTTTACATTGAAATATAGTTTACGATAAATATTTTTATCCACTTAAATATTTATAATTGAAACACTCAACTATTTAAAATATTAGTTAAATATTAATGTTTGTACTACTTAAAATTAACAGAAATTGCGAATTATTATTAAAAAATATAAATATTTCATTCGAAATTTTTAATATAAGAAATAACATTTAGAATATTTTAGAAAAAAAAAAAAAATTTAAATATATATATATATATATATATTTAAAAATTTAGGTATATATATATATATACCTAATTAGAATAAAGTTATTTTTTTTTTATAAAATTGGGTGATTTTATGCGAAATGTATTATTTTCAAGGACTAAAAGTTGTATTACAATTAAATATATAGCGTGTCTAGAAAGTTTGGCTACACTTTCAATTACTAATTTAAAATATTCATATACAAGGTATTTTATGTTACATAAAGACAATATTAAAATTTATTTTTAATAATGGTGCAACGTTCCCGTTTTTCAACAATCTTTTTCAAAATGCCTCCATCGCAAGAACCATCATAAGTTATAGCATGGCTTATCGATTTAATGTTTATATCACATATGAAGCGTAAATGGGGTTCCACCACACTGCAGTTGGGAAAAGAGAAAAAGTTACCAGGGGGTAGGATGGGAAGAGGAAGTTCAATAACATGTCCACCCAGATTTCCAGACCTAACAATTTTGGACTTCTTGTAGAAGTACGTGAGAAACATTGTTTATCAATCATCAGTGAGTAACACTGATGAAATGAAAAGTAGAATTGCAGTGACGATTCAGATTTTGGAGCTTGCAATGCTTCATAAAATGAGTTTAAAAATCTCGTATAGTCTCAAGGTGTTACCCACAGATAATGGTGTGCACTTTAAAATTATGCAATAAAGCGAATAATAGAGAAATATTGAAATATTTTCTTTTAAAAAAAGTCTGAGTAAGTTAATTTTTTACTGCACCTTCACGTATGATATAAATGTAAATTTCCTGCGTGAATTTCTTTTCTCTTTAATTTAGTTCTTTCTCAATTTAAGATCAATTTGGTGTTAAGAATTTTTGAGTATTTTGAAGCAACGCGTTAACAACCACTGTAAAGAATAATAATTAGATATTAAAATAACGAGACATATTTTTCAATATGGTTAACTTTTCTTTACTTTTTTTTTGATTTCGTAATTAAGTCAAGAATTTACCAACTGGTAGTTTTCTTATGATAAGTGAATTTTTTGAGATAATAAGGATGTGTGTGGGCGTGTTGAAATTTTAATGATAACATGAATTCAACATACATAAGAAAAAATGTGGATGCTTAATAAAATTCATTAAACATTTATTGTAATAACACAATTTTTTTATATATGTTTGGACAATTTTATCTTTTTCAAACATCGAGATTTTAATAATTCTTATAACACAATCTCAAGACTAAATATCTATTGAGTATAGTTATTCGTTACAAGCTGAGGTAATAAAATCTAAAAAAATAATAAAATTAAGTTTCATTACCGGGTAATACATAATTCGAACTTTAAATAAAAATTATTTATGTATACATTTAAATTATTTAATCTACAGACAATATTTTTTGAGATACTCTACTGATCTTATATTTAAAGGGCAAATATTTGTTTGTGTACATAATATACTAAATTAAAATACTTTAAAAATAGCTATACACACGCAAATGAATAATTTAAAATAACTATAAAAATATAAATACATCTTCCCTTTATTGTAATAAGACACATAATATTGCAAATACACCAAACTTATTATTGACATTAATCTGAAGACAATTTTATGTGCCAGCGCTTATCTCCTTTATTCTCTTGATTTTTCGTTCTCAAGATTATGCATTAATGCCGAATTTAAAGTGAGTCAAAATTAAATCTGCATACAATCAAGGTTAAATTTTCGTGATTCTTTTTAATTCTTTATCTCCATAATCAATACTTAACAAATATTAGAATACGCATATGCTACTTTCAAATATAACGCATTTTAGTATTCGTATTAACCATCTTGTAAAACGTAAATAGAATTTCCGGTAAGGGAATTATGTAATCCAAACGTTGCCCTCGGCTTTACATTTCTTGTCAATAAAGTGTTTTTAAAGGTTTACGCGGGAGTCTAAAAGTTTCTATTATCGTGTTTGTGTTTTGGAACCTTCGGATGTAAACAATGTATGCTGTAGAAGGTAATGGAATGCACACGTACGTGTATGGGGGTATGGGAATACTCTCGCCAGTGTTTGCGCACGTTCTGATGTTCCTGAGTAGAGTAATATTTTACGAATCTTGACATACTTAGGAGGTGTTTTAAACGGTTCCGTGTTGACGTGTTAATTTATGTGCGCCTGTATCGGACCCTTTCAAGATATTAGACTAATTCTCACGTGTATCTACTAACGAAAGATATTTGACAAGTTTTTAGAGGTAGCATCAATATGAGGTATTAAGTGAAGAAAATTGGCATTCAGATAACTTTTAATTTATGATTTTTATGCATTGAATACAATATTTTAGACTCACACTCAGGTTTTGTATCTCAATTACGAAAAATAAAATTACTAAAGGTATCGGAATACGTTTGTAACTGTAATTTTGAAACAGCATACAAAAATTACTAATTTTTACATTTAATGTCACCTGAATTAAAATACACATATAAAATTGTTTTAAGAATATTATAACAAAAAAACTCCATTTCTTAGGAAAAAAAATGAAGACAAAATGACAGTCTTGTTTTATGAGTAATCCTTCTATATTAATTTTGCCAATAATAAAGCTAAACTTTCTCTGTAAGGAGACTGGACAAGGAATTTTGAAATGTATAATTTACAAGTGGGTTGATTCATATTTCAATACATCAGAGTAGAGAAAGTTTAACAAGAAACACTAGTTATTATTTCAGTTGATTGTAACTCTGAAAATAATGTGAATTTTTCAAAAAGTTTAGTTCAGGCTCTGTAGAAAGGTCTTAGCTATATATAAGCTAAATATTATTATTGCAAAATCATTCACCAAAACAGGAGTATATTTTGAAAATATGCCGTTTCCTTCATTTTTGGCCAAAAAATGCATTTAAAAATTAATTAAAACGTTTTTAAAACCAATTTTTATATGCATATTATAGTTCAAATAACACTAAATGTAATATATTAATTTATATATATATATACCGCTCTTTCTAAATCATGGTTCTGAACGTAGTCGGATATCTTTTTAAAAGCTTAGTTATAAGATGTTCAAAGCAAAATGTAATGTATCGGTGAAATATTATACGTTATATGAAAAATGTTAAATTTTAAAAGAGAATGATTTCTTTCACGGTTTTTACAAACAAACTGTTGAATATTTTTAACCCAAAAACATGCAACAGTTTAAAATTTTTTTTAAAAATAAAGTTTTAACGAATTTTTTTTTTACTTTCTTCCTATGTATCGCATTGACTGGTGTTGAATATAAATCAACTATTTTAAATAACATACATAAGGAATTACCTTTTTTTAACTAAAACTGAAATATTTGTGTAAGTTGTTTTAATAGTTTGGTTGCTTTTTACGTAACTAAATTCGTGATATGAAAGAAAATTCTCCTTCAAGAATAGTTGTTGGTTTAATTTAAATAATTCAACCGACCTATTTTCATTGTGCTTCGCAAAATTTAATTTAATTTAATAATCTATTAGATTAAAAATTGTAAAGACTTTTTCCTTTAAAAGGAACTTGAAATTTAAATCAATTCGTTCGATAAAGAAAGCAAAAGTAATTACTATAAAATTTCTGTAGTATCATCTAAATATAGTATTTAAAAAAAAAAGCCTATGTTATATATATATATATATATATATATATATATATATATATATATATATATATATAACTTAGGCTCAAACTCTAGTGTTAGATCAAGAATCATTTGGATTGACATGGCATTTGTAGATGTTATGAGCAAAATATGGATATGGTAATTGATATATTAAATATGAAAAGTCGTGCTATAAGATATGGATTGTATTCTTGATAGGATACTCTTTGGTGAGTTTTTAATGATTTACTCTATTCATTTGTGAATATACTGCGTTTTTAATTTGAACATTCGGTTTTTAGAAATTTTTAATTTGAACTTACGGATTTTTTAGTTTGAACTTTCGTATCTTTTAGTTTGAACTTTCGTATCTTTTAGTTTGAACTTTCGTATTTTTTACTTTGAACTTTCGGATATTTTAGCTTGAAATTTCAGATTTTTTAGTTTGAACTTTCGGATTTTTTAGTTAGAACTTTTTGATTTTAGATATTTTTTACTTTGAACTTTCGGATTTCAAATATTTTTTTAATTTGAACTTTTGATCTCAAATATTTTTTTTTTATTTTTTCTACCTATACAACTGTTTTAAAGATGGGTGCATCATCTTGGGCGTTTGATGGTTCACTTATATTATGCACTAAATTGTTTTTAAATTTTAATATTTTAATATTGTAATATCATTCAGAATACGATGGTGAACAGTTTTATATTTCAAGTATAATGGTTTAATTATAACTTTTTAATTTAAAGTATAATGGTTTAATTTTAACTTTTAATTTTATAATGGTTTATCTTAACTTTTAATTTAAAGTATAATGGTTTAATTTTTAACTTTTAATTTTAATTTTAAAATTTTTTTTCAAATTTGGATATTTTCCAATTAACTTACCAAGTTGCAATAGGGGGAAGGTTGGCGCCATCAAACTAGTTTAACCCCACTTATCGGTCCTAAGTCCGAGATTGCACTTGGATATTTTATAAATTTTTATTTTATTTTATAATTTTTTAATTTTGTTTGAAAACGATGGAATTTTATCTTTTATATTCGCCATTGATATTTTGAAATGTTTTAGTATTATAAGATTCATATATTTCAATTTTTCAATTGATAATTGTGATTGTTTTTATATATTTAAATATATATATATATATATATATATATAAACGTGCATCTAGTGCAAGTTTAAAGAAATATTAATTAAATTGATGAACGGTGTATTGTAATTTATTCTTAAGTATATGGATTATATTCTCAAATCGAATATTTTTAAATTTTTTCTTATAACAGGGAACCTATAATAATTGGAATGCAATTAATATATTTATTGGATACGAGTTGTTGTAATACCAGTTTTTACTACATAATATACTGTATTCATCATTGCACATTTCTAGCATTTATATAATATTAAGCTGGTGTATAATAATGAGTTTCTCAATTGTTATAGGGACATAAGAAAATATTTTTATGATTATGCTTAAACAAAACAATAACCAACCATTCATTGTAAACTCTGTAAGATCGTTAAAAATACACACTTTGCGAGCTATTAAAACTGATTACTTATCTCTTAAAAATGAAGTTATGTGTAAGAATATTATCTTTTATTTTTATTATACTATCCTGAGATAACATTCCAAAATGCCATTTTATTCTTAATCCCTGTTAAACATTCTTCAAAAATCATTCCTACGAGAGAGTAGTGAAATCCCTTTTAATACTAATGCTACGACTGGGATCAATTGACATTCAGCACTATTTAACATTATTTGAGTAATTTATAAAACAGGGCTTAACCAAATCTGCTCATTAGTTTAATATTCGAACGTTGAACTCATTGTTCATCAATAAGTAATCCTTGCAAAAGTTAAGACTAAAGAATAAATCGGCGAGTTTAATCATCGCCCTATTTGCATTAGGATGAAAATATGAGGTGGTCCAAAACTCCCTTTATTTTCTCAACTAGTGTGACGTAGTTGTTCGCTTTCAAGTGGCCGTCAACGGCTACCAAAGTTGTTCTGTGATTGAACATTATGCCACCCCAAATCATGATGCCCTGTATAGGACCGGTTTGACGCTCGGTGAAACGTGTGGGCTCGTAACATTCACCTGGTCACCGCCATACATGTCGATGACCGTCATTCCTCCACAGGCATAATATATATTCATTCGTAAGCAAGACCCGCGATACCATTTAATGGTCCAAGTAGGATCACAATCACGTTATGCGTCTAGTTTTGTGTTGAGAGGTCAACGGTACTAATATGGATTGTACACGTATATGTTAATGTATTTCATAAAATCTGTTGCGTATGGGTTGTGTGGACGAAGATCCAACTGCTCCTGGAAGCAACCGGACGCCCTCCAGTCGTTAAGACTATTCGGTACCCTCCTATACTGACAATGTTAAATTGAACCATTTTAGGAACCTGTTTCTCAGAAATTGTTAAATATAAAAACTTCACATTTTGGCTGTATAATAATTAGGCTTTTTTATTTAAATAACAGTAGAATGTTTCAAATATATTGTTTACTTTTTCCAAAAAAAATCATCCTAAAAGTATCGCTGTGAAAATTGTCTTTTTTTACGATAGCTGCTTCTCTGAGCAAAATATTTTGCGAAAATCTCCAAGAAAGTACCTCCATTGTATATAGTTACATATTATTTATGTGCAGTAAAAATTGCAAGAAGTTTCATTCAGTATTTTCTGTTAAAAAGGTACACGCACTTCGAAAACAACCATTTTGAAATAATTGCATTTTAAGTGAAAAAATGCACTTAATCACAAAAATAATGAATTACAACATGTATTTGCACTGTTTTATTAAACATTAGTTTCTTAATTTTTTAAGCATAAAATAGGAAGCAAAGAGCCTTAAAATGTTCAGTAAACACATATATAGTAATTTTCAGTTTTGGTTCAACGAGATTTTTTTTAGTATTTTCCATCAATTTTCATAAATTATGTAAAACTCCGTTGAGTTATAAATATCAAATTTGACCTTATTACATCATAAATATAATGTAAACATGTATCAATATGTAAAAGTCATGATTTGGGAATATGTGATTTTACGACGTTAGAAAAATTTAATCATGGATTTGTATGTTCCCATGCAAACACAATTTCTAAAAGTTTCAAAATTCCAAATTTTCTCTAAATTGTACAAAGCTTTTCTAAAAAAGTCAAAAATGAAACTGCTTTTAAATCTGAAATTTGTGTATTTTTGTGCATGTAACAATTTTCTCGTAACGACAAAATGCATTACACATCAGAGTTATTGTTAGTTACCTAATGAAAACCTTTTGAATATTAAAGCTTAAAATCTTGTCTGAACAATAAATAAAAATTAATATTTGCAATTAAGTGAAATATTTAAAATATTATTGTTTAGTTTTCTCAAAAACATTAAGCATTAAAATATCACTATAAATTTTTAAAAAAAAATTGACATTTTTTGTCACGATATACGGACTCCAGTCAAATATTTTGGGAAAATCCCCCCAAAACTCACATGAATATATATAGTTACATATCAGTAACATGAGGGGAAAAATTCATTACATTCATACATTATATTCTGAGAAAAACCAGAATACAGTTTTAAAAACATAATTTTTAAGAAAATTGAATTTTCACTATAAAGTGCCACTTTATCACAAAAATTCTGAATTACAACATGTATTTGTCCCATTTTTCGGGACATTAGCATATTTGCAATTTATTTTGCATAACATAGTAAGCAAAAAAAGTCTTAAATTGCCCAGAATAGCATTTTTCAGTTTTTTTAACAAGATAATTTCTAGTATTACATCAATTTTCTCAATTCGGTATCACTTTTTGAAGAATTAGTAGCTTTCATTATTTACAGACATCAAATTTGAACGTAAAGCAACATAAATATAATGTTAAAATGTATCAATATGGTTTTTGTATGAATTTGAGGTGGTATTTCAAAATACCTGATTATACGACATTTTGAAAGTTTTCGTTTAGATTTTGTAAAATAATCATTACGTTTTGTTCTTTCAGACAGTTTCCTAGTTTTAAACTTCAAAAATTATTCTAAACTGGACAAATGATTTCTAAAACAGCCAAAATAAAACTATTTTTATGTTTTAAACATGAAATTTAGGTATTTTTATGTATGTAACAAGCTTCACACAAAGACAACAATCATCACATTTGATGTGTCATCTCATACCTTTTTCTCAGAAACTATTAAGCATAAATACTCAACTTTTTATTGTATATCAATTAGATATTTATATTTATAATGAAGTGAATTTTTTTTAAATATATTAATTAGTTTTTTCAAACACAAATTGTTAGTTCACCAAGAATTAATATTATGAATTTATTGAAAGTTGTTATTTTTTGTTTTATCTGCTTTCTATATATATATATATATATATATATATATATATATATATATATATATATATATATATATATATATATATATATTTATGTTTTAAGAATATTTTAAAAATGTCATTTCAGTATACACAATTGCATTTAAAAAAAACAGAGTATATGCATATAGTACATTTGCACATTTTTAAAAATATAAATTTTAGAGAACATAACTTTTTATAAAAAAATCTTACCTTATGAAAAAAAAAATGTTTCCTATAATTTGGTTATGCAAGGTAATGAAGGATTAGAATCTTGGTTCTCTTTCAATTTCTATTGATTTAATGAATGGTTTGAAATGTCTTTGCAGGTGAAAGCAGGTGTTTTACATATGCAATATTTTAACAACTATTACCTGCTCAGTATCTATATTGTTTGCACTAAAGGGATTCTCATGTCTGCCTTAATCTCATTTTTAAGCTATTAAAATAATTTTATTATTATCATTTTTTCAAAATGCACGTGTCCAACGGAATTATCACAAACAAGTTATTAATTAGAAGTATAAAAAGTTCGAAAGGAGAAATTTCACTATTTGTTTCTAAATATTTACACTACAAAATATTTTGTACATGAAATAAATTTCTATTTAAAAGTAAATATTTTCATCGTTTTTACAAACTTCGCACCAAAAGGACGTAAACAAACTAACAGTTAAAAATGCAGCTAAGTTCCATTTAATCTACAGTTAATTGTGCATGATTAAAAGAAATTTTGTGGAGGCTTTGCAAGTTCTCAGATTTAAAAAGTCAATATTTTCACTTAATCTGTCAAAGTGCGCATTACCGGGGCAGCTGATTATTTTTTAAAAGTCAATTTAAAATACTTATAACACATATAAAGGTTTGTATGGTACATCATTGGAAAAGTAATGATTTGGAGATTTTAGAAATATCAAAAACTCAAAATCGGTTTTAAAAAAAAAGTTTTTACCCTACTGACTGCTCTTAACTGATGGTACTGAAATCACCGATGTCTCAAAGGCCTTTTTACGCTTATAAAATCGCAAATGCAATTCAAAACCTCAATTGCTGGCCTTCTTAGCGAAATATGAACACAACATGATCAGAAGCGTGCACAAATTTAATCATTTGCATATCCATCTCAGCCCTATTGCTCCTAAAATTTGCATGACGCTATGTGCATTATTTCTTGCTGTTTCAATTTAACTTTTGAAGAGTGTATTTATTAATTCTGCTGAAAAGACTTTTTTATTGAATAAAGCATGAGAAAAAGAGTAAGATCAGTTATTTAAATACCCAATGTTGTAATTTACATATTTACATTTGCATAAAACAAATAGTAAATAAATTTTAAAACTTTCTGCATATAAATACTGCATTCCAAGACGAATGACATATATATATTTTAAATACTCAGAATGTTATTTCAAAAAATAGAATGTATAAATGTATATATATATATCTATATATAATGTGTTTATATACAAAGAAATTTTTTCAAAATCCTTCATAAACATGTTTTCCAAATGAAAAACATATTTACTAAATAAATGTTGTGTTTTGCATTCTAAAAATTTTTGTATTGAAGTCATTTTTAATCTAAGCGAAAACAAATCTAATTTGCTAAATATCTAAGAAAGACTTAATTTCGAATAGATGCTGGCTTCAGGGTTTTTAAAAATGTTTTTTATTCTAAATAATGCATATTGTTTACGTCAAGAGAATTGTCACAACATTCAGTCGTTGTCACAATGTACTTCTTTTTTTAGAAATATTTTATGCATCCTCTTACAGATACAAAAACAAGAAAATGAAAGATTAAATAAACATATTTACCAATTAACTATATGGTAAAAGAAATAGCTCAAATAAGCAATATCATTCTAGTTCTTTACACAAAATACATAATCGTAAGCTAAAAAAATATTCATCTTTGTAGAGTTTTAAAGCTCATTTTTAAGTGGAAGTGAGAAAAAAAATTGTAGAAGCAATACCTTTACGGTTTCAGTTTTCTATTCTGGTTTCAAACATACCGAAAAATAGTATAAATAACACATTATAGTAAATTAAGACTTCTAGGAGAAATGAAATATATATATATAACACTTATTTTATTTTTCCCCTAGACAAAATAGAAGTTGCAAAAAATTCCGTGAATAAAATAAAGTTTTGAATTCTACAACTTAAAAAAGAAGGCAAAATATATAAAAAAAATATTATTTACTTAGTGGTATCAGGTATTTTTAAAAAAATTACTTTTTTGCTGTTATTCAGTGAAAAAAAAGTGGAACAAAATATCCGAGGAAAGTTTTTTTTTATCAATTCCCGATGGTCCATAAAAAGACAAGATTAAAGAAATGAATTTAAAGAAGTGATTTATTACCAAAAGTTATATAGAGCCTTTTTAATACTTTGTGACATAATTGCCCTGAAGATTTGACTACTTATCACAGCGATGGATGGTCTTCATGAATCTTTTTCGAAGAATGTTGCTACCTGTGATGCAATATGGACTTGAGCTTTGTTTTGAAATTGCAAATTGATGTCTAAGATTTGGCGTCATATTTATTTCTTCAGATCAGGTTGGTTCGTTGGTGCCTTAGTATTTTATTTCTTACGATAATGTGTTTCCATAATGTGAAAAAAAAAACAACAGTTGGCTTAAAGAGCATATTTCAGCTCAGGGAGGTAAAAATCACTCAATGTCAACACCTTGTGTAACCCAATATAGCTACTGAAGAAGTTTCATTTAAACTTGGTGATAAATCTATACGTGACATCTAACTAATCCTCTTGGGGAATCTTTTGGCTAGCATTCGCGTTTAATTCACAGCCATCCCTCTCATGAAGAAACTTTCTATTTAGATTAGTTTGACTATATAAAGTCAGAGTTTTGTAATTGTAGTAGAATGAACTAAGAAGATGTTACATTCGCTACGCAGGTGAAATTGAGTAAAGTCGATTTTCCCAGCTTAAGGTGAAGAGTGGTGTTTGCCACTGTATTAAATTAGTGGATTGGGGGTTTGTAATCAACGATAGATTAGATTAGTTACTTATACCTATTTGCTTAATACTCATTGCTTTCGCCTTTGGCATTCACTTTTGGATTAACTTGCTGTGGGCTATGCCAGTAAATATTTTTTGTTATGTTAGATTCTGGTTCTGCTTTTAATCCTCCTACATCCTTAGGTAGAGAAGACGGTAAGGGAGAAACTTCGGGGGTAATCGGAAGAGCACGAGACTCTTAATTTTGGACTCGTAAGTTCGGCCCCCACGTTGGGCACCATTGTGAGCGACCTAGAAGGAAAAGGAAATTAAGATAAATCGAAGAATACTTAAAATAACTCTCAATAACCATAAAAAACTGTTGGAATGCATAGTGTTTAATATTCCGATTATACGTTACGTTTGATAGATTAATTATACATTTTTATTGTAGATGAACAGAAATGCCGTTATAATGTGTGTGTAATACTTTATTTACTCTGAGATACCAAATTATTATGGTCAACACTTCAACCAAATTGAACCGCAACTTGTCCTGAATAGCGTTTGGATTCTTGTAGGCATGAACTGTGAGTTGATGGTAGGTGGTATGAAGCCCATGGTACTATACCCGATGAATTGCAATTTTCAATGTTATCAGATTGAACGATACTGGATCCAGCTGACAGGTGCCACGTTGGATTTAATTTCACATATTCTCAGTGGGATTGAGATCTGGTGATTGTGCAAGTCAACTAAGAAACGTACATTTTCTGTCTGGAGACAATATCAGCTGTGTAACAGGATTGTCTTTCTGAAAGAATCAATCTTTGTGTGTGTGGCCGGGTGTTTTATTAATAAAATGGATGTACTTAATCTGCGATAACATTTAAATATCATTGACCACTTAGAGGCTCTTCCTTATGAATCAAAGAACCCAAGCAATTCCTTAAAAATATCCTTCGAACCATAATATTGTCTCCACTATCTTGAAGAGTTATGACAATGCATATGGGGCTTGAACTTTTTATTTTTCTCCACATTCGCACCTTGCCATCTAAATGGCGTAGTTGAAAACGCAATTCATCGCACCACATGACCCTTTTTCATTCATCTACAGTCCAATCTTTGTGCTATTTTTCAAACTAGAGACGTTTGCTCTTGTTCAGGGCCAATAGTGCAGGTTTTCGAACAAGTATGGGCTACCATCGCCTCCACGGTGTAACATGAGGTGAAATTCTCTTTCAGAGACTTTTAAGAGAATTGCGAGGATTCTCGATTTAGATTCCCTGGAATTTGAAAAAAAGGTTGATCTTCTGTTGGACAGGACAATTTTAGTAATTATCCTCCTCAAGCGAACGTTCAGACCATAAGACTAAGTTTGAGACCCGGTTTTGTACTTGGGAATCTTTTCTATGTAACCGTTAATAACTGGAGCTCTTGAATATTTCAGAAGTGTATCCGATTTTCTGGTACTGGGTCCTTCACTTCGAGATCTTACAGTAATCCCTCGTTCAAACACAATTAAATGTGAATTTGTGTTCCTCATTTCTTCATAAGCAACACAGTGCAATCGATGTATCATGATTCCAGCATTCACTATTAATAGCTACTTTGCCCTCCAATGGCAACTGTCTGTAGTTATAACTCCTCTTCGTATGTGTCAAGTGGTCGTAATATTTTGACCACTCAGTGTATATCTTAATATATACGTTCATCTCTTATTTTATAACTGCTTCCGTAACTGCAATCAGGAAAATTGAATAATTTATAATTCTCAAGTATTAAGTTCTCAATATAGTTTGCTGTGTGATATTCTGTTTCACATAAACATTTATGTTCATGTTTCTTGAGTGCATGTTTTTCTAAAATTAAATATATAATTTTCATTCCAACCAAAAATTCCTCACATTATTACTCGTTTTAACAAAATCAGTTCTCGTTATATCAAACGTTTAAATAACAAAGATAATTCTTAACAGCTTTCTAGAAAAATTATACTTTATACTTTGTGCATCCACATTTTATCTAAGGTGAAAGGAAACAAATGCATCTCCAAAGTCCGAAGATAAGTGTAGAATGCATAAAACCAACCAACAGTGGAGTAATTTCTCTTACTTCGAAGAAAAATGCAAAAATTATTCTGTATCTTCACGCATCCGAAAAAGGAAATGTTAAAATTATGCAGGGAAGCTGGTCCATTATTTTGTTACCATGAGCCTCCCCCCATACGCCGGAAAAAGAAACAGTTCAAACACACCAATCGGACATGATGTACAGATTCGATTTATGGCAAAACTTCACAGAAGGCGAATACTTTTTGCGCTGATTTGCACTGTTTCATGGTCCAGATATTTCTTCTACGCGTTCTCCTATTTTGTGTCGCGGTTTTGGAACTGAATCTCACCCGAGACATGTCTAAGCCATTTGCCATCAAACGACAGTTCCCGTCGCTCTACGCGGTTATTTAGTATACACCTGTGAGTGAAGTAACCTTTTAGAATTTTTCCCCTACTATACGCATTACTTCAAAGCTTTAAAACGTTTTGTGATGTAATAAGTATATTTCTTAAATGCTCCAGATCATGAAAATTTAAATTTTAGAGGATAATTTGAGGTTTTAAAATATTTATTCAAATAACGTGGTTTGAAATTAACATAATAGTTCGTTGAATTTATTAGTAGAATGTTTCATCCATTTACGTTTATTATTACTTGTTTCTTGAACCAATTTGTGATCTAAGCAAAATTCAATAATACAAGAAGATATTGGCCAAAATTAGAGAAGGATCGCTAGTCGCTTACTCTTGTATGAAAGACTGCAAACCCCGCTGAAAAAAAGTGAATATCCCTTAGATGAGTGTGTGAATATTAAAGTTGAACTATTCAGCTATTTAAGGGCTTTAGGCGACGAACCTCGTAATTTGGAACCATAGTCAAGGGACGTAGACAACACCTGAGCTGGCACACCTTCCCTTAACTCTCACACCACACCAATGAGAAGATGTTTAATTCTCAACATATTTAATGTGCATCGTCCGCTTCAGCACGTTGGTCTGGAGGGGGGGGCACGCCTCACAGTTTGAGAAACACTGAGTTATACACTGTAAAAAAAGACGTATTTTCAAATAAAAACCAATCTATTTGAAATCAAATTTATCCAATAAACACTTGCAATAGATTTTGAGCAATAAATTTACTGAATTACTTTAATGAGAAAGTAATAATTAAAAAATAAACGTCACTATACAGTGACATTGGTTATTATAACCATGGCTTACATCCAATGAGAGCCGTAACAATTTATGTGCAATACAATTAGTTAATTTTTCTAGCGAAGGCGGTACGATAAAAAATACAAAATCGATTTACTGTGACAATGGTTAAAATAATTACTATTTATATCCAATGATAGCATTAAAAAAATCTGTGAAAAGAAATTGGTTAGATGATCGAAAGAAGGCGATAATTAAAATGAAGGCTGAAATCAAATTTATCCAATAAATGCTTGCAATAGATTCTGAACAATAAAATTACTTAATTACTCTCAAGAGAAACAAGCACTTAAAAATAAGTCACTCTACAGTGACTTCGGTTAAGAGAGAGAGAGACAATCGCAGATTACAAGATCTGTGCGATGTTTTTTGGAGTACATAGTCCTTCCGGACTCTAACCTCCTATCCTGGAATGAAGATGGCTGTAAAGTTTCACCATTACCCATTTTAAAAAGATAATAAAAATTTTAAAAAAAGATACTTCATAATAATAATGGAGAAATTAATTTATCTTCGCATATATTCATAGCAGATAAGAAGCGACGTAATTGGTTAAAACTTTTGCGAAAGGCGGTGCGAAAAAAATATCATGGTTAAATTAACTGCTATTTACATCCAATGATCGATTTCATAAAAATTACAGCAATAAGGTTAATTAAATGATATTAAGGAGGCAGTACTTTAAAATGAAGTCTGGGCTATGCTGACAATTATTAATCCAATGCGAGCTTTCGATAGAAACTGTGAAATAAAAGAATTTTTTAATATTTTTATTATTCTCTACAGTTAAAAAATATTGCCTTTATTCTGATTTCTGGGGTATTTACCACAGTCGCATTATGTTTTAAAAAAAATTCTTGAAGGTATCCGACTACGTTCGGTAACATGATTTTTTCAAAGCCTACAAACGAATATTTTTTATGTTTAGTGTCACTTATATTATGATACACGTATGAAACTGTTTTAAGAGTATTATTATAGTAAAAAAATATATTTAAATATGATAATTTGGCAAAAAATGAACATAGA
This sequence comes from Trichonephila clavipes, assembly GCA_019973935.1. Taxonomy (NCBI): domain Eukaryota; kingdom Metazoa; phylum Arthropoda; class Arachnida; order Araneae; family Nephilidae; genus Trichonephila; species Trichonephila clavipes. The sequence goes on from BMAU01015922.1 coordinate 26,190, forward strand.
ATTATTTATTTTCAAAACATTCTGTTTTTATGAAAAATGCTTTTATAATAATTGCAATAGTTTGCCTTTTGATAACTAAGATTTCTCCAGAGAGCCTAAGCTAGGAGTTTTGAAAAATTCACACTTTTTTCAGAGTTACTACCAATTGAAAAAATAATTAATTTGTTTTTCTAAACTGCTTTCATTTAGATGTATTAGAATATGGATAAATCCACTTCTAAGTTTATTTTCTGAAAACTTACAAATTATTATTTCTTTTTTTTTCTATAGCACGTGGTAGCGAAATAAAAGGTAAACAACAACCAATTCAGATCCAAATATATTTCTTGACCTTGGTAACCATGTAGCCCATTGCTTCTCAAAATTTCAATATTTGCGACATAATATTGAATTATAATTTTCATCGAAATCCCCTCTCTATACAATAACACAATGTATTTAATTCAATAATACACTTTCACGCTAAGGATACAATACTACTTCAACTTCTTAAATGCAACCGGCGTATGTAAAAGTCTCACTTAACCAAAGTGTTAATTGCATCGAATGTATATATACGTCTTTCCGAAGAACGATCCTTTCTCTGCACTGTTATCCATAACATTATTCCAAAGACTTTGGAATGAAATAAAAGCACCTTTACAGTGTCTGCGAAGGATTTACTTATTTCAGAGAATTTGCTTATTCATTTCTTTTCTCACCCCCCATATCAGTGCATCAAAGACGTGCAGAAAATGGAGGTATTGAGAAGGGAATAGCGTAACTTTTAACCTGCAGTTTTGGGGTTTATTATAAGCCGTATATATTATAAAATTAAGTCAGTGCTTCTCAAACTTTCAATATTTGTGACCCAGTATTAAATCATACTTACTCTCTAGCATACTTACAGTATTAAATAATTACTTATTTCAGAGGAATTTTGCTTATTTATTCATTACTCCCCCCAATACATCACACACGCATGCCTACGAGGAAAATGGTGGCATTGGGCGCAATTTTTTATCAGCAGTTAAGGAATTGATTATAAAGCGTACACATTATTCAGGTAAGTGTTAATTTTTGTATATAATTTTATAATGACAAGCCCATAGGGTCACTGGAAATTATTAAACTTGTTCTAATAGTATTGTTAAATTAATTATGATATACACTTAATGTGCAGTACTGATGCATTTATAAGTTTATTATATCAGTGCAAATGTGTATTTTATTTTTTTTATGTCTGAACGTATTCTATTTGTTTACTTTCAGTAGTTAATAATTTATTTAAATCTTTTGTTTACGACTTTTCAATATGCTCGCGCCTCTCTCGTCGAGTTATCAGCCCCCAGGGAGTCGCGCGCCACAGTTTGAGATACGCTGAGTTAAGTTTTAATTTTCGTATATAATTTTATGTATGATAAGCCCTTGGGGTCATTGGTAATTATTACTGATGTTCTTAATTTAGTATTGTTAAATTAATTATAACAATCATTGTGTGCAATACTGATACATTTATAAACGTATTAATCATTGTAAACGTGTATTTTATTTCTTATTCTGTCTGAATGCATTTTGTTTGTTTACTTTCACTAAATTAATAACTTTTTTTAAAACTTCAATTGTTATCGACTTTTCAATAGGCTCGTGCCCTCTTGTAGAGTTATCATGCCCCCTAGGGGTCGCGCCCCACATTTTAAGAAACGCTGGGTTAAGTCCTATGTTTGTGGTTAAGTTTTAACATTTTCAAAAATATGCTAGTCATCACTTAATCCAGTAATGTGGAATTTTGTTCTTTTTTCCATAACTGATATAACCCCCCTTTTCCTCCTGTGCTCGCTTGGCTTTAAGTATCAGGAAACTCTGTCTTCATAAACAAGTATGTCTTCTAAATAACTGGGTAACCCTCCGTTAAGCGCGTGAATTTCCCATATGCATAGTAAAAATAGTTTTGGCGCCACGTCCACTCGGTGGGTTGGAACACGCCCGTTCTTATATCTGCCTTTCGTCAGTCGCTCTAGGATTCAGTGCCAATGACGAGGGCGATTTCTTCACATTTCCAGTGGCAGAGGCCATTGAATGTGACCCATGCAGCGCGCCAACAAAGTCAGATTTTATGACTTTGTACTATTTCGTAAAGAGAGAGAGATTCATTTTTTTTCTTGCAAAATAGTGTAGTTTTCAGATTTATACGAAAACTACAGTAAACAAGTATTTTATAACTTCTGTATGATATTTTCCCCCGGGAGTTAAAATACATCTGAACTCCCAAAATATTCGCATGGGAATCAAAATCCCTCGGATCCTCGCACACATATCTAAGTAAAATAGCTCGCGAACTTTTGAAAGAGCACCTATGAAGACAGTGTTACTGTAAAAGTCGCATGCCTCGTTTATTTTGACTCAGGATTGAAGGAAGACCTGATGTACAACGCCACATTCAAGAGGAAACATCACCAGAAACTTGGAAAAGATAGTGTCCCCTCTTGTCAGACATCAAGAAGAGAGTATTAAAATTTTGTGATGTACTTTCAAAAAATGCATGTGTCTTTAACTTTGTAAGGTGATGTGTAAAGACTGCAGCAAGGCGTCTTGAAATGTTAACAGTGGTGACACAGTGATAACTAACCATTATATATCTCTTTGGTGTTTTTTCATTTAAATATATCCTTTTCTGATTCTATTTTAAATATTATTTTATGTCAAGTATATTTTATTCTCAAATATCACTAATAAAATAATTAAATCCTCTCCTAACGTAAGTATGAGGTGCTGCATCTAAGAGATACTGAGCGCCTGTGAATGGAACATTTTTAAGCGCGCTTAGCAGAGGATTAAAATTCATTTCAAGAACCAAGACGTCAAGTGAAGGGAAGATTAAAAAGGAAAATGTTGCTTCACAAGAAGGAACGTTGGAGATAGTGAAAAACAGCATTAATATTTCAGAAGCGCATCACGCATTTTTATTAAATTTAGCATGTTCTGTCCCCATAGGATAGAAAGAAATATCATTTGCGTACCTCGAGGTCATAGATTTTACCCTCGTGGAAAAATGAGAGTTAGTACTGAGAGTTTAACATATAATATCCTAGTTATATATATGTGTGTGTGTGGAAGGCACATTCTCTTTGAACACTGCATAATATAATTATTACTTTAAGGGGTGAACTGCAGTAACCAAAAAAGTAATTTTTTTTCCAATTCCTACTATTAGCTCACTCTCTATATATTTATTTATCTTGTTCAAATAATCAATCGTTAGTAAAATACTCTCTATTCATCCACAATCAAGTTCAAATATTTTTTTAAACTTGTAGTAGATGGCTCTTGATGTTAATACAGTTTTTTCAGATATTAACTAATTAAATTAAATTAAATTAATTATTGGTTTTTAACGCTAACTTAAATTCGTCTCTATTGTTGTAACAATGTAACTGTTAAAATAAAGACAAAATTTGGCGATGAAAACCTGTTTTTCAGCTAATTTAGCCAAACCGGGTGTGCATTGTTAAAAGAATAGACAAATCATGCTCTTTTATTCCAATTCCTACTATTAGGTCATTTCTCCTTATATACATATTATTCAAATTTTCAATCATTGATAACGACTTAATTTTTTTTAATACTTGGTTTTGTTTTTATGTATTATACAGTCGACTATTTCTATCAAATCAAAAGACGTCGTCAAATGCTGCAATATGTAACCAATAGTAGAAAACTATTTCCCAGCATGTAAAAACAATCTTGTTTGCGATGGCTCGATAGTAAAAAAAATATGGATTGTGTTTACTGTATTTGAATATACGCCGAAACGGTTATCTTAATCGCGAATACTCGAAAAACGACAACATTGATTACAATTTGTAATTTTTTTAAAAAATTTAATTGTGAAAAATGATTTGAGTTAGAGAACTATTTTCTATTGAAGAGGAAACAATAGAGTATTTCCAAAAATGCGATTTAATTCTTAAGTTCCCGAAAGACACTGGGTCTTAGAAAAATAATGAAAGTAGAACCGTCATATGAGTTTACAAGACTTCATTTAGACTCGTATTCATGTGAATTTCTATGGCATTATCTACGCTAAAGATTGTTTTGTTGTTATTTTAAATGCAGTTGGGGCATTTTAGTTACCTGAATAATTAATTGTTATAAATTTCAAGAGAATGTGTGTTTATTTTTAAGTACACTATTTAATTTCTGTAACTCTTGAGAAAATGCATTTGTCGAGAGAATAATGGAAGAGACATGCACGGGAATTCGTTTTTGTGCATGTGCAATATGATAACATAATTTATTAGCATAATTTGTTGTTAACATATTTGTGTTTGAACTTCAACTTCCACTTCTTCCGAAAACCGCTAACTGAACAATTAGCTGAAACCGTGACTTTATGTTTACTTTTGTAACAGCAATGTGAAAAACGAACGCATGGAGCATTCGCTCACTATATTTCCTACTGTAATATTTTACTTGTATTAATTATCTAAGCGTTTCTCTACTTAAGAAAACAGGGGCATCGTATATTTGGAAAAAATCCATTTTTAAATTTTAGTTCTAAAAATATAGCTTATTTTTCTGAAGCTAAAAATGTATAATACTTATATGTTTGTTGATAAAATAGCCCTAAAATACGAAAAATAAAAATGTAAACAAATGACCACGCACTTTTTGACACACCCTTTTGAACTTTAAATATGTAGTTTCCCCTGTGTGTGATCTATATAAACGTTCTATATAATGAACAAAATATCTTTCGTTAAAAAACTGCTTCGTTATGTTTGATATGTTGCTGTAAATATATGTGTAAATTTTTTTGTATATTCAAAGAATATTTTTGTAAAAAATGGTACCTATACATGAAAATATGTATTACAAAATCTTAAAAATTATGTTAATGTTAACTAAAACAAAGGGGAAAAAACATGAATTTAAAATTACTTTTGTAACTATAGAAAATGATTAAGGATTATTATTAGTCATATAAAAATAGGCAAGCAAATACTAATCAAGTGTATAATATGTGAAAATATTGTTTTTTAGTTTTTTCACTTTTTCTCAAAAGCTTATTTTTTTGCATTTAGGTACATTTATAAAAAAAAATATTGTACTATATGATTCCAGATTTTTTTATACTTCTAAACAAGATGCCTATACATATATAGTGAACCTATTTTTTTTTCTATTAAGATAGTGCCAATTTTTTTAAAAATATTTTTATGCATTAAAAAAAGCAGACAAATAAAAAAAATCAAATTTCAAAGTTTCATAATTCTTTAAAAAACTGTACTAACATTTTACTGAAAAATGGGTTCATTGAATTTTATGTATTGCTTTATATATGTGTAAAAAATATTTTGTATATAAAAAGCATACTTTTTTTTAAAAAAATGGTACCTAAACACAAGTATATATATCGAGTTCTCAAAAATTATGTATTACTTAAATTAAGCACTTAAAAAAAACTTTTGGAGTAAAAAGTTATTTTTATAGCTCTACAGAATAATTAAATTATTTTTATTATAGACATAAAAAATCTAAGCTCTATTAGAAATTGTAAATGATAAATGTCTCATAAACAAAGGGTCTTAATTTTGGCATTTTGCTCTTTCGAGCATGTCCTGGTTCCCTTAATCTTAAATCGTAATTTAAATTGCTATTAAATGTTGTTTATTATAAATACAGACTCATCAATGATTGCGAGTGTGCTTAATTTAGTTGATTTCAGAAATAAAATTGCTCTGACCTGATCGACTTCGAGACGAACTGCAAAGAAAAGGTAAGCTTTTACCCTAACTTTGTTAGATATAGGCTCTGCAGCTAGATTAAAAATATTTGCAATTAATAATTTGTTTATAATACAATGTTGGCGATCTCTTAATTTTGTGAAATTGGTCACCGGTACAAACAATGTATCATATTTTATATATAAAGTAATAGAAAATAGTCTATAAGCTTAGGCCACCTTTAAAGTTTATTATGTGTATGTGAAGACAATTTTAGGAGAGAGAAAAATCATTTAAATTAGTCGTATAGTTTTATAATAAAAATGTACAATCTGGCAGTGTTGTTTTTATGACATATCTACATATCGTCGGCCTAGTTATCAGAATGAGTAACTCTTTCTGAGGTGAGATAATTTGAAAAAGGACTGCCACACGCACTAAGTTGCTTATGCTCTTCAAGCTGGGTGATAACATTACAATATGATTACCTTGATATTTTTAACGTGTGTAATGTGGCTGCCATATGGATAACGTATATTAGAGTTAATTTTACTGGGTTTTTTCCGTGGTAACACTATTAATTTTAGATTATCTTAATTAAATTTTTGTAAGAATTGAACCATTTCCATGGCATATGTTCTTCAAGCTGTTACTTCAGTCTTCTGTTGTATTATGGGCTATTATCGAATACGGATATTCCTAATATCATTGGTGAGTACCAGGATATTTTTTCGATTTAGCTTGATATCCGAGGTGATGGCGCCCAGCAGCGCTTCTTGTTGCTGGAATGGAATCCAATAGGACAGCCTAGAGGTATATATAATTTAACCGTACACAATAATTTTTAAAGAATTGTTTTGAAATACATTGAAGACGAGATTTAAAATAACCTAGATCAATCAATAAGTAATGAATATCAATATAAAATAATAAAAAGTAACATGCACTAATAATAGTATTATACGCAGCATATAATAATCTTATAATATAACTTTATCGTAATTATATATAATATTCATATTATACGATTTTATAACAATTATTAGAAATAATAATCATAATATAATTTAATAGTAATTATAAAAAGAATAGTCATCGTATTGTAAAACAATACAAATAATGCAGAAGAATACTCGTATTACATAATTATAAATAAATAACATAAGAATAACTATAAATAAACAACAAAAATAGTTATAAATAAATAACAAAAATATGTAATATTTATAAATAAATATTAAAAGAAACAATTATAAATAACGAATATTATGTGATTATTACATATAGTAATAATTGCATTGCTATATTATATTATGAATAAAATAGTAATATAATAAGTTAAAATTAATAATGAATATCAATTACAAAGTACTGAAAGCTTGTAATATAAAACACGCACTGCAAGTTCCTTTAACGAATTTCATCGAACAAAGAACGTAAAAAAAGAAGCATTTTTAAAACTTAAAATAAAAACAAATAAACGATTCATAGCGATAATTAAGAGCACAACACTGATTCTTTTAAGAAAAAAAAAATATTCTAGTACGTACTCATATTAGAAATATCCATGTTCGAAAATAGCACAAAATAAAGCAGAAGGCGGAAACGATACAGCAATTACACTGAAAATGGTTAAATTTTTAAAGAAATCGAATTAAAATCGTCTGAAATTAATAGGGTTACCATGGGAAAAACCAAGAAAAGTTATTTCTAATGTACGCTATCCCCATGGTAACCACATCAACAGACAATAAAAATATTAAGGTAACCATATTATACTGTTAGCGCCTATCTTGGTGCTATTACCCCGGATAGGAAACTAGCACCTATTTTTTTAAGGAATAATTTCTGTACTCTTATAATAACTGCTATGAATTCCACATTTCTACTTCATTTTGCTTTTTAATAAAGATTTTTTGAAAGTTCCTCTTTTGATGGAATTCATTGAAGAAAGTCGCAATTTTTTCAATATTGCAACTTATCAGCACTTATTAATTGATATTTATTGTTAATTTTAATACATATTATGTAATTATTGTATTTATAATATAGTAATTCTAATTATTGTGTGTTTTTTTATATAATTTATAATCATTTTTTATTTTATTTTTTATAAATATTACAAATGTTATTTATAATTATTATATTATATGACCATTATTATGTATAATATTTATATTACATAAATATTATTATATATAATAATTATTATTCATATAATTTTTATGTAATAATAATATCTTGTATCATAATTATTTTTAAATTACATTGTATGATAATAATATACTACATATACTATTATTATAACTAATTTTATTATATTATATTGCAATTCATTATTGATTAGTATTGGTTATTTTTATATATTTCTATATTCTTCATTTGAAATCTATTTCAAAACAGATCTTTACAATTATTTTCCCGGACGATTTGTTACCGCTATGCCGCCTTATTGCACATTTCATGTTACTCGACAACAACCGCTACTGAGGGCGATTAAAGAATCACTCCTAACAGAGCTTGGGATGTAGTACTACTATGTCAAATTAGTTCCTTTGTGGAGTTACCCCTTCTGATAATTAGGTCGATTATATATTAGTTTGTTTTCATATTCAGACTATGACACATGCCTGCACTACTTACATTATTTCTAGAAAAAAGCATTACAATATTATTAGTTTCTTCCATAGCTATAATTTTTCTAAGCCTTCATTCTACTCAAGTCATACGATATAGATCTGAAATATTTATTGCAGCAAAACATGATTTGATTGATAGATCATAGGAACATGTTAACTATAGAATGAAATTTGAATATATATATATAAATTTGAAATAAAAAAAACAAACCTAAAAAACAAAAAAAACAGAGAAATTTTGAATGAAATAGTTTATTTCGTATCTCTGTATAAAAAATAGCACATTAAAGTATACCAAACATATTTATTAAAATGTTAAATAGCAATTCCTAAATTAATAAATATAAAAATCAATTCCTCTTTTATAAGATAAAATCATATCCTTTATCAATAGGCATGGAAGCATATATTTCTTAAGAGTGATTGTTTTAAAAGAATTGTGCGTTCCACTCAATGTTTCAACATATTTTCTTACTTACATTTCCTTTATAATAAACCCTATTATATAAATTTATCAAAGAATTTTAAAAAATAACGACATGAATAAGATACGGTATTATTAGTTTTCTTAATATTCAACGTTGAAGTTAATTCACTAAGGAATTCCAATCGTGATACACTTAGACTGAATCGTTTTCGAAGGAGCCATTTTTTTTACTTGGCACAATTCTTGATCTTTCTTGCAGAGTAATTCCAATTATTGCACTATGGCAAAAAAGAAATGTCAATGTTCATTAATCTCGGCCACTTGTAAAAATATAGACATTATTGGAAAATTACTAAAGATAAGAGTTTGATAAAGAGCCAACTAGGTAAGACTAATCGAATGTTAACAGAAAATGCGTTGTTTATATGCTTTTAAATAAAGTATCAATGCTTCAAATAAAAATGTCGATTTAAATTTTTCTTTTGATATATGAAGTGCATTAAAAAGTTTGAGTCGTATATAATTAAAATGTTTTATTGCCTTCTACTTTTACAAATACTTAGAGAAAAATTATCAATTAAATTAACTTTTCATTTCAGTTAAGAATCTTTTTAACGTTAAGTGCAATTTAAATGGAATTTTATTGAAAAATGCTAAACTATAAATAAAATTAATAAAAATTAGCTAAATTAATTCGCTAAAGAATATTGATAATTATGAAAAAAGGTTTAAGTATTTTAAATAGCTTTTGCTTAATAGTTCTGTATACATATTCCTTATACGTATTAAATAAAAATATCATTTAAGAACAATTTAGGGAAACAAGATTGTGCAATTAGAATATGCAGAAATTAATTAATAATACAATAAATTCAAATGTTAGATGGTCATTTATTAAGAATTTAATATAAGACATTACATAAGACATGTAGATTTTTTTACGAATACATTTTAATAAATAATGAAATGAAATATTTTATGAAATAATGAAACTTCTGAGTAGACAACGTCTTAAAAATATAAAAATGTTAACGTAGTTTCAATGTTTTCTACATAGTTTCATTTTTTTTCTATTTAATGTATTACTTGTAAGAAATGAACAATTTATTTCATGTAGAATTTGAGATTAGTTTTAATTCAATCTTATTACAGAATTTACAAAAATAAATAAATAAAAATTAATTAAAATTTGTTCTTTTTAAAAATATATAATCATGAATTTACTGAAAATACTAAAAATAATTATTTAACTTTAAAAAAATCATGTCTTAATATCTAGTTTAAACTTAACACGTCTGTAATTATACTTAACAAGTTTGTCTCATCAATTAGTTTTTTCTATAACAATGCTATGCTAAGGCTAAAACAAAATTTGTTTCATTAACTTTAAATTAAAGCTTCACCTGTGTATATTCACTAAATATGCACTAGGTCTTACAGTGAAACCATGCTTCTCAAACTTTCATTATGTGCGACCCAGTTTTCAATCATAATTTTCATCGCACTCCTCCATACAGTTACAATGTATTGAATTCAATAATAATTTATTTTGATGCTAAAGCTACAATGCGACCTTTATTATGAATCGTACAAATTATTAAGGAGAGTATTAAACTTTGTATATGAAGACGTTTTCTTTGAAACTGATGAAGTATGTTTTATATTATATGGAAATATTCACCACTTTCAAATTTACGTATTTGATGAATTTACAAATATATTGTCTGAAAGATAAAATTTTTGAAGGATTTTTGGGGAACTGTTCATGGATAATCATAACATTAAAAGCAATCTGCTAACATTTTGTCAAAAATTGACGTACACCATTTTTGAAGAGAACTATTCATATCTTACCTAGTGATATATATTTACTTTTAAGTAATAGAATAAGTATGTTACTTTTCCTTTCTAATTTTTATATTGGAACAAATTGCTATAATCATGCAACATGTATTTTATTTATTATGTCGGAACATATTTTGTTTTACTTCCTTTCAGTAAATTAATAATTGTTTAAATCTTATTTTTGACATGCTCGTGCCCCCCCCCCCCCACGTAGAGTTATCAAGCCTCCTAAAAGAGGGAGAAGTGCCCCACAGTTTGAGAAGCACTGGATTAAAGTATGGAACGAGTTTGATATTTTGGGGCACGCACCAAGTTGTTTACATTTGACAAGATCCACGAGAACATTACAATATACGCAATTACATTACTTGATATTTTTGAAGTTTTTGGAATATTGCAAGTTTTCAGTACTTTTTAATTGATACTCATTATTAATTTTAATATATATTATATAATTATTTTATAAATAATATAATATAAAAATACAATTATATATAATATATGTAATAATCGTATAATATTCGTTATTTATAATTGTTGTTGTGTTATTTATTTATAATTATTATTTTGTTATTCTTATTTTTAATTAATACTACGTTATTTATTTATAATATTACGTTACATGAGTTTTTTTATGTATGATTTTTATATTATAATACGATATAATTATCCTTTCTTTGTAATTACTATGAAATTATATACTCTTACATAATAATTATTATTAAATCATACTATATGAATATTATATATAATTACTATTAAACTATATTATAAGATTATTATTATATACTGTAAAATATTATTAGTATATGTAACTTTTTATTATATTATATTGTCATTCATTATTTATTAACTGATCTTGGTTATTCTCAATCTCTTCCTGTATTTTTCTTTTACAATAGATTTCAATTATTTCAAAACAATTTGTTAACATAATCTTCCTGATGGTTTGATACCGATTGGCCGCTATGTTGATTTCCATTCTAGCGAAAACAAGCGCTTCCTGGCGTGGTTCCTTTATTATTGCTCTTGGCGCCTTTTCCCGTGATATCAAGCTAGCACCAAAAATATTTTAAGAAATCTTAGAACATTACCACATATATCTAACATGTTTTCATACCTAAGTGAATTAATTATCTTTGATAACTAAATTATATGCTAAATTTACATAGACATCGGAATACTCAAACTTTCGAAATGTATGTAAAGTTAGTGTAGTAAATGTATATAAATAAAAAAAATCATATTTCATATTTTTATTCTGCTTACTGGTAATTCGGAACAAGCAGAAAAATTTTTGTTGAAAATTTAAAAAGAAAAAAAGTTTTAAAATGTGCCTACACTTTTAAATTGTGTCGACGAAAACTATTTAATTACTTATCTTGTAGATAAAGCACTTAAATATGTGTGAGAAATACACTAATACTACAGTCTCCAAATATTACTTTGATATTTTACTTCCATTTATGAGAAAAATTTGACTTTTCCCAGAAAATATTTAACTATAACGAATTCAAAAACCAATTTTAACGATGTTTTTGCAACTAACGTCTCTAAAATTGCAAAGACAACGATCATCATTAAGTAATGCTTTAAATTTAGTGCATCTTTAGTGAACTTTGAAAATAATTTGATGATTAAAAATGTACGCAGTACAATAACACAAGTAAAACAAGTCAACTACGAAATACGTCAACTCGTTATAGGAAATAGAGTTAGAGATGATGAATATATCATAGAACCATTTTTCTAAAGGTTTTAAATTTTGCATTTGTCCAACTAATTATTATATAGTACTCGCATGTCAATCAATATTTAGTGTGTACTTTGAGAATTTCAAATTTTTATATAGGGTGCTGCCGAATTCAACCAACAAATTCAGAGAAGGGAAATTAGGTATCATAAGGACGACGAATCAGCATAGAACTTCTTTTCGCAAACCACGTTTAGTCGGTAAAATTGTGATAATGGTGTTTATCGGGAGGACGGGCAGAGATTCTCTGAGATCATCCGTTGGGACCATACCTGCGGTTCGAACTCCTCAATGACGCAAAATACCTTGTTTCCTTACGGCACTTCCACCCGGAGTTGCTATAGAGTTACAGACCATGCACTTTGCTGCACCAGCACAGTTTTCGATTGCGGTGCGTAACCACCATATCCAAACTACATACCCCGGGAGATGGATAAAACTCTGCGGACCTGTTACTTACCATTAATGTCTTTTTATGGAGGCACCCGAAATCAGTTCGGTATGGGTAATGGGCGGCTACAGAGGAGGATCGGATGACAAGGATCTTCGTCACTTCAGCTGACATCTCCAGCACACAGGATTTGTTTGAACGGGTCTGACAATCCTTCGTCCGACAGTGTCGTCTGTACTATGACCTACTGGCCGTAGACTTTGACAATCCCTTGTACTTGCATTTATGACATCTAGTTGCGATGCATTGTGTTCAAATCTTTATTATGCTTCACGTTCGATAAGTGTATTTCTGATCTCTTATTGTCCCTTTTCATTCCTCTCGACATCACACCCTTCATTACTACTTTTGTGAATTACTCCGACTAAATGTGCTTTGTGAACCTCGTGGTTGCGACTCCCCAACATGTTGATTTGCCGTCCCCATGTTGCTTACTATCACCTCTCTGAATTTGTCGGTCGAATTCGGCAACAGTTAAAAACTAATATAAAATAATCTGAAAATTGCATAAAGCTAATTGAATTACTTGAGAGAAACACTGTAAAGCAGGGGTCGGCAAACTGTGGCACGCGGTGCAATTTTCAGTATCACTCTGCATTATGTCCTCTACAAAATTGTAAATTTTTTAGTGATTGAAGTTCACAAATTTGTAATGGCACCTTTGTAATGACCTTGTTTCACAAGCATCTTCAGAACTATGGACATTAACAAAATTATGAATAAATCTGAAAAATAAATGTACAGGTATTTTGTAAATTATTGAATATCATTGTTGGAGAGATTTAATCGTTTGAGGAGAGAAAATTTCATTTATTCTGCTTTCAGCTTTTGATTCTACATATCCAAGTAAAAAAATATTTCTGGATAAAAAAAATTTTCAAATCCACAAAGAAATGGTTTAACAACTGAATGCTCAGAATAGTGTGACAAATTTTCCCCTTGATTTAGTGACATTAAAGAAGAGATGAGCAAGCATTGGGTTCACATTAAAAATGTTATTTATCTGTTTATTTATTTATAAGGAAGGGAAATACTTATGTTTTACGTATTTCTTATTTTAATAAATACATTTAAAAATGCAAACTATATGTGATTTTTTTTATATTTGTTAGAGAATTAGTTAAACTTTATGCTGTTATATTTTTATGTTAAGAAATATCTCTAAATGATGCAAAATTAATATATAATGAAACAGTTTTATAGATTTACAGTTTTATTACATATTAATTTAAAAAAATTATTTTAAGAAAAAATTAGTAATTTAAATTTCGTAAGATAATTAAGATGAATTTTATAAAATAGAGGTCAGTAATATATATTAACTTCTATTTTTGAACTCTGCATGCATTATAACGAGAATCGAATTGTTTAAAAATTGTGGCACTTTACTGTGTGGGACACTAAATCGAATTGTTAGACTGGTTTGGCACGCTAAAAGGTTGCCGACCCATGCTTTAAAGTTTTTAAGACATACAAGTTCATTTAAAATAAATTAAACAGCTTGAGAAAAAGAATGTTATTGAATAATAAAAAGTAATTTTTTATTTCTTGGCTGGCACATTTATTTTTTTATCTTCAGAACTTTTCATAGAGTTGAATTAAAATTATGGATGTTAAAAAGCTTTAAAGCTTTCAGAATTTATGATCAGACAAATTCTGAATTTCTTGTTTTTCCTCTAAATACGCACCATACGAACAGTTTTATACCTTATTTTAATGTAAAGTACCTTATACCCCAATGAATTTTTAATGAATTGCTCTCGTATATTTTAAGCATTAACACTTCCGTTTCAACTCTAAATAATAAAACAGTATTGTATCCAGAGTTGTACTATAATGATATGCAACCATACTATAGACATTAAATTCTTCCTCAGTTAAGAGTTTTAATGATTCACTAAGATACGGGAAAAGATTCCAGTCATCTGTTATTAATTTGGAACCCAACATATTTAAGTAATTTGCGCTTTATTAAGAGGGGGAGGTATATGAATGTAATCCCGCATGACACCCTTGATGGTATTTGAAGCATTTTGCGCAGACGATGAACTAGGCACACACAAATCAGTATTTTACATAGATTTCACACCTTTTGAACTCTTTATGAAAAGTAGTTATGACAACGTGTTAATTTTGTGTACCATTATCTACGCTAATATTATAATAAAAAAATCGTGTGTGCATCAAGTCTTAGGGTAAACACCATAAGTACATTTTACATGAGTTATTGATGTTGCATTTGATTTAAATGAACTTAATTAGGAGTACAATAAATTATATGGAAATTAATTTCCCCTAATTGAATTTATTATTATTAAGACTACACATTATCCTAAAAATGACAAATTTATCGAATTTTTTTTTTTTTGCATTTTCCTTTAGCCCATACGATTGGGAATCTTGGCCCCAAATTTCAGATCTAATAACCAATTAGTTTTTAAGATATTTGAAGTTTTCTGAGTATTGTCAGTCACTAAGTTTGACAGTTGAGGGTGTGTGGTTAGTTTTGGTTTCATTTTAAAGCATTTTTCCATTTTTAAATTTAACTAATTACTAATATTTTTAAAGAAAATCGATACTTGCAGAGAAGTTATTAACTTCAATTTTCACTACTAAAATCGTTTCAGTTTGTTTATATTTTGAGTTTTTGGTGTTCTTATAGTTACTTAACTAAACTTGATTTAAAAAAAAGGTATTTCTCAAGACCAATATTTATTCTGCAAATAAGCATTTAATTTATTAAACTTAAAAGCTTTATAACTTTAAGTTAAGTTTTTTTCTGTTAAGAAAATGCCAAGGACAAAACTTTCGCACCTTGCAAAGAGAAACTATATTTCTACGTGATGGAGTACTTCTAAAAATGACAATTCTAAAAAGCAACCTTTAGCTGATAAAACTAGAAGAAGTCAAAATACAAATGTTTTGGAAACGAATATTACAGGTAAAAGTAAACATTTTAGTGATGTTCGAAATTACATTATAATGGATACTGAATGTTTAAGTAATTTGTTTACAAATCATTTATGCAATATTTGTCATACTGCTTCTTTAACACTTTGTTTTGGTTAAAGAAATGGATTTGCATATAAAATGAATGTTGTATGTGTTAATTGTGACCTAACTCAAAGTCAAATACGTTCTTCAAAACAGTTGGTTGATACTAAATTGCATCAAATATCAAATGTTATCTAGAATAAATTTTTTAATGCTCCATTTGATGTAAATATGAGAATAGTGCAAGGTATATTAAGTTTGGGACTTGACTACTCGGCATTAGAAAAATTCTGCATGCACATGAATTTAAGTATAATGTCTAGTAAAACTTTTAATTCTTATAAGGCAAAAGTTCTAAATAGACATCTCGTTGGGTCAAATCAGCTGTTGGTTGATGTTCGTAAAAATGTCAGAGAGGCGTATGGCTCAAAGAATGATAAAGATATCGTCGATATTGGAGTGTCATACGATGGAAGCTGGTTGACAAGAGGACATACGTCAAACATTGGAGTAGGATGTGTTATTGACTTGCTGACTGGCTTCGTGATAGACTATGAAGTAATGTCAAAACGGTGTAGAGAATGTGAGCAGACAAAATTTGAACTCGAAGAAGACAGTGCTTATTTTCATATTTGGTATGAAGTACATCAGGATGTTTGTAGTGCAACACATGTCGGATCATCTGGTGCAATGGAAGTAAATGCAGCTGTAAATTTATGGGAAAGATCTGAGAGCATTGGCTTCCGGTACACAACCTTGCTCTCTGATGGGGATTCTTAGTCTTTCTTAGAATTAAAAGAAAGGAATGTGTATGGAAGTGAGACACAAATTAAAAAAGAAGAAAGTATCAACCATGTAAGTAAAAGGTTGGGAACAGCTTTGAGGCAGACAGTTAAAGATTGACAGGTGAAAGGTGTAACTTTGGGAGGGAAGAAACGCGGTAGTTTGAAAGAAGAGACAATAAAAAAACTAACTAGATACTACACTAATGCCATACGCAAAAATAAAGGTGATGTAGAGGCGATGAAAACTGCAATTTATGCTACCCTATTTCATTGAATGTCTACAGACCAGAAGCCACAACATAAAAAGTGTCCATCTGGCATAGACTCATGGTGTTTTTACAAATCATCATTGACACGTGGTAAACTAGGTTTTCACAAAGATTGGGTAAAAACACCAATCAATGAAGAATACTTGTCCAAAATCTTGCCCATTTATCAAATATTAGCTTCATCTGAATTATTAAGCAGGTGTGTCAGAGGTCTGACACAAAATTCTAATGAAGCATTGCATTCGATGATATGGAATAGATGTTCCAAAGAAAATTCAGCTTCTAGGAGTCGTGTGCTGATTGCCGTGTCGAGTGCAATATCTGAATTTAATGTTGGAACATTAAAAGCTCTAAAAACCATTCAGGATATTAATTATCTTGCAACAAGTTTATCGTCTGAACATTTAGCCTTCTTTACTGATTATAGGAGAACTCATTTCAGAAAGAAAATAAAATCTGCAAATTTTAAAGTCGCACAGCAAAAAATAAAACTTGCTAAATTGCGTCGACTTAAAATTGAGAAAAAATTAGGTCCTATGTACAAATCTGGTGGTTTTTAACTTTTTTTAAACTTTTATTTATATCTTTATATTATTCTTTTAAAGAGTGTATTGTATTTTAAAACTTTGAAGAAATTATGTTAACTTTAAGCTAAATAATCTCATCGTAACAAATGCTACATCGATATTTTGCAAAAACATATTTTGAATAAGTATTTTTAAACATATTTAATTAATGTAGTGTTTCCTTATATTATATAAGTAGTAAAATAATATACTAAAAACTTAGAGCTTTGCCAGCATTATTAGTTTTTGTTTTATGCCTTTACAAACTTAAAATGCATTTTCTCAGCCTTTTATTTTTGAAGATGTAAATGTTTTCTAATCCCTAAGGCTTTTTTTCTATTCAAGATACAATCTTGAATTTTTTTATATATACTTAGATATGTGTGTTCTACAAAAGTTAGTATGGATTTAAATCTGGTATCTCTAGTTATTTTTTTAAAAATTGTTAAAGTTAATATTTTTAAAATGTTCGTGTTTTTTCCAGGTTTTTCTAGAAAAAATAATTATTAAAAATCAACAAAAAACAGATTTTCAAATCCATACTAACTTTTGTTTACAATAACATTAGAAATATAAATCACTCACACACACACACACACACACACACACAAAATAATGAAAAAATTGCAAAAATTGTGCATTTTATAAAAGTTTAAAAAACTTCAAATTATTTTAGTTTTTTTAAGTTTTAAAATAAGGGCTTGTTAAATTAACTTTTTATTTTCAGAAGCAGTTTAATAATATAGTCTGAAAACAATACATAAATTAATACAATAGTAATCATTGAATATGATATATATATATATATATATATATATATATATATATATATATAAATTGTATCATATTATATTATACATAAAATAATTATATAATTCATGTAATTTTAAAAATCAGTCAATAATGAATATAAATTAATAATTGTTCGTTACTTACAATTTTCAAAAACTGCGATTGCAATTTCCTTTGATGAATTTCATCGAACAAGAACGTTTAAAATGCATTATTTAAAAGTAAATTTCAGTGGAAATGCGCAATTTGTAGCAATAAGAAAAGCACACCAACATTTTCTTTAAAAATATATTCTGGTACTCACCAATGGTGTTAGAAAAATCCATATTCGAAAATACCACAAAATGCCGCAGAAGTTTGAAGCATTAGCTTGAAGAATAATTACAATGGAAGTGGTTAAATTTTTAGAAAAATCGAATTAAAATTTTCTAAAATGAATTGAATTGCCTCTCAAAATGGCAATCACATTATTACACGATAAAAATATCAAGGTAACTATATTGTAAAGTTATCACCCAGCACAATATTTAGAATTCTTAGAATATTTTAAAAAATTATTCTCATGCAAAAAATAGAGGTAATCCCTTACCCTACTTTTAACTACATACCCGACATGAAGGAAACTTTTGAAGCATATCCATTGTTGTATCATATTTCCCAAACGAAAATTCTTTTCGAACGAGCTTTCTAAAACTACCTAGATGCACTGAATCAAATGAGATTTCTAATTCTCGACATCAATGACGGTGTTTTGACTCCTAAAATCAATGCCAATTATAAACTTTTCATGCAGAAAATTGTGTTTTCCTTTTTTGTAGATTTATGTTCCAAATAACTTTCTCGATGCACTTTTAAAGATATTGGTGCAGCAAAACAAAATAGTTCGTAAATATATTCTGTACATTTTGCAAAGCGTTGAACTCCACCGCATTAAATTAAGCGAAGAAAAATTACTTTTATTTTCAAAGAAAGCTTCAGTTTTGATATTCTTACTTATTTTTTTTTGCCTTTTTCCTTTTATAGTGATTCTACTCTTTCACCAGAATATATTATTTTAGAAGAATTCTACTCAAAGTGACAGAGTCATTCATGGGAGAAAATAAACGAAATATTCGATTTATACTTTTATTCTGAATTGATTTCTAATGTCATAAGGATTAAAAAAACTGGCATTATTTCAAAAATAATTAATGTTATAAATTATTTAGTATACACCTATTGTGTTTATAAAGTATTTGAATAATTTAATTTTGAAATTTATTACTTAAGAAGACATGGTACGATTTACACATAAATCTTGGATTTTACAATTACCTTGCTAGTAATCTATGTTTATGGATCACGTAAAAAAATTTTATTCTCAAATTATATAAAATACAAAATACTTAGTTTTAAAATTTATGGAGGGGTTTTAAATTGTTACTACTCGTACAATAATTGGCGTACACATAAAATTTAGTTCACAAATATGTCAAGCTATGTTCAACAAAAATTGATATTGGAACAAATGGTAATATTTATTATTTATTTATTGTAATGATTTAACCATTCATCCCAGAGTGTTAAAAATTGTAAATCTTTATTTCTCTCGTGCTTTATATTAATGCTTTTATTAATGCTTTATATAAATACGCGCGCGTGCTTTTATTTATAAAAATTAACTGTAATTTTAATTATGAAAAGTTCTGAAACTTTCGATGGCAATAGATAAGGAGATGAAATATTCAGTTTTGAAAAAAAAAGTCTTGAGTTGTCTGTGGCAAGAGTTGTTGACATTTTTATTTTCGTGTTAAAACTGGCACCCAACGTGGGTCCTAAGAACTACGACCCCGTAGAAGCAGAAACCGCCGCTGTGACGAAACGCCGCAGAAAAATGAAAATTTAACTAGCTCTGTAAACCTTACTGTCCCGGAAAAAATTACTGGTATTGCGCCGCAATCCTTCTAAAGCAAGAGAAAATCCCTGGAAATCGAGAGACAAAGGGAATCATCCTGACTTCAATTGTCTGAAGAAAAGAAAAAAGAACATCTATTTCCTGTTAAAAGTTTTTGCAATAGTGTTTTGTGCATTTTTCATATACAAGTGATAGCAATCCTGCTACAGTGTGTTAGTGCTAGGGATAATTTTATTATTTATTTCATTGATTTTTTTGGTATTCTTATGTAATGATAATTCTTAATTTTGCTGTATATTAATTTATTTCTTGTGATATAACGTTTCCTGGCTAATGTTTTGTGAATTGCACATTAATACTTACTATTTTGATTGATATTTTACTGATTTCCTATTGAATTTAGGTGGCATTACATGCCTGATTATTTTAGTTTTTTTTAGTATTTTCATTGCATTGAATTTTTGTATCGTTACAACTGATGACTCCTAAATTTTCCGTATATTATTTTATTATTTGAATTAATGTTCCTTGTTGGTATTCTGAATATGTTATTAATTTATTGGCCTATTTTAATTGTTTTTAAAGTGCATAATAATTTATAAGGCTTTAAAACTAGCTATATTTTAAAGTGTAATCCCATATCTGTAAGAGTTTTGGTGGACAATAAGGCCTGGACCTTAGTTATTTATTTTATTTATTTGTAACTCTGAAATTTCTCAGTCATGTCATTTCTGAGAAAGGGGGAAAAAGCTGATCTCATTAAGCTTGCTATTGAGTTAGGTGAATGTGAGTCGAATGGGAAAGAGCTAAAAATAATTGAATTAAGGACAAAAATTTTAACAAATTATTTTTATAAGGAAGATCCTGAATTTGCGAAATGTATCTTTGAGGGAATCGTATCAAATAGGATAGACGAGGAAAGCAAACAAAAAGAAGAAACACTGCGTGAATTTGAGCTGCAGAAAATACGACTGCAAAATGAGACTCAAAGAGTCGTAGGTCCACAAACACTACCCCAAACAAACATTGAATTAAAAAAATTGCTACCAACATTCAATCTTGAAGTTGATAACATGGACCTTTTTCTCACCTTATTCGAACGGCAAATTAAGCTATTAGATCTTGGTGAAGATCTGTGAGTACCCTATCTCATTGGTGCCCTACCTAGTGATGTAACCTCCCTCATTGCCGTGAGCCTGAGGAGAAATGCAAGGAATGCTTCTGCAACGGTTGAAATTAACCACAGAAAAAAATCCGGGAGCTGTTTTCTCGTCAAAGAAAGAGCCCAAATGGGACATGGAAGGATTATTATTTTGAAATCCGAGCATATTTTGAAGGTTGGCTCAATGAGCTTAAGGGGGCATAGTACCTTGCGAGAACAAAAATTGTTCGTTGTCATATACATGTTACGATTCATCATAAGTTAACAAATTTTGCTAATTTTGATCTGAATTTTATATATTTATAACAATGTATAAACTTTAAGAAAACTAGAGAAATTTTGTTCTTTAATAAATACAAAATTTTAAAAAAGAAGATAAATATATATACCAAATTGTAAAAAAAATATTACTTACCTCCTGTTCCCGCAAGATAATTTTTAAATTATACACTTTAGAATCTCAATTTTTGCATTAAATTGAATTTAAATGTAACCTTTATTCTGTATACCACTTAATTGAAAAGTATCTTATATTTTTTTAATATTTTTTAAAATTAAAAAATTCATAAAAAATATTTTTTTAAAAAATTTCAATTTTTATACAGTTGCAAATCAAAATGTATTAAACCATAAAACATAATTATGGCATACAGAATTAAGATCTATGATTAGAATATGCATGTCAATTTTTGTAGCTGTAGAGTAAAAACTTTTTTTATAATCTTGCGGGAAAGTGTAAAAAATTGAAACTGAGAAAATCAAGTTTAAAGAATGACATTTCAATATTTCAAATAAAACTTAATACATAATATTTAAAATGATCCTGCTTCATATGTAGGACCTTCTAGTTCTGCAAAATGCTCATTTGTGGCTTTTTTTCTCATTCTGCTAGCCCTACGGGCCTCTAATGCATATGATTTTGATTTAATTTCGGCATTTTTTATGCGTGCATAATTGGCCTTAAAGGCAGAGGTAACAGTAAAATGTCCTATTTTAAAGCCAAGAGCTTTCATTGTCTTTATACGTCCCGTCATTCCCTCATTAAACTTCACTATAGCCTCATTTACTGCTATGTCTACAATATTTTTAGATGACCCAGAAGTTTTGGGGCAGTACTTCCAAACAGTCGAGTTGAACGACTCATTAGCGTTTTGTGTTTTACCCCCCACACATTTTTTCAGCAATTTTGGTGCAGATAGTTCTGCTATATTATAGGCTTTATTTCATTCATTACGGCAATTGGTACAATATTTTTATGTTTGAATAAAGAAGCACTATTCGTAGCAACTGCCTTTTGATATTTGCACCACGAAGTATCACCAATTGGGCAGAAGTGATGCATAGGTTCCTCATCAGTGGACCTATAATGACAATAAATTGCTCATATGACCTGACGCATATCACTAACGTAGCTATTATTCTGTCTAATAGCATTGCCATAATAGGTGGTAATTGTATCGATGAACTTATCAGTCAGACGATTTTTACCGCTGATAATTTTTTGCCACGATTCATTGTTTTTAATTTTCGCAGTCTAGCACCCATACGCTTTTGTATGTGGCCAACACATTCAACTTTTTTCGATAGAATATGGTGCTGTCCTTTGAAGCTCTGGGAAGGTTTTTGTGTCCCCATCGCCGATATACTTAATATATTTCGCATTTCGTTGTGGCACCGATCTTTGAAATATTTCCTTCATCCCGTCTACTTCCATTTTACTGGAAGAACCAATATGGTTCTTTACACAGTGTGGTTGATGTTTCAATTTCCACTCTTCATATGAATGTCCAGATTTTGGACCTCGCCATTTTTCACATCCTTTACAATATGAAGAGAGAACAGCAACATCAATCACTTTCCCTGTAACATCTCCAATGACACTACAAACACCAATACGGGAAGTGTGTCCACGTGTTTTCCACGTACCGTCACCACTGACACAGATTTCATTACTTCCAGAAGCTGATACTTCTTCTTTCGCAGCATTTTTCATGGAGTCGTCTGCTACTTCACGACTGGCCAAATTTATTTTTCGCATTATCCTTTCATATGACTTTTGTGATACTGGGGATGGCAAATCCATTGCTGTGCAAAAATTCTTTATTCCACAAAAACCCAATCCTACTGTACGCATAGCATAGGTTATTCGTGTATTAACTTCATAGTCCTTACTTGAAGCAATAACTGAGGAACTTTTAAGAGGACTTGGCACACTAAAAATCACAAACCTATCGTTTTTTTTTTTTATTTTCATTTAATTTTATTCTTTGAATTATTATCTTTCGATTGATATATCACTTGTGCATGTCGGAAAGTTAGAAGTTTAATAAAACTTCATTTGAAAACAAATTAGGCAATTCAGCCACGCCCCTTTTTAGAAAAAAAAGCTAAAAAGTGCGTTATGATAAAAAAAATCTATTTTATAAATAGAAATAATGACTATAAAAAGAATGTGTAGTATTAAAAGCAGAATATTTCCGAGGCAATACAATAATGTAATTTTCTTCCTTGTGAAATGTGTGCATGTAAAATTTTTAAATTAAGGCATTTTATATTAATAATTTTATAATTTCAGTTCTTATTCCTGATATATTTTTCATACAAATGTAATACTTTAATATTATAAGAAGAAAAACAGCTAAAATTTCTGTCGTGACAGAAAAAAAAAATTTTTTAAGTTTTTTTTTAGTTTTTCTTGTGCAATTAGTACTCTCTAAAAGTTGATCATTTACAAAAATGTGTGGGTTGAAAACATATGAAAATGCAATTATTTTAAAGAAAAACGTATAAGTAATATCTTAAAGTGGTATTTTAAGTTTAATTAAGCTTATAATAATTATTTTTCAGAATTATAAACTTTAAAGTGGTTTTCTCAGTTTGTGTTTTTCGAAACCTTAGAGCATTCAAAATGCTACTCCTTCGACAATTATTTACCAATCACTTCAATTTTTTTCTGCGTGTTAAAAATAAAGCATGTAATAAAATTATGGATCCGTTTTGCTATAAACTGAATACTTTTTTAAAAAAAAAAATAAAATGTAAGACATGTTGGCTTTTTCGTGTATTTTTAGCCTGTATATCAACATTTTATTTTTTTTCTCGAAAACGAATGAAGTTATTCTAAAATCGATCCCTAAAGTTGTTAAGAACATCCATAAGAATATTATAAAAAAATTTCAGGTCAAAAAATTAATTTTTACAAAAGGAGTAGAATTTTAAAATTTTCCCAATTTTCTTCAAAAAATTTAAATTTTTAAAATTGTGTGAATAATATATGAAAATTTTCATCTGGTAACATTTTCTTGAATAGAAACATTGTATAAAATGTTAAAATATAATTTTTAAATACGTAAATAAAGAACTTTGCTCAAAGGGTGCCAAGTCCCCTTAAAAGTGGTCAATGTACTGCATGAGTAGCATTCAACATAAAACTCAAGTACCAATCCATACAAAATCTTTTCTTTTAGAACTACTTTAGTATTGCAGTTAGGACATATTAAATATTTGAATAGTTCAGATAATAAAATATCAATGTTTATCATTCTATATCCATTAGATTGATTGGAATTTCTTACTTCCTTGTCAAGATAATTTTCTTTGCACAATTTCTTAGCGGAAGCAGATATGCAGTCAACAGCAAGCGTATCTGATACATTTCGAGTGTATTGATTCGCATGAAAACGCTTTCGTTTTCGACGATAGTCACTGCCTCTACGTTGAGCTTTACTAGACATTTTTTACTAATTAAAAAGATGCAAAAAAACTTCAATCAACAAAAATTTAAAAAGCATACGAATTACGAGAATAACGAGATAACACTCAATAAAGCAGCAGTAAACAGTATGAAATACAAATGTAAACAAGCAATACTTCGAACTAGGGCAGTGTTGAGTTGCAAACTTCCTTCTCTCATTAAAAATAGATAAAATTAAAAATTAACAACAACTGGGGAGAAAATAATTTCAATAACACCATCGATTTCAAAACCGAAACTAACGAACATGGTTTGTTTACATTGGATTTAAATGGACAATCCAGTGCTGACGTTTGACATTTTTTGTTGCTATTGCCGTACTTTTGGTCCGATTTTGACGCGGTTTGTTTTAAAATGCTCCTAACAGTCTATATTAATTTTTAAAAATATTTTTGAAAAATGGATTATTTTGCCGTTTAAAGGTACTATGCTTCTTAAAATTAATTCATTTGATGGATTGAAGAATTTGATGATTGCCGATCAAATGAAAAAGAAATGCTCTCTAGAGTGTAAAGAACATTGCCCGGATATCTGGGAAGAACTGATTTCCCCAGAAATGTTAGCAGATAAGCTGGAAGCTTTTGACAACAGCCGACGTTCCCTACCCAGTGGACGTAGGAGACACGTGAAGGCAAGTAAAATTGTAAATGATGGAAAACAGGTATCATTCAGGAAACCTGAACCTCCCAAAAGAGAATATTCCCATCAGGTACCAAATGAGAGATCCTCTCTCAGTTGCTATGGCTGCAGGAAACAAGGAGTGATGAAATCTAGGTGCCCCACCTGCAACCTCAACGCCTCACATAGAACAGACGTAGCAACCAATCACATCAATGCTTACGCAGCTCAGACCAGAAGCCCTCGATTGACCCTAATTGACATAACTTTCTGTGGAATAAAGGGACGTGTATGCGCAGACACATGATCTTCACATTCAATTGCTGGGCAAAGGCTGTTCCAGATATTTAAGGATAAGGAACTCCTTTTCCAGGAAAACCACATTAGCAATGAGCTTAGCAGATGGTCAACAGATCACAGGTGAGGTCCTCAATCCAAGTAATGGTGGAAATTGAGGGGAGATTAGTCTTGACGAAATTCATAACTCTCCCAAAGGCAAAGGGAAATTCAACACTTCTAGGAACAGATTTCCTTAGTTCTGCTGGTTTGGTTCTAGATGTGAAGAATACTTGTTGGTACTTCTGGGACAATCCTACCCACAAGTATCGATTTAGTGAAGAACTGGACACCTCGTCCATAGTTGAGAAGATGTCCAGCAATACCTGCCAATTTAGAGAAGGGGAAGGTAAAAGTTTGACCTCTGCCAAGAAGGAGAAACTTAACCTCCTTTTGGAATCCCCTTCCAAAATGTGTTCGATCCAGGGGGAGAAGCAACAAATATCTTTGAGCACCACGTTAACACGGGAAATAATCCTATCTCTAACCCCCCTACAAAATGTCTCCTGTAAAGAACTGTCCTGACTGCATTAAATACAAAGCTTCAAATAAGAAGCCTTCCGGGCTATTACAGACACCTGTGCCAGCCCAACGTTTGTAAACCTGGGCCATTGGTCTCTTCGGGCCCCTACCTGAGAGTAAAGATGGTAAAAGTTGGATCCTCATCATTGAGGATTGTACCACCAAGTAGGTCGAACTGTTTGCACTACCCAATGCCACAGCTAAAGAATGTGCCATTAACTTGACTGAAGAGGTTCTACTGAGGTATGGCATTCCTCGTCGTCTTATCAGTGACAATGGAACCCAGTTTGTGTCAGCAGTAATGCAACAAATATGCTACCTATTAAACATCCATCAATCCCTGATTCCTGTATACCATCCACAAGCTAACTCAGTTAAACGAAAGAATAGTGATCTGAAACCACAACTGGAAATTGTCGTCCAAGACAAGCATGGCTGTTGGTCAGAGAAGCTACACTTCATCCGCTTTGCTCTCAATACAGCCAAATGCGAAACGACAGGACAGACGGCAACCTTTCTGAATTTTGGTAGAGAGTTAGGCACTCCAAGTGAAGTTGTTAATGATATCCGAGTCGTCATCCAGAACGATAATTTTGTGCCAGAGATAACTCCCTATGTCAAGAAATTTGCTAAGTTTTCCACTCAGATTAGTGAGGTGGTTGAAGAGCAACAGGATAGTAGAAAGTTTTACGCAGATAAAAGAGAAAAACTGCTCCAACATATCAACCTGGAGAACATGTCTTTGTAGCATCACATCCGCTGAGCAACGCTGCGCAAGGAAGAAGTTCGAAACTAATGCCACGCAGAGATGGTCCCTACGCGATTTTAACACAAAGATCACAATCATCCTACGAAATTTCTATTCTTGATAATCCGGGGGTACCTCTTGGTGTTTACCACACCTGGGCTTTAACTCCTTGTAATAATGACAAAGTAAAACCCCTTATTCCTCTTCATAAACGTGGCCGTCCACCAAAGGTCCCACAGACTCTTGGTTCCTCGTCGGGATGCCTTCGGAACCAGAGGGGGAGGATGTAACAAATGGTAATATTTATTATTTATTTATTTATTTATTGTAATAATTTAACCATTCATCCCAGCGTGTTAACAATTGTAATTCTTTATTTCTCTCGTGCTTTACTTTAATGCTTTACTTTAATGCGCGCGCTCACGCGTGCTTTTATTTATAAAAAATAACTGTAATTTTAATTATGGAAAGTTCTGGGACTTTCGATGGTAATAGATAAAAAGATGGAATATTGAGTTTTGAAAAAAAAAAAGTCTTGAGTTGTATGTGGCTAGAGTTGTTGACATTTTTATTTTTGTGTTAAAATATGGATTTACAGCTGTCATTACTGATACACGTGTAATAATTTTTTCTACACTAAATTTATTCCCTGCAATGGTGAAAGCGTTTTCAGATCAAATTTATCAAAAGAAAACTGTTATTAAATGTTTAATAAGCATTTGAATATTTTCAAATTAATTTGTAAGTTATTTGTTGATGTAAAATACCAACAATTGATCAACAATTTTTTCAACGACATATACATATTTATGTAATAATGCATGATGGTTAAATGTTTTCCATAAAAGAAAATTACTGACACTCTGAACATTTTATTTATGCACCCAAATCATAACCGAAAATCAATAGCATATAGAAGTTCTTAACATATTTATCCCCAAATAAACAACGCCAACTTTTACTGAATTTTAAGTGAGTAACAACTTGTTGGTAGAACTGTTGTTATTACTATACTTTAAAATACGAAGAATATATAAAATAGATTGGAAAGCAGCAAAGCAATAGAAGACGTTATCAAACAAAATGAGCCAGGTAAAAGAGTGTCTATGTGTCTAATGCGTTAGGCTGGCAGGTCTCTTCCTGCGTAATATTAAGAGGAAAATATGAATAATGTTTGCTAACTGATAGGTCTTATCCCAGTCGCAACCTTGCTATATCAAATAAATCTCTTCTGACAAAAATATGTTTAATGCACTCAATGTATCATGGACTTTTTAGTCCTTAATTCTTTTTAGGGTTTACACTTAATCAGTGTTTCTCAAACTGTGGGGCGTGCCCTTCTAGGGGACGTGATAGCTCTACGAGGCGAGTATATTGTATAGTCGAAAACAAAAGATTTAAAAAGTATTCCTTTACTGAAAGTAAACAAATAAAATGCATTCTGACATAATAAGATATAAATACACATTTACAATGATATAATATACTTATAAATATATTAGTACTGCACACTATATTTTACAATTAATTTAGGAATACTGAGTTTAATAATTATCATTGACTCCATGGGCTTGCCATAAATAAAAATATACAAAAATTAACACTTCTCTTGATAATTTGAATGGTTTGTAATTAATCCCATTACTGCTGATTAAAAGATACATGATTGTCCACCCAACGCTACCGTTTTCCACGCAGGCGGGCGTGTGTAAGTGATATATTGGAAGGGAGAGGAGAAAAGGAATATAAGTAAGCAAATCCTCTGAAATATGTAAACCCTGCGAAAACACTGTCAAGGCCTTTTTGTTGCATTCCAAAGACTTCGGAACAATTTTAGGAATGGCAGTGCACAGAAGAGATTGTACTTTGGAAAGACGTATATATACGTGAGGAAAAATTATCGTTTTGGGTGAGTGATACGTTTATATACGCCGGAGGCACTTAAGTTAAAGTTGTATTGTAGCCTTAGCGTCAAACTATAGTATTATTGAATTCAATACATTGTAATTGTATGAAAGGGGGGCGCGATTTAAATTATGGTTGATTATTGGGTCACAAATACTGAAAGTCTGAGAAGCACTGCACTAAATCAAATGACTTCTTGTCTTGATAGTTGCACTATCAAGGATATGAATCAGAAATCACTGATGCAGAATATGATGAGCTGGCGAAAAAAGCAGGTTTTCAAACTGTTGGTTCTGCACCTGACGATAGGTTTTCCAAGGTACAGCATATTGTGCCTAAGCTCTCATTCAACAAAGTTTACAGCCAAGAAAACATTGAAGAATTTATTGCTAAGTCCATTGAACTCCTAAATACAGATGAGCTGAAAACTGATGGCTGAACCCTCTCACTGCATAGTGATATATCTGCTAACTTTGACCGTAGAAATCCCGGGATGCGCAGCAAGGGGGTTAAGTTTCACTTCAATTTATGAAAATGGCTTACTCATTAAAGCTGCAGCAGGTGGTGGCGGTAATTTAGGTGAAGAGATGTTACTAATAACTTCGCCATTATAGAGAGTTTCTTAAAAGTTTACTTGGTACAATACCGTCTTGTCACAATCAATAGGAAATTATTGAAATTGAATGTTAAGCTGTATTGTGAAATAAAAAAAAAGTACTGTTACGAATTTTGGGTAAATAGTGTAAAAAATTTGTATTTGAGTGTTTAAAAGCATTTATATTACTCTGTGTTATATTTATTTCGTGTTAAAATTGTACTGTTCACAAGCAGTGCCGCCCCTGACGTTATAATGGCGATTAAATGAGAATTTGGCGTAATCTTGGTGGTAGGGCCAAGTTGGCATCATTTTTGGCAACCAATTTTGCGACTTTGGCGACCATTTTGGCGTCCTTGACGACCATGTTGGCGAGTTCGGAACCCTCTGAACTCTTCTAGAAAGTAGTAGATCTCTCCACTCGTGTCACGTTCAATGACACGAGCGGTTAAATTTCTAGAAGTTTCTGTCGCGCATATAAAAAGGATGCTCGCCGGTACGGCGGAGAGTCTTGATTCAACCAGCGAGTAGTGAGGATTGTTTTGACTAGCGATTAGCTCGGTTGTGCTAGTTAATAATATTTACTAACGTTTATTTTTAAACACTGTTATTGTGTTTGATTGTTGTTGAAGGTGTGAAGAAATTCGGATATTTACCCTGTGAATATTGCCGATGAATCCTGTATTGAAAGGATTGGATTTCCGATAATAAATTCGCATCACTCTTAAAAAACTGATTTCTTCTTTGTGATTGTTTTGCATAAACATCCTCGGATCTACGTAACAATACTTTATCAACATATACACTATCCAATTACATTAAGCTTGTGTAAAATGCCATTTTACATAAAATAGAAAAAACGCGTTTTTGATTTTAAAAAGTACTAAATTCTCCTTCAAACACTTTGGCCTGTAATTTTTGATATAGTCAGGATTAAAAGCATTTTTAGATTTTAGAATATCGAAAATGATATGGATTACGCATTGCAGAATCAATGATAGCCATATTATGATAATCCAGGCAAAATTTTAATCTGAGGGAATCCTTTAATCTAATCAATTTTATTATTCTTTGATATCAGGCAAAAACTAATAATGATAGATGCTTCTCATTCTTGGCTACTATAGCAGGGAAGAAAAAGTTCTTACATAACGTTTGTGTGAACCATATTTGTTTAATATGGGTTTGGCATATACAAAGGAAACTGCCGTCATATTTTGTGGTATAACTTTATATGCTGACAATGGTCTGGCTTCTCTAAAAACCTCTATGCTAGGAACTTCAATAATATAATGGTCAATAGATGGTGAAAATTTTCCAAGAATTCTTTGTGTTGATTTAATATTTCACGTACGGAGATTTTTAATGTTTCTATTTTTTAAACTGTTTTCATTGCAACAAGCATTTGCAGCTTCTTTAGGCAATTTTTTTCTAAGTAGTTTTTGTTGTATTAACTTATTTTTTACGCAATTGAGAAACGTTAAAAATGTCTTATTTTTTCATTTCTGGGGAAGGTGGAGCCCTGTATTTGGCATTAATCATCGAGAACTTCTACATAGATCTGATATTTCTTTTGTCGTATCAGCTTACACCTAGTATAAGAATTTATATATGTAATAAAGATTTATATACAACACTCACAAAATGTTTTGAAACTCAGCCAAAGCTTTGCTATAACAACTAGCAGCCTCCATGTAGGTCTTAATTCTACAGTATTTTTGTAGAAAACTAAGACCTTGTGACGCATAATCTTCGTTTGCAAAACTCTTTTTTCTAGTTTAACATCTTTCTTTTTGGCTTATGAATGAGAAGAAAGCATCAAAGCGGTCTTTCGATACGTTTATACCTAAAAAGTTGTTAATCATATATAACCCCAAGCGTTAACATTAAAAATGAAAAGTAAGGCGAGTCTTGTGAATACAAAATTAGAAGTTTATAAGTTTTTTACTATATCGTCCAGCCAAAACTCTTGAGAAGAGAATTCTTCTCTATACTTACAGATTTTATGTCTAAGAGAGCTGACATAGTTCTTCCCTTCTATATCTAATGCCTAAGCTTAAGACGGATGCTTTTTACAAGACTGTTGTTTATATAACAGTACAACTTACACTTTCTAGAGTACTCAATATTTCGCTCGATAATTTGCTAAGATCGATGTTCAACTCACAAGTAGTAACAACTACTGTAATTTTTTTGACATTAGTCTCCGCTATATTTCAAAGTTACAATGAAGCGTATTATTTTATTGTTAACTCAATATGCATTATTTCATTATTTATAAGAGATGATTATTGTGTTTTCAAATGTTTTCCTGCATTCAAAAGAACAACTTTTGAGGCATCAAAATGTTGCTCAGTACTATACTCAGTATTCAGAGCAGTTTTTTTTTATTTCAAATAGTACTTTTTCTTGGACTATAAAAGCATTTCCTTAAAAATAAGATATTTTACTTGTAATGATAATGTGGTCATATAACCTAATCTCCTACAGACTCATAGGATTTAGCCATTTTTTTAGATACACAACTAGATTCACATCGGATGGCTTTAAACTTCTGCATGGGTGGATGTGATGCATTATCATTAACTTTACTTTTTCCATTATTGCTTTTCTTGCCACTTCATATATGCACATAGGTACATATTAATTTTACCAACAAACCCTGTTTCCCCTATTAAATGGAACTTTTGATCCAAATATAGTATATTATTGTACATTACTTCTCTAAGTGCCGTATACATACCTTTAAATATTCTACGAGCTTTTCCAAGTTACCACCTACTACTGGTCCTTTAGTTAACTTTATATCTCGGCACCCTCTTTAAAGCTTCTTTAAGATATAAACTTGCTGCAACTGTAGAGTCGGTTACCCCTTATATAGTTTTCCGGAATTCTATTTCCAGACTTGAAATCCTCCTTCCTATTTCTTTAAAACCATCCATTAGTCTTTCATCAATCCTCGACCCAATCATCCACTACATTCAGAAATGTTTCTATTATTTCATAATCTAGTAAAAAAGCATGTCCTCTGCTTACCAATGTCCTGAACTCTATTTCTTCCCTACTTTTATTCTTATTTTTCATATAATATACCCTTGAGTAATAATACATTTTTTTGAAATGTATACTGCTATTATTTTAAAGAGTTTTAGCATAAGGTCATAGATTTCAGGCAAAGTCAAATAAATTTTTAATTTTTTTTTATAAAAATACAAAAGATATGAATATTTTATTATCTTATTTAAAACTTATGGTCAATCATTTGTAAGGTAATAAATATCAACAGAAATTCCTTCTTTAGCTAGTCTTTGCAATTTCAATTTTCTTTCCTTCTCACCTTTTCCCTATAAACACGTATGCCTTCAAATAAAGGTTTGATTATCCCATCACGTAATTCCTCGCTCTCAATCTTTTTGTATTCTTTTATAAAATGTTATCCCTCATTTTCTTTCTCATCTTCATTTTCTGTTGTTTCGGGAAGTAAGTATACGATACTAATTGATTATACCTTTGCTATTTCATCCAAAATTTCAAGTAAAACAGCAGCTCCCTCATGCTCATATTCATATATTCTTTGATTTGTTATGCCCATTTTGTTTGCTAATTCTTACTGAGTGTATCCTTGTCTCAACCTCCACTCTTAATCTTTGTCCCACTTCGTATGGAATAGAAATCTATGCTTCCTATTCACCAATAAATAAATTGATTGTTCGAGAAATATCTTTCACAGAAACTCCCTATTTAACTAAACCCCTTGCTACTTCTATGTTCATCCATTTTCCACTTCTTTCCTCACTAATACGGATAAATTTGGTTAGTAAAATATCTCGCGTAATTCTTGCTTTTTAATCTCTTTGTCTTACCAGATATAGTATCTCTTCACCCTCATTTTCAAAATATTTTTTGATACTGTTGAAACTAGATCTCTAGCACTTTATCAATAAAGCTTCTGCTGTGGTATATAATTAATAAATTGAAATTTTACGCATTCCCTTTTTCATATTGTAGTATTATCTGATAATTCGTACGAATTTTACTTGCTAAATTCTTTTGAGTATATCTCGGGCAAAAGATAAGAAATCGTAGATTAAGGCCAACTTAATAGATTATAGAATTAGGGTTAGTCGTTTTTATCCCAGCGTGCCAATTCCCACACTAATGTCTTCTACTATATTTATCACTCAATCTTGATAACAATTTCTCCCTTTCACTTATTATTTGGTTGTTTTTGTCTCCAATCTCTCTCATTTCCCTTTCTCGTTCTTCTATTTTGAAATTCATAACCTCGGGAAAAAATTGAATCCCTTCACATTCATCAAAAACAATAACAAATTATATTCTCACACATATACATAGTTAAAAAAAATTAGATTTTGACATGACTTCTCATTAAAATTTTTGAATTTATAAGAATCGGTTCCTGTTATTTTCGAAAAGTCATAAAAATGTTTTTAAAAAAAGTCTCATCAGGGAAAGTGGAATGTCTGTTGCCTAAATAACAATATTTTCAGTATATTTTCTAAAGTTTTTTAATACTTTACATTTTTTTGTCGTAATTAATGATATTCTACTTTTTTTATAAATTGGCTGCATTTTAGCAACTTTGTTTTTGCAGGCACAGCAAATCCATAAATGTGAAAGCCAACATCTAGAGGCGTCGTCGCTCTTCCAAGTTTGGATTTGGAGGCTAAGTATTGCAGAAATTTAATTTTTCTGAGAGTACAAGAGATACTCAAGGGATCATAATAATATGACAAGTATGCCAACGGTTTTCGCATTCAGAAAATTTATCGACTACAACCAGTGTCGAACCCTTAAAGTTGGACTTTCGAAGCGGACACTATCTTTAAGTAAAGCCTCTATTAAAAAATTAATTTATTATACTTCGGAAGAACATGAAAATGTTTTTAAAAAAGTTTCATCAATACCTAAACAATAGAATTTAAAAATTACCGTACTCTGAGCAATATTTTATTCTTTTTGCTAAATCTTAATTTAAAGTTTGTTTTGTCGCAATTAACGAGATTCCACTGCTTAAAACAGAAATTAATAAGCAGAAAAAAAAAGAGACCAAAGAGTTGCTGGCATGATCGTATTTTATTTACAGCGAAAAAAATACAATACGGCATCGTTTTAACGTATTTTGTGCTGTTAGCAATGAGGAAATAAATGAATCAAAGAAAAGCTCATGTCGAAACTACCAGAGGAGGTGTTCCACGTTCGTTTTCGTAGATCGTGTAAGTAACTAGCTGCACTCCTGGTAATTCACGTGCAAATACTCATTGCTCCTGCACGCAGGAATTTGGCCTCCGAGACGAATGCAACGGCCAGGGTGGCGATGGGTCTGCAAGAAAAAAAGTCAATATTATTTCTTATATATATAACATATTATTTATTTATCAATCCAACGCCCGTGCCTGGCTTCTTCACCATTTCAATGGTCGCCATTTGACTTCCCAGTATCGACTGATGACGTTGTTAGTAGGATATTTATTTAGTCCAGTGCATTGGAGCAGGTGGTTGCCATCCATTCTGTCATGGGTGCCGAGAGGGCAGTTGAAGACAGTGGAAATATAGTTCCAATAAGTCATGTGTGGTGGTTAGGCTATGGCGGGTAATGGTCTCTGCTTTCTCCAGTTGAATCGGGATAGGATCCACAGTGGCCAGAAATCCCCATGGTTTTCTTAGTCTCTTGGCATTTTGGTTCGTGGCAGTACTGTATTTATGTGGTTATAATGTACTTTGCTCTCTCTCTACTGAGGGTCGAGGGAACTTCCTGTTGATAGGACTCGGCTCCCTGTTTGACTTATTTTGGTTGGCTCACTCATTACCGGCGATCCCAATATGGCATGCGAGACCTACTATAAAGCTGCAGTCCGGCACTAGGAAATGAGCTCCACGATTTTCTTTCGAAACTGAGTTGTATTTAGGCAGTCAGTTGGTGTGTTATTTCTTAAGGCTGAAATTGCAGCTTGGAAGACGATGAGAAATACAACTCTTACAGGAGCTAGGTCAGCTACGAATAACTGTGCTTTAGACTCGCACACATCTAAGTCTTCACAATCGAAATCGATGGCATTTTTCCTTTGTTAGCGGGGAATCTGTTATTGCAGATTTCTAGTCTGCTGAATATAAGTGTAAGTATACATGATTTATTACTTTAGAAAAGGTTATATTTTCAAAAATAGTACATGTATACACATGAAAGAAATATGAAAAGAGCAAGTTATAACCAGTTGTATACACCCTCTACAAATGTTCAGTATAATCTCCTTTGAGAATGAGCCACTCGCCAGGAAGATAATACAGCTAATTCGATACATTTTGTAGCATAGTCCTGTCGATTGTCTGTATTGCAGCTATAATTCGTTCTTTGAGCTCAACTAAGGATTTTGGTAGGGATGGGGGTGGATTACGTAACCGATGTCCTTAACGTACGCTCAGAGGAAGAAGTCGCAGTGCATTAAATCAGGAAATCTGAGTGGCCAGAAAAATAAAGTAAGGTCATTTTCACCTATACGCTCAATCTAGCAATGCGTAAGTTAATCTTTTAGGAAGTCTCGAATTGGAAAGGACCAATGCTTGGGTATCCCATCATGTTGGAAGAAAAAATCCTTGAAATCGGCACTGAGTTTCGTCAACAACCAAAACAAATCCAGGTAACTTTTATTGGTCACAGTTTGCTCATCAAAGAAAGACGTCCCATGCATCTTTATTTGTGACTCCGCGCAGAAACATTCACCTTTGGTGAATCTCTTTTTATTCCCCCGACAACACGTGGGTTATCCGTGCCCCAGAATCATAAATTTGGATTATTCACAATCGAGGTCCATCCCAAACCATCTGTCATAGAGAGCCGTAAAAAATAAACATGTGGGTTAGAAATAAGATTCCGATAATCGCGCCTAATATATGTAGTAATTTTGAACCAATTTAATGTCCAAGTCACAATAGGGCTAGCGTCTGATCTTCTCCATTTACATGCCGCCAAAATGAACACTTTGAGGTCATACAAGTCTTGAAACAACCGATTCAGAACCAGGTGATTTTTGCTTAAATAAGACTAACTTCATTTAAAAATTCATATAAAATTATTACTGTAATAAAAAAAGCCGATATCTATAATTTATAAGCATTCCAAATTCAAATCACACTAATGTGTTCACAGGTCTCAGAACGGGGAAAACGCAATCTCACATATGATACCATATTCCTTGCATATGTGATCATGGTCCTGAACGAGATAATCTATTTTGGGACTCAAATACATCCCTTGACTTTTGAAACAATGTTAAAAATATTTGCCAACTTTTACCTGTAATGCACTAACACCAGCATCGTCTCCTATTATGTGGGCAACAGACTGCGGAACAAATTGGAGAATGGGCTTTTCTTGACATTATCTCGACAAAAATTAATATTTAATTACTTCGTGATATTTGGAACAGAATTTATTAAAACTCGATCCTATAAATTTGTTATGAGTGTAAATTAATACTTTTTAAGATGTAATAAATACACCAGGTTCGAGAAAACTTTAAGAAAACAATATTCTTTTATTGAACTCTCTCTCTACAGTAAACTCTAACTTTAAGGCTGCCTTCGGTAGAAGTACAACTAAACGCGAAACACATTTTCAGACAGAAAAATGCCACAATTTTCCCATGGAAATTTGTAAGATTATAACTCATACCTTTGTTAACAAAATAGTGTTTTTAACAATTTCAAAATATTTGATGAATACTTTCTTTTTCGTTTTAATACGTGAAGGCATAACTCATTTAATATTACGGAATAGGAGAAAAACGGCGAAACACATTTTACACCAGAAAAAGTTTTCAACTCGGTTACAAAAGTGAAGTATGATAAAAAATGCTGCTCTCTAAAGGGTAGTGAAACCAGAGAATATCATACAAAATGTTCATTTCTTTTATATCTGAAAAAATGTTCCAAATTTGGGTTATTTTCATTAACATTAACTTTAACCGAAAACAACCTTAACAAATGAAGAAACAGGGGGCGAGGAATGAAATTCTAATAAAACGTTGATCTAGAGAAATAGGTGTTTTGAAGGATGCCACTCCTGCTTAATAAATAACAAAGTAAGCCCTATGGGAGAAAGAAAATATTTCTCAGGTAATTTCATACATATCTAAGGAAATATTAAGGAGAGAGGGAGGTTAGAGATTAAACGTCCGACTCTGAAGCAGCTCGAGAATTATTGGAAACGGACCTGGTAATTTTGGACCATGATCAAATTATGAGAACGAGACCTGAGCCAACATCTGATTCTCGCAACGTGATGACTTTCAACTTCTACCGATTAAGTTTGCATTAGCCCCGCTACATGGCATGTTGTTAGTGGGAGCAAAACTGAAATCCAACAGTGGGATAAGAGTAATTAAAATTATACCGGATGTTGCACAAAAATCGCCGTGCTGATTTAGCTCCATGTTCGTTCAAAGTAATCAACCAAACCTTTCATTTGCCAATTACATTCCACCCCCCCCTCTTATACTGTAATGCAAACTGAGATTCCAATTTTTTTGTTAAAGGTAACAACACCAGACAAATTTGTTTAGTGTTGTTAACTTTCATACATGTTGGTCAATAAAACCATAAGGAGGAAGAAGTGAGCAGCTTCTGATGACCAAAAAGCATGGAGCTCCTTAAGTAAAAGTTCAAGGGTAGAAGTCTGTCTTTGCTCCTGTAGACCTTAGCGAACATAACAGAACGGCCTTCATGCCTTGGGTAACCTTTCCATGAGTTTAATCTCCCGACGTACTTCACCCATTCCACTCAGGTACACCTTATTGCCGGCAATAAGCATACTTTGGTGTGACCTGTAGGATTAGAGGGGAATGATACACGAGAACACATCCCCTCGCTCTCTTTTGGATATTAAACGTGCTTGTGGTTCCCAGACTATTTTGGTTCGACTAATAAGTAGCCACCTGAAATATCTTTCGTATAAAATAGTGTCCGAAAAGTACAACCCACTTTTAAGAAATGCTGTGACCATCGAGCTTCACCGAATACATTCCTGAGATACATTGGACTTTTTAAGAGTGATTAAACATTCCATTTCCTTATTATCATAGATTTTTAGGTGGCCAACAACCCTCTTGAATTGATCTGACGTATGCCAGATCTTTGAAAAAAGGAAATAACATGCGTATAGGTTATAATAATCCAATTTGTAATGAAATGTTTTTTCATCGTAGAAAAGTGTTCCCAATTTGAGTTTTATTCCCTGTAAGTGTCTGAAATTACTCACCACTTGGACTTCGACGTAGCATTGAGCCTGCTGAATAGGCTGTGAAAACATGTAACTTGAAACATCTCCCTGGTCGTAGTTGCGCTGAGCCTCCTCGATGGATGACTGGAGGCGGGACGCAAGATTCTCGGCCCCTGCTACTTCTTCCTCGCGGTTCTGGAAACAAAATGAATTATCATTTATTTGCGTAAAGCACGGGGCATGGCATGTATTCATAATTTTATGAAATGTACTCATGATTAATGCTGATTTGTAGAATAAATTAGATACTGATCACTAGATTCAAAATGTCATTTAAATTTGATCACTACTTCCGGAGATTATTGAGCAACCTGGACTAGAGGACTAAAAGCTGTACTTCTTTCACAAAAACATCCCTGTTGATTTTTGAAATTTTCAGTGGTGCTATGGATTGGAATTTACCATTGCAAACCTAGGAAATTCTTGGGAGCTGGTATGACTTTTTAGTGTGGCATCATGTAGGTGGAATACCAAATGCCGCAATTCAATTTTGAAGCCATCCCCAGCCGGAGGTATATGAGCTCTAAAGATGCGAAATGGTAATAGGAATACATTTTTGTTTAGCATTTGCCTGTATCTTTCCTCAAGCTAGACAGGCCTCCTAGGGATCTTTAACATGTCACATAATCATACGACATGGACGTTGTCAATTTTCTGCATCATAAAATTCTACCAACTTGGGTAGGACTCGAACCCAAAACTTGTAAGTCCAAGTTCAGCGACACACCAACTATGTCACCCAGCAAGTCATTTCCTAATCGTTCTTAAATTTTTGTAAGCTATTACAAAACACTTTAAAATGCAACGATGTCTGATATTAAGATTTCGCCTTAATATTACTTCACATGATGAATTTCACTTTAAGATATCCGACTACGCGTTCGGAACAGATTTTAAAAAAACGCATAAATGGCTATTTTTGGGATATTTAGTGTCACTTAGATTAGAATACATGTATAAAATTGTTTTAAGGACATTTTGACAAAAAATATTTAAATACAATATTTTGGCAAAAAATTAACTTATAATAATCTTTTTTCAAAATTTTCTCCTTTTATAAAAAAATGCTTCTAAAAATAGTATTTCGCTTATATAAAGTTAACACTTCTCTTGGGAGTCTGAACTAGGATTTTTGAAAAATGCACATTTTCAGAGTTACCGCCAATTGAAATAATTATCGGCGTTTTTTTCTTAAAATTGCTCCCCTCTGTTTTCGTAAAATATGGATAAACCCTCTTCTAAGTTATATATTTCGAAAATTCAAGTTGCGCCTTTTTACAGAGGTATATACTATTACTATAGAAGCATTTTTCACAAAAGGAGAATATTTTGAAAATGGGTCATTCTATGTTCATTTTTTGTCAAAATGTTGAACTTAAATAATTTTGTTGTAATATTCTTAAAGCCATTTTATACACTTTTAATAATCTAAGTGACACTAAATATCATAAATATTATCCATTTAAATGCTTTTGCAAAAATTACTGGTATATTAAATCTCGCATCTTTTTCGTAAAGTTATCATTGTTTATATTGTTCATAAAAAAGTAATTCATAATATTATATTCTGGGATCTAGGTTACAATATTGTTACGAATTTTGTCTAAATAGTGTAAATAAGTTGTATTTGGGTGTTTCATGCATTAATATTACTCTGTTACGTTTATTTAATGTTAAAATTGTACCATTCTCAAGCAATGCCGCCTATTACGTTGTAATGGCAATTCAATGAGAAGGCGAAATTTTGGCGGTACAGCCAAGTTGGCATCATTTTTGGCACCCAGTTGGTGGCCAATTTGGCGACAGTTTTGGCGTCATTGGCGACCATGTTGGCGAGTTCAGAACCCTCTGGAATCTTCTAGAAGGTAGTGGATCTCCACTAATATCACGATCTGTCATATTTCCCAAAATTTCTGTCGCGCCTATAAAAAATGCTAACCGGTAAGGCGAGGAGTCTTGATTAAGCCAGTGAGTAATGAGGATTGTTTTCACTAGCGATTAGCTCGGCAGTGTTTGTGAGTAATCTATTCTTACGTGTATTTTTAAACACTGCGGATTGTGTTTGATTGCCGTGGAAGGTGTGAAGACCTTCTGATATTTACCCTGTGAATACTGCTGTTGAATCCTGTATTTAAAGGATTGGATTTTCGATAATTAATTCACATCGCTCTTAAAGAACTGTTTATTTTCTTTGTGATTGTTTTGCATAAAATCCACGAACCCAGATCTACATAGCATCTTTTTTGTAAAGTTATCATTGTTTATATTGTTCATAAAAAGTAATTCATAATATTATATTCCTAGATCTAAGTTAGAATATGAATATAATAACAAAAAACATTTTTTCTATAGTTTTTTTTCTCTACGATTTTATAAGTATTCTGTAAACACTTCTCTTCGTGATTTCGAACAATTGCCTTATTAAATAACTCAGTAGGGACATCTCTCTACATCCACGAATTGGATAGTGTCAATAGTATCGAATGACTTATTGTCGCAAGCAAAAAACTGATTACTGTCATAGGTGAAATGTGCTCATACCTGGAGGGTAGCTGGTCGGTCCTCATTGTTAATGTTCCCCGGGAAGATGTAGCTTCTCATGGCATCTGGGACAGTGGCCTCGGCCACAACGCATAGTAGGAGGAGAGAAAACATAGTCTGCATGGCAACGACTGAAAGAGGGGAAAACACTTTAATGTCACTGCGTTATTTCTTATTCATTTAAAAGAATAAATCAAGTTGCAAATGCTTTTGGGCTGTGTTGGTTGGACTTTTCCATGGTAAAGCCTACTTATGAGGCTTTTAAGGTGTTACGGTGCACCCAGTGGCGTAAGTTTGGCCATTCTGTGTTAAAAATATGTGTTTTATATTCTTAACACTTCCTTTTCGACATTGTACCCCTCTTTTAAACTATGCCAATTAACTACTGGACATGGAGCGTAGATTTATTCAAGACAGTGAGTAGAAAATATACGTGAATCTATGAATCTGAAATTAATGTATGTACTTTGTTTGTTGCCGAGTCCCATTCCATCGCAGGATATGACATCAGCATGATAACCCAATCTCATGAAATTGCGAGGCAT
Organism: Trichonephila clavipes; assembly: GCA_019973935.1. Lineage (NCBI taxonomy): Eukaryota > Metazoa > Arthropoda > Arachnida > Araneae > Nephilidae > Trichonephila > Trichonephila clavipes. The sequence goes on from BMAU01015922.1 coordinate 68,334, forward strand.
AGAATGATGCCTCAATTGCCAATACCGTGCTATCGTGGGAAGAGTTTAATTTACACTCCTCATCAGTCAGCTGGGGGTGGGGAATTTATTATTACGTGTGTGTGTGTAACACAGTAATTGCTTTTTTCCGCTACATTGGCAGTGAAATTTTAAGTGTCAACGTACACTTCCAATCTCGTCTACACATTTATCGAATCATTTGCTTCAGTAAATACAGTCGCATCGATTGTGGAAAGCCGATTCTCCAGTCTAGTTGATATTTCATAAATGTGTCTTTTGGTATGCGCATTTTAGGTTTAGAATATTTTGCGTGATTGCTTTTTTCTGACAGTCCACAAGTTGATCGCGGTTGACTTGATGCCAATCCCTTCATTAGGGTATGTAGTTGCTCTATGTTTTAGATCGTGAATTTTGTGGCCGGTAATGTTCAAATGAAATGTCTGATTAAATTTTTAATTCCTTCCATAACAGTGCACCAGCCTGATTGACTACCAAATCTGGTAATTAATATAATTTCTTCTACAACTAAGAAAGTCATAAGTATATGTAAGTTGGGGAAAGGAGATGACAGCTCCAATGTCGTCCACATCTCTTGAACGAACTAAAAGTCCTGTTGCAAAACTAAAAGACTTGTTTGCCCGTACGCTATACGGGCAATGACTTTTACTTTCCTTCTCTGGTTTGCACGTATTTTTAATTCATATGGCGATATTATTTAGTGCTAGTGTTTTTTTAACTATATGACAGAATCATACTATTAAGTGGCAAAATAGAAAGATTTTCCATTTTCCCTTTTATGTATGGTGTTGGACTATTATTTTTGTTTCTTTTTATTAATAAAATTTAATTAATGAATTAATATTTGAAAAATCTTTATTAACATCAAGGATAATCCACTACAAGTTTAAAAAATATATTTGTGCTTGAGTGGATGGAAAATTTGAACATATATATACTATTTATTTCTTCAAATGAGACGTATGTTTGATATAAGGGTTTAGAGAAGTCAATAACCTCATATCCATTACATGTTAAATGCCAAATCAATTAACCGATATATTTCAGGGTGCCACGCAGAGGAAATATTTGAAATAATTCGATTCCCACGATAATGCTTGTGGAATTAGGGCGTAGAGATCAAAAGTACACATTTAGAGTTTTATTAGGTAATAATTTTACATCATTTGAAGATATTAATGTTTACACAAAAGTAAAAAAGCATAAAAAAATATAAGTATTCTTTCAACATCACTAAAAAAATTTAAATTGTGCCTAGATTACGTACATTTCAAGAATATTTATTTAAATAAAAAATAAACATAAAATATAAGTATATCTTCCAAATAGTTAAATAAAAATATTTTAATGCGAACTTATTCCCTGTATAGCTTTGTTTCATATCGAAAAATCCTGAATTGATTTGTGTCTTTCAATTTAACCCATTTCTGAACGTTCAGTTGTTGCATTCAAAATAGTATGATTCAAATGTTCTCAGAATGAGCCTACAATGAGCAAAATTTTTGCAGTAGAACTACAGTAACCTTTCTGTGTTCTTACATTCTTCCCCTTTCTAAAATAAATTTGTTCAAAATCATGTGATGGGTGGATTGCCATTGCGTCGTATTTTGTAGGCGGATGAATTTAGTTGTCGGCGATTGAAAGAAATTGCGTTTGTTGAGCGGATAATTGATAATATTTTTTGTGAGTTTGGGAAAGTGCTACTTGTGACAAACGAAATTTTGAAGCAGAATTATCGCAAACTCAAGCTTTTGAGTGGCATTGACGTTTCAGAGAAGGCAGGGAAAGTGCCAAAGGCGACAAAAAATCTGGGCGTCCACAGACTTCCCATACCGCTGAAAACATTGAAAAGGTTACGCCGGAAGAACAGACTTCAAAGACTGGCAAAATTAGTTGGAATATCCTAGTTCACACACTTACCTTGAACTAGATACTTACTAAGAAACTTAACAGGCACAACCCAAAGGGATAAAGCAGGCAGATGCAAATAATTAAATCTCACGTACAAAAACACACAGCAATCTAAACTACATGTCGATTTATTGATATCATTATTTTCCAGATCGTTTCATTATCACGTGAAATTTCTCTTTCAATATATTTAAAGATTTTTTTCACGAAGCAGCACTAACTGATGCTTCATTTTACATGTATTACACAATCGTTTGAATTGTGAATATTTAACGCTAAGGATGAGTCTCATTTTAACAGAGGGTGTTTCTGACACACAAACTACACACACAAACCTATTCTTCAGTAGAATCATTTTATGACAAAAAGTTGAAAGTATGAAATAGCCCTTTAATAAAATTACGTGAGGAGAGAGTGAGCGATTTAGCTTTATTTCATAATTTTGTAGAGAGCCACTGGTAATTTTCCCACGGTCAGCTCACGTGTGATAGGTTGTAGACAACTATTTTAGAGAAAATTAATTCTTTAAACGAGTTTGAAGAAACGTACCTAAAGTTTAAGATATTTCGGAAATATACCTTAACATTAATAAAATTCAACTTGCTGCATTACATATAGTCTCTTATTTTTTTTTTTTGCATAACTTAAAATGCAAACGCTTCAAATTAAATGACAATATTTGCAAGAAATATATCATATCCGCATAAAATAAGTTTTAAAATTAAGCAGCAATTAGAGTTCTTAATATGTACACCAGTGCTTCTCAAACTTTCAATATTGATGACCCAATATTCAATCCTAATTTCCATCGCGCCCTCCATACAATAACAATGTATTGAATTCAATAATACTGTACTTTGACGCCAAGCCTGCAATATTACTTTAAATTCTTAAATGCCACCAGCGTATATAAACGTCTCCCTCAGCCAGTGAATTAATTGCCCTGGACGTATGCATACGTCTTTCCAAAGTACAATCTTTCGCAAAAGATTTACTAATTTCAGAGAATTTGCTCACATAATTCTTAATCGGTATTTAAGGGATTAATTATAAACCGTACAAGTTACAAGACAAGTGTTAATTTTTTTTTGCATATAATTTTATCTATGACAAATCCCTGGGGTCATTGGTAATTATTAAATTTGTTCTTAGTGTTGTTTAATTAATTATAAAATACATTGTGTAGTACTGATCTATTTATATAAGTGTAAATTTGTAATTTATATTTTATTGTGCCAGAATGTACTTTGTTCAGTAAATTAATATTTTTTTTAATTATCTTTTGTTTTTGACTTTTCAATGTGCTCGTGCCCCCATCGTAGGGTTATCACGCTCCCAGTTTGAGAAACGCTGTGGGCACTGAAGTATCTCTAATATAAATAATTACTAAAGTTATGAAAACATTTTAAACGTCACATTTTCAAATTATAAATAAAGTTAAAGGACTAAAATACAGCAGTTAAGAAACCTTAAATTATTTGATTAGTAAGATTTTTAGCACAAATTATTAACTTAAAAAAATATAAACGTTGATTTAACTTTGAAATTTTCAAGGCAGAAAAAAAGGAACAAACACCCTCTATTCAGTATCTTAAGGCTTACAAACCCCCAGGCTTGTAAAAAGCATGCAATGATTTATGATAAATTATTAATTGAAAAAATGTTAACACAATCATTTGAATTGTCCCCCATCTTAAATACAATTCATTCTTTCATTTATTCTCATAATAGTTTTTTTTTTAATCTAACTTCTGATGCCGACGCACATTAACTCTATTGATGCCATTGCTGTAATTCAAAAAATAAGGGAGAGAATTCTCCTGAATATATTCCCTCATTTTAAGTTATTTCTTCTTTAACATTATATTTAAGTGCTGCATTCTGTAAGAAAAATTGGTTAACTTACTGGTTGTAGAATAAGTTGAAGAGCTTGTATATTTTATTTTGGGAATGATACAGAGAATATGTTTTGAAAAGCATGTTCAAATGAAATCCAAACAGAAAAAAAATCTGGTACCTATTCTTCCTTTGCTAAGTTTTTATGATGTCTAGAAGCTCTAACAACTGGGGAATTGGATGATGATTCTTGAAACATTCGTAGAAGTATTAGAAACATTTCTGAAAACATTTTCTTCGCCCTTCTCAATAAAGATATTATATTTTAAAATACTCCAATATATTTTGAACTTCCATGTGCTTTCTTAAGCACTCGTTCACAAATTTTGCTGCAGAATAGTTACAGATAGAAAATAATTTTATTCTTCTTCTGGATTCTGTGTTTAATGGGGGGAGGGGATTATTTGAATCAAGTTTTTGTTACTAGTAAATCATAGCAAGTCCCTTTAACGATATTCATGATAAAATTAAACTGTTAGTAGTACTGAGCATAAATAGTATGTATGCATATTTAATTTAATCACTTTTATTCATTTCAAATAGTTTTCGTTTCAGTTCTTAAGAAAATTTTTAGACCTACATAGCTTTCTTTTAATTTATTTAATACAACTGTAAATTTTTTAACATTCACGTACATAAATCCTCCTACGTTGTAATTCAAACATTTGAGTATCATAAAGAAATAATAGGCGGAAGAGGAATATTTAATATCAATCTATTTAATTGATTCGAATATGTGCAGTTACTACACAAATTTTCAGTTATTGTCTAATAAAAATATTATCTAGGTGTCTTGATTGATTGATTGTTTGAATATTAACGTCGCACTGTTCAGCTACACGAGGGCTTTTGGCGACGGACCACGTAATTTTGAACCATGGTCAAGTGACGTGGACGACACCTGAGCTGGCACCCCCTCTCCTAACTACCACACCACACCAACGGGAGGACGTTTCAGCTCTCGACAGATTTAACATGCATCGCTGCCCTACACGGCGGGTCTTTAGTGGTACTGGGCTCGAACCTGTGACAAAGCAAGCCACGGTCCGATACCTATACCACTCGGCTACCGCGGCCACCTAGGCGTCTTGAATGGAACTTCGAATCTTCCTTTTTTTTTAAAAAAATAGCTAACGTTGAGAAATCCATTCGAAAAAATATGTATATATTTCTACACTTTACGGTTTATCGAGTCATTTAAAATACCTAAAATATAATTTCTAATTGTTTGCAAAGATTATGAAAGGTATTTTTAAGTTGATAATAATTGTGAGAAGGAAAATCTAGATGTTAAAGAAATAAGATGGTTCGAAAGTCAATAGAATAGGATTTCAAGAAACTAATACTTCAATATATTTTGCGCATTAAATGCATGTAAATTGAATTTAGCCGCTAACACTTACAAAAATCTAATAATTTTCTTTCAGGTCGGAGTCATGATAAATGCAACATGAATATTGAAATGATAAACACATTAGGACTATATACATGGAATTATAATTCAAATAAAATAAAAAAACGTAATTTTTAATGCTTAATAAACAGAGACAGTAAAGATGAACTAGCTGGAACTTAAAAGATCAACTGGCTCACCACTAGATTAATACCCGCTGGCCAATCGGGTTCTAGCCTATTCTGTATGATTGGCTGGGGCCCGAAGCACACACAGCGTTGGACACAGAAAGCTTTTTTCGAGCTCTTCCATTAATATTTTATTTAATCTTTTTTATTCTTCCTTTAATCTAAATTACTTAATTTATTCTTAAAGCTTTCATTTTTATCCAAATCACTTTATATTTATAAAGGCAATATTGTTTTTAATAATTTTAACGTAGTACTGGGCTTAGGTAAAGCTAAAGCAAAGCTCACTCAAAAATATCAAGATAGAAGGTGACGTTTCTCCACATGGAAACAGGTACTCCAACAATTCATTAGAAAAGAGAATCTGGAGACTTACCAAAGAAACAGTTGACTGTGCTTTGGATATGCTGGAGCTGTCCGGGAACATACACTTGAGACCTTTTATACCAGAAGAGAGCCTTGTGTATCATGAGTGCTAGTTTCTGGCACTGAAGCACCCTAAGAACAGGCGTAATTTACACGGAGTGGAAATACCGCAACAAATTTTGGAAGAAATTCTTCAAGACCGAAATTGAGATGTGTTTTTCGAACATTTCCCTTTCTTGTTACCATTTAGAATATCTTAAGGATAAAGTTGCAATGTCGTACGAAACTACAATATATTGTAAATGAGTAGAATACATTAAAATTTTTATTCTAGGCCCAAAGTTGGAATTAGCCATTTTATAGCAAAATTGTAATTAATTTCATATAATTTTATTAAAAAAAGAACGTTATATGACTTTAATATATTATTACCTTTTGTATAGGTTTTAAATATCAGATTCAAATTAATCAAAGCTCAAAAGAAATATAAATGTATTTAGTTCTTAAAATCGTACTAATAATTTCAAAATAAAAGTGATAGAAAAATACAAGTTCAAAGCATTCCAGATATAAAACTTCATTTATCGTAATGGTATTCGAATAAACAATTCCCGTAAGCATCGACTACCTATTTACAAAAGAGTTTCAGCAAACACTTTGGAGTTTCTCCAGTTGTTTTCTTATTTGTAAAAATAAGCAATGTAGTATACTCATTTTAGAAATTAGTATTAAAATATTTTCGTAAAGGTAAAGTAAAATATAGGCATAAAAAATTCTTCTTGAGGTACTACAATAAAATATAGTCATCGAAACATTTCCTAATAAATTACACTTATGCATAAATTAAGAATAATGCAAGTTCGGCCAAAGAAAGAGTGACAGAGTGAATATTAACTTCGCACTGTTCAGCTAAACGAGGGTTTTTGGCAACGGATCTGTTAATTTTGAACCAATGTTAAGTGAAGAGGACGACATCTGAGCTAGCATCTCCTCTCCTAACTACCACACCTCCCCTTTTGGAGGACGTTGGAACTCTCGACATATTTAACAAGCATCGCACCCCTACATGACGGGTCTTTATTGGTACTGGGCTCCAACTCATGCTATGCCTACCATGATATGATTGATACCTTGACCACTGGGCTACCGCAGCCCCTCAGCCAAAGAAAGAGTCAGAAGCAAAACAAATGCGACTTATTTGTTAGGACTTTTTATTAACCCAAAAGTAAAAAGCAAGAAAAAGGTTATATACGCTTCATATAATTAATAAAAATTACAATTTTTACTTCTTTGAGCAAATTATAAAAAAAAATCTATTTACAAAAACACATATTACATGCTTGATATGGTGGTATATATGATATGCTGATTATGAAATCATCGATCTGATCTTAGAGAATATTATACTCCTCATCAAGGAATGCTCTCTGAAGTTCCAGTAGACATGTAGGAGGTGCTTGACGGGCTGCAGCTCGTCGGCAAGCGTGTATCACACATTCTCTACTGTATTACGTGTTTTGTGAGAATTCTGGCCAGTCCGTATGGGTGATATCCTCCGATTGAAGGCATTCGTTTACGATGTTTGCGTGATGAGAACGGACGTTGTCATCCATAAACAAATTCAGCGTCTATGGCACCCCGAAACAAGCATGTATGTTGTTCCGGAACGACGTCCCGATAGATTTGGCTTATAATGGTTTCAATTTGAACATGCTGGTCAGTTCCGAAATCCAGAATAATCCCTCCCCCCCCTCAAACGAGCAATCATGCGCTACGAAACTGTGTCATTCAGTGATGTTCTCTTGGGGGATAACGGGTACCAGCGCTCTCCATATGAAAGTCCGAGAATCTGATTACAAGCTAAACCTGGACTCGCCGGAAAACATCACACAAGCCCACTGTTGCTGTGTCCCCAATGCATGCTCTCTACTCCAGGCTAACCGTAGGCGACTGTGAATTGTAGTAAGTGGAACACATCTAACAGGTCAACGAGTATATAGACCAATCTGCCCTAAGCGTTTGTACATAGTCTGCCTTGAAAATGTCGTACCAATGGCAGAAGAGAACTGAGGAGGCATGTCTGATGCTGTACTCTTAGTCTGTTTCTTTCAGCAGTAACTGCCAATTATCGGTCCTTATTTGGCGTTGTAACTCGGTAACCAGTGCTGTAATGTCTACTCCATTACCTTCATCTTGGAATCTTTGTCAAAGCCTGGAGACTACGTTCTGGACGATTCCAAGTTCTTCGAATACTTCCAGATGGTAATGTCTCCATACCCGCATAATTCTACCACTTAGAAAATAAGCCAAATGCACACATTATTTGTGTCATAACTATGCAGTTACTTCGCCGAAAGATTTATAGAGCATTTGTGAACATTTTACTTCCTGCCTGTATTCCTTAAGAAATTCCCTTCTTACACTCTCGTCATTTTGACGTACTATTGATGTCATATGCACGCCTTTTGCAATTTGCGCAGGATTCTTGAAGGTGCGTGTAGTTATTTTTCGGGTGATATATTTATTATAGTTAATTTCGCGGGATTCGAACTTGAGTGCATGAATAAAAATTATTTTATTAACGACGGAAATTTGAATATATATAGAGAGAGAAAGAGATAGATAGGAAGAGTGAACTATATAATAGTAGGAATTTAAAAACACTAGATAGCTCACATGTTACTAACTACATCCTGTAAATACTTCTTACGACTTTGTGTCCGTGTTTTATTTGTAAAGCTGAAAAACGCCCAGCAAGGCCTACGATGAAAGTACCAGCTGTCAAAATAATTTGAAAGTTAAAGGCACCTTGGCTTGCTTACAAAAAATTGCAAACTCCATGGGAAAGAGGGAAATATCACCGCGGATATCTCAGATGTCATTACGTATTTCCTTAAATAACCCGTAAGAGTCATCATTATTGATCATTTTATTAACATCTCACGTGAAGATTTTTGGCGATTCATCTCTTAATTTTGAACCACAGCAAAGTGACATCGTGGACACTAAAAGCTCCACCCTACCACACCACGCCAATACAATGACTTACCACCCCGGTACATTTAAGAAGCATCAGTCCATCTAAGCGATGGATCTTCATTGGAACTAGAACTTAAACTCGTGACACGTTGAGCACCAGTATTGGACCATAATCACTTGATTACCGTGGCTACATTACCTGATACCCGTAAGATGTGTATTGGGTTAAAAGGAAAGGCATACAACACTAATGAAAACCTTCACTGTAAAATGTCCTTCACAAACACTGTAAAGATTTTATAGCACACACATTCGAAAGTCTTACAAATAATTACTACAGAAGGCAAATCAACAATGTATCCGTACTTTTTAAAGACGAACATATTCGCCGGTGGCACTTAAGGCGGTAATTTTGAACACAAAAAGGTCGATGACGATACCAAACCTGGCACATCACTCTTCAAATTCCCACAATATACCAACGTTAGGAATGGTAGTCAAGTCAGATTTAACATTCAGTAGCCCGTCTACAAGACAGATATTTTAGGGGTTTCAGGATTCAAACCAATTTCCCGGCAGAAACAAATCAGTAGCGAGTTTGAAGCCTGACCACTCAACGCAGCATCATTTTTCGGTTATAAAAGTGATCAGTGTTTATGTTTTTGATATAGTTAGTGACATATTTTTATATAATTAATAAAGAGATAGAAAGACATTTAAAGGACAGTAATTAAGTTTTGATTAAATTTAATTTTTTAAACTTATTTCATAAATGATCATGTGTGGGTCTATTTTAAAATTGAAATCAGGGTTTTAATTCTCAACAAATAACATAATACGCATCGATCCGATGTGGAGCTTCAGTTACCTAAGATAAGCTTACCATAGAAATTCAAATCAGTTTCATTTAATGCATTCGAATGTTAAACAAATACAATTCCAATTTAATTACATGGCTTAGTATATCAATGATTACATATTTCCTAACTCCCATATCATATTAAGTCCCAACTGGCCGGAAAATGAAATGAATGTGTGGCAAATGATATAAATGCCTTGTTTTCTGTCATTATATGTTTACATCTGACATGGAAAATGATATGAAACAAATCCTGAAAATGATATGAAACAAATCCTAGAAATAAAGTCTACTGCATTCCTAATTCAACACCTATCTTTCAACAGTGACGGCCCAGTTCAGTTCAATTCTTTTATTTTGTTATATGGTTGCGATACCACTTCGTGGGAGTTAATCAAATTAGTCTTAATCCCACTTGAAAATATTTCATAAATATCAATTTTCATTTAAATAACATATCGTTCGTAGTTTAATTCAAATGAATCATCTTTGTGTTCTAGTATGGGGATCTTTAACAGTAGGATTACATAAATCAGCTAATTAGTTTAATATTTATACGATGACCGAATTGTTTATCCATTATCAAATTTTAGGCGGGTTAGTATTTATGTTGCACTTTGAGGCTACAAGAGGGCTAATGGTGACAGGCATAGGAATTCTAATACGAATTCAAGTGACGAGTATGACACTGGAGTCAGCACTGCACTCTCTTAACTTCCACATCACACCGACGAGGGAATGCTGAACTTTGATTTAACGTGCTGCGGCCTCCTCTACACGGTGGGTCTTCAGCTGTATGAGGCTCGAACACATGGCAAAATCAGTTTTTGAAGATAAGAGAAATGGAATTACACGCAGAAAACTTGCCGCTTTTAACCGTGACAAATTAAGAAATTTCTTTAAGAACCTGATGTACACGTATATTTAAGAATAAAACGTGATTTGCTAGCTTTATTATCATCTTGTAAGAAGTGTACCATTCGTCATTTTTTTGATACATCTGAAACATAATTAAAACTCTGTGAATGCAAAAATAGGAAAAGATGGCCAAGGAATATCACTAAGATACGTTATCCTTGTTTACTGAATAAAGAAATCCTTTGGATGAAATGCAACATTTCTCGTGCACCTTGGTTTTTTTATCTCTCAATTACCCAAAGATATAAACCTTTTGAGAAAGACGATTTCTGTAATATAGGTACAAAGCTCTCTCTGTGTCTTTCTAACTCTGTAAAAATATGAAATTAGAGATTTGTATATTTCGCGCATTTATGATATCTATATATAAAGAAAAAAACGACTCACTCATCACGATATGCAAAAATATGAACCTATAGACTTGAAATTTGATAGGCATATTCCTTTCCGATCTGTTAAGAACGGATTTTGCGAACATCGATCCCCAAGGGGCGTTACGGAGAATTAAGTGGCATTAAAACTTCCATTTTTAAACTATATAAAGTACGAATAAAATTGTGAGGAATAATATTGTGAGGAATTAAAGGCCGTTATATATAATTTGTTTTATTTTTAAACTATTTACAGTCTTTAAATTGCATGGCATTACAATTTTTTGCGAAAATCGACCCCAAGTGGTGTTATAGTATATATATATATATATATATATATATATATATATATATATATAGTCCAGTCATATTAATGTGACCACACAAAAGACAGAATAACCATCTTTCGCAGAGGGGAAAATAGTCAGGATCCTCAAGGTATTCACTTGGATGTTGAGCCATGCCGACTCTATTGCTGCACTAGATTACGCGCGTGAGGATCCATGACGCGAACAACCCGATCGAGAGGGTTCCATAGATTATTGATTGGGCTTAAGTCAGGTGAGTTTTCTGGACACGGAAGAACAATAAACTGATCCTGGTGCTCTTTGAATCACGCACGTACGCTGTCAGTTGTATGACACTCCGCAATATCCTGCTGGTAGATGCAACCATCCTGAGGAAAAACAATGCGCATAAAGGAGTAGACATGGTCTGAAAGGACAGATGCGTACTTCTTTTGATCCATCGTGCTTTCCACAATGATGAATAAACACAGGAAATTTAAGGAAAATTTCCCCAGACCATAATGCTCCCGCCTCCAGCCTGAACCTTGCCAGCAATTGTTGCAGAGTGTTTGCTTTTAGACGTTTCATGCCGTATTTGCCACCAACCATCCGTCCGATAGAATATAAAGCGTGATTAATCAGAAAACTCGACCTGTCGCCTCTCATTGGATGCCCAGTTGCGGTACCTGTGTGAAAATTCAAGTCTTCGTTGCTTATGAACAGCAGTCAGCATAGGTGCATGAACCAGGCGCCTGCTTCGGAGAACCAGACGCAACAACGATCTCTGAACAGTAGTTTGGAAGCCACTGTTGGTAGCCCCTTGGTTCATTTGGGTGGCATGTTGCTTAACGGTAGCACGTCTAGTCTCCCGAACTCACCTCTGCAGCCGTCAGTCACCTCTATCACCTATGGCCCGTGGTACACCACATTTGCCACGTCACTGATTTTGGACGGTCTCATTTTGCCATGCACGATTTACTTTAACCACGGTGACACACAAACAGTCCACAAACTTAGCTGTTGAGGAAATGCTTCCAGCCTTTTCCCGAAAGCCAAAAATTATGCCGTTTTGGACTTCGGATAACTCTTTACATGTTTGCATTACGCCAACGACTGTAGTGTTTTCCGAAGCCCTCACACACCCTTTATATACGCTCAATAGCACTGCGATGCCAGCATCCTTTTGTGATTGGTTATTTAACGTCAAAGTCGAAAGTACGTGGTGGTCATATTAATGTGACTGGACTGTGTATATAAACTATTTGACGTACAGTCTTGAAAATTAGCAAGCAGATTTCTTTCACTTAGTAAAACTACTTCCAACTCTAAGAGGTGTTGCGAAGGGTTGAAAGGAGTTGGAGATAAATATATTGCCTTTTTTGAAGTATTATACGAACAGACTTGAAAAGTGGCAGACATGCTTTTGACGAATTAAAGATTCGCTACAAAAGAGGATTTATAAAAATGAACCCCTAAGTGGTGGGGTTTTTCGGGCTAAGGAACTTTGTAATGGGTCTATCTGTGAACCTTACTAATCCAATTGGGGAATATTTATTCTTTTTAAATGTATGATCTATTGGAAACTTTTTCCTGAAGACGACGTTATTTAGGCAAAGAAGTAATTCTAATTAAGAGTTGACATTTAGGTACAAGATGTTAGTCGAGATGTTTATTGATAATTGGGGAATACAGGTGATACAAGTATGTTCTTAAAAAAAGATAGTTACTGTGATGTATAGCGTATAAGTCATGAGTACTCCAAGAGGAAGTGGAGTAAATTATACTTGTATGCTAAGCGCCTGAAGCTGTGTGATTTATCTTCTAATTAATTACTTAATGAATTTCCTATCTTTAGTTGTGTTGTTTTATCAAAGGGATTGTAAATTCGAATTTAAAACTTGTTATGTGCCTGATCTTTATTCGAATCCCCAGACACCAAAAACCGCTGTTGTCGTTATCACAACTTTGTAGAAAATATATTCGATTTTTTTAAGGGGTTACTTCACGAAAATCCATGAAAATTCGATTTTTCAGTTTTTATTGAAACATAAAATATCATTCTCTTTCTTTCTAAAGCAATTTAAATTTTTGCTCTAGCTGAATTAAAAAAATTTAAAAATACTTCTAAAAGTTGTTTACATCTGTCAAACATCAAAACCGCTGATTGCCACGCCCCTCTCAAATCAAAACACACAAGACACATGCTGCTTTTCAGCCTTATCAAATAATTTAAATAGATTAAAAAAATTTATTTTAATCAGAAAGTGAAGTGAATAGTTGTAGATGTTTGTTTACTTACAGGCTATTTTTTATCTCATTAAATGCAACGAATTTCTGCTATCGCGTGCTCTAGTGTTTTCCATCAAAAGCATTAGTAATAAAACGTTTAAAAACGATTTTTAAACTCGGTTAAATAATAAAATGTTTAAATAACGAAAGTGTGTGTTTGAAAAAAAATGTACAAAAACCCAAACTTTCGAGGAATTAAATGTTGATAACAGTCAAACAGTTTCAAAATAACTAAATCACCTTTAAAAAAGCAAATGTTATAGGTAAGTTTAATACAGAGTTTGCTTCTTCTTTAGATTCATCTGAATGTTTCTGTGAAATGACCGACATTGTACTGTTTTCTTGTGCTTTGAAACAACATTAATAAATAAAATTAATGTAAAAACTAAGGTATTCAAATAAATTTTGGTCACCGAATCTAAGGTTCGGCTATACAAAATTGTTAATATGTCTTATTCAAACATTTCTTAATATCAGGTTTACTAAAACAGTAGTTAATCAAAAACGATACCAAATTATATAAAGTGAGCAATGGAATTTCATATGCTATGAGGTCTATTTATAAAGAAGCAATTGCAAAAATATTCTGCTGAGTTATGAATTTGTCACCTATATCATGATTTTACGATTCCATGCATACATTAAATAACACAACAGAGAAAGTAACCTAAGTGTATAGGACATTAGCAGCTGCCTAAATAATATCATTTAATAATGGATAGCCAAATGTACCAGTCGCTATCGATGGTACCTGGCAAAAAAGGGGCCATACTTCTCTAAATGGTGTTGTTACGGCAATTATATATAGTTTGAACACTGGGAAAGTTGTCGATGCTAAAATATTATCGCGAAATTCCTGATGTAATTTTAACAGCAATGCACATAGCGATGAGTGTTCAGCAAATTACATTGTAAACAGTAGGGGAATGGAAGTGTTGAACAGGTACACTCTTTTTGTATCTCCCATCGCTCGCAGGCATTACACAATTTACGATATACACAATATTTGGACTCTATGGGGTCTCTAAGGCATACGCAGCAGTTTTAGAATCTAAAGATATGTCAATATTGAAAAATTAGAATGTGTTTGCCATGTTGAAAAAATGATGGGGAAATGACTTAGGGCATTAAAATAAAAATTAAAAGACAAAAAGCTTGACGACAAAAAATTTCTAGGATGCCGTAATCGCTTGACATATGCAGAAAGACAAATTCCGAAAATACTATGTTATGGCTTTTCAAAACTCGAGAAAATTTGGCAGTCATAAGGCAAGCTATTTGGGCTAGATTTTTTGATAAAATGTTCAGATTTGAATCTACGACACGGTTTATATACCCCAAAGGAGGTAACTCGTGATATAGACACGGTTTATACCCCAAAGGAGGTAACTCGTGATATAGATATAATATGTCCTTACTCTGAAAGGCTACACACAAGCATAAACACGACTTACCTATTGCAATTAGGAATTACAAAAAAATTGTATTTAGAGGTCTCTAATTTTGAACTTTTATCTAGATACTTGCTTGATAAAACTCAAAATATTCGTGAAAGCGGAAATAGTATTTGGTGTATAATTTCAAAAACTGTATTTGTTTAGTTGGGAACTTTAAAGACTATTGTACATGAAGCTATATATTTATATAATCAAGGCTTCATTACTAAATTAAAAATTTTAGATGCATTAAATATTCAACTCCTGGATTTTACAAATGCGGAGAGGCGGTTTTATAATGAACCAAAGAAGCTAGAATTAAAAACAAACCATTAAAATGTATATATATATATATATATATATATATATATATATATATATATATATATATATATAGGCAAGAAGATCATATTGCAGATGACACTAGCAATCCAAGTTATTGTTCTGGTATGCATTAGTTAATAGTAAGTTTTTACTTTAAATCACTATTTCTCAAAAGTGTAAATTTCAACCCAAAACGAAAATTTTTGAAAAAACTACTTATTTTAAAGCCTTGAAAATTTGCACATGTATTAACATTATAGAATTAATATTTTAATGAGAGATTTTGTCAAAAAAATTATTCAAAAACATATTTATGGATTAAAATGTACAAGAATTTCCATCGTTTTAAAAATTTTGACATGTTACTCCAAATATGAATTTTTTAAAAAAAACTTATCAAAATTTTGAAAAATGTTCTCATTAAAATAATAAAAACAATACAATGGATACACAAAAAAATTCACGACTGTACAACCTGGCAAATTTTTAAAAATATTCCTTAAACTCGGTCATTTTTAACATTACGGAAATAGGGAAAATACTGCGTGAATTGACCCTTAACTATATAATACCTTCAAATGTGAAATTTGGCAGGCATAATCCTTTCATGGAACAGAGATTCGCTACAAAAAACGTTTTAGGAATATCCATTCTCAAGTGGGTTGTGAGGGAAAAGGGTCATGATAAATATTTCTGTTTTTGAACTATGAGAACCACAGACTGTAAAATATGACAGCCATGCTTTTTTTCCTCTACTAAAAGATCCACTGCATAACAGGTTCTGCAAAAATCGATTGATTATTAACGTCGCACAGTTTAGCTACACGAGGGCTTTTGGCGACGGACCACGTAATTTTGAACCATGGTCAAGTGACGTGGACGACAACTGAGCTGGCAACCCCTCTCCTAACTACCACACACCAACGGGAGGAAGTTTCAGCTCTCGACAGACTTTACGTGCATCGCTGCCCTACACGGTGGGTCTTTAGTGGTACTGGGCTCGAACTCGTGACAAGGCAAGCCACGGTCCGATACCTATAAAACTCGGCTACCGCAGCCGCTCTGCAAAAATCGAACCCTAAGGGTGTTAGTGAGGGGTTTAAGTGCTTTAGAGATAAATGTATTCCCATCTTTGAATTATTAGACCTGCTTACTTGAAATTTGTTAGGCATGTTCCTTTCGTGGACTAGTTTTTCTAAGAACGAGTTTTGCAAAAATCATCCCAAAAGGAGGCTGAGGGGTGTTAGTCAACAATTCCTGTTTTTGAACTGTTAGACGAGAATACTTAAAAAAATTCGCAAGCCTGTTTCTTTGACTGAATAGAGGTCCACTAGAACGGATTTACGAAAGTAGGCTTCTATAAGGGGCAAGTGGACTTACTGGAGCTTGTTGATAAAAAATATCCCTGCTTTTGAATTACTAAATCTGCAATAGTGAAATTTTGAATATATGTTTCGTTTGCTGAATTGAAATCTGCCAAGAATGAATGAAGAAATCGACTCTCTAAGAGAGTTTTATTGATAAAAAAATCCATTTTTGAACTATTTGATTTATACTTTAAACTTGGCAAGCACGTTTATTTTTTTTGAGTAGAGATCCAATTAACAGGGGTTTTGTGAAAATCCTCTTTGGGGGAAAGGGTTACGTGAGCGTAAAATATAATTCCACATCAGTTTCAGATATTTAGATGTCCTGTCCTTTTTTTTTTAATCAAGAGGCGAGAATTAAAATAATGTTTCAATGCAATCAAAAGGTTAAAATCTGGACTTAGATGTTAATAGTTTATACATACTATATATAAACAGTACATATTCCTATACCATTATGAAATAACCAGTGATTAGTAATAAGATCATTGAACAAGTATTAACGTTTCATTATAAACAATACGTGGACTAATAACAATGGATTTCGTAAAATTGAGCCATGGAAACAAGGCGACAATATATTTATGAACTAGCACCCTACATACCTAAACCCCACATCATGTCAATCTCAAATCCAAAATCGTAACTCAATTAACCTGCATCGAATACACCATAGAAGTATTATACTTTGAAAACCGATACATCATTAGCTGCTAATTTCTTAACCATCTCGTACTGGGAATGTAATTACTGAATAGAAAATGAAAAAAATATTTCATATTTTTTTTAAAGAAAATATTCACATTAAATAGAACCGTTTCAACGAGAGAGAGCCATATATTAATGTGAGTGTAGACATGTGAAAGGACTTTTTTTAAAAAATCCTAAAAGACTACTCATATACATAAAAAACAAATTCATATCTGTAATAAATAATTTTAAAGAATTTTTTTTTCTTTCTTCAGAAATTAGGTTAATTTTGATAATCAAGAATAAATTAATGTTTGTAACTGTAGATGTGTTTCTTTTCTTAAAAACTTTACTTTGATGTTTTTCACTTATGTTTTACATGATTATATGAAATCATGTATATCTATGTATTTAAAAAAACATTGAATAGAAACAGGGTTTAAAAATAATACTTACATTCAAAAATTATGAATAGTGTCACGCCAAAAGGGTTTACTGCCTTTCCCTTTAGCTAATTTTTCTTGAAATATTGGGCATTTTTAAATTTACTATTTGGTAAAGTATTTTTTTATTTATTTAGTAATATAAGGTAAAAATTAAAATTGCTATTCTGTCTATTCTACTCTTTTTATTCTATCTCACTGAATGTATTCAAAGTATTTTAACTTTTGTTGCATTTAAGAAAATAGAACTGCAACATCAACCTAATTCCGCTAAATTTATCCATAGACGTAAGTTGTTGCAGAAATTTTTATGAATTTTATGTTTTACAATTCGCTGAAATAAAAAAAAAATGATAATTCTTCAGAATAAATATGTAAACGTGAATTAATTTAAAACACCTTTTACTATATTTCTATACAGTTTTAAATACTGTGTTGCAAAGCTGTATAATTATTTCAATTTTCTTTTACAGGATTGATTGAATCAATCAGAAAGTATGTTTTTATGCGAATGGAGAAGTGCATAAGGCAGTTTCTCTTGAGCGAGGGACCACTAGGTCTGAGGACATAAACCTCAATGTATGCCTGTAGACATTAGCTGAGAATAATGGAACGCCTCTCACGCCTTGGGTAGCCCTGACAGGAGAATACTCTCCCGACAAACTTCATCTATGTACACCCCCTCGCCACTTAAAGACAGACTGTAAGACTTCAAAGAGAGTCTGAATGGACGCGTGTTACATGCAGATGAGGTTGTCAAACCGCTGTATCGGTATTGTTACAAAATTATTTCCAAGCATGGTGTTAATTGCGGTTCATTCGTGATGACTATAACCAGGAGAGACTATAACCAGGGAGATTTTACCTACCCAACTTAGAGTCAAGAAACATGCACTTAGCAGACATTAGATGACTGGGACGAAAATAAACTCCTTTTCGGGCCAGTCTTTGACAGGAGAAGGACTTTATTTCCTGTCCTTGTAGGGAGCAGGAGGTCATCCTATACTCTTATTTTAGAGAGGAAAATATTTTTGCTGGCAATGAACTTTCTGAGCGATATTTCAACACGTTTTTCCACAGCTGTATTGCTACAATATGCATTGATGTAGGATTAAAAGTCATTAAGAACGTTTTTCTCGTTGATACCTTACTCTCATGTTGAGATGGTACGTTTGGATGACGCGTATACCGTAACCATATCATTAATCACTGTGGCTCTGCTGCTAATTAGCTTTCAATTTATGAATCACCTCTGCGGTGCATGATGTGTGGTGGGCCCCCATGGTTAACTTGACCACTGTTTTAACTGTATATAAAAATTACTTATGTTACAAACTCCATTTTGAAGTCCTCCACTTGATTAACCGTTACAAATCCAGAAGTATAAAAGTCTTAGATATGCATCATTAAATTCTTATATAATTCCTCGATCGTTCCTGTTTTAAATCTTCCATGTGCAGAGGGAGTAAACGAAATCATCCTTTTTGAAAAGCATGGCACTATCTACGAGGCATCTTAATAGTGTTATGGAAAAAAACTGCAAAGATCATTTCTATTTCCCTTAAAATCTAATGAATGCAAAAGCAATGGTTTGGGATGTGTGAGGATTAAGAAATGACATTGAAATCAAATGAGACCCAAACATACTAAATGCACTTAAAGCTAAAAGTACAGATGACAAAATATGGACATTAACATTATTTTAAATATAACCACTTATAGCGCAATCGTGCTGAAAATAATATGCACTTTTAAAATATTGTAGCATAAGAGATTCCGCTGATTATTTATCTGCAAATTAACACTATATTTTTTAATTCTAGAAAAAAGAAGAGAATCCAATGTAATTAATAAAATTAATACGTTATAAATAAATTGATGTAATTTAAGTAACTATAACGAAGGAAAATTTCCTTAAGCAGAAATTAAAATGTACATGGATTGTACTCGTGTATTATGCTTTATTAAATGTTTGAGACGAAATGTATTTCAATTATAAAAAGCCCTTGCAGACATACTAATTATGTATAGCCCCATTAAAAAAGGATTATCGAAGGGAAATAGAAATGAAATTAACTGAACAACGTTTACTGAGACAGAAGTTCCGTAACAACTTTGGGGAATAACAAACAGAACTGCTTGGATGTACCTGATTAGCACAGTCAATGTATGAAATTGTCTGCATTACAGAAACAGCACACAAATAAAAATATAGAAAAAGGTTCAAATAAATGTTAAACTGACGTTAATGCTCATCTAAATGCAGTACATTGGATAAAGATTTGTTGAAGGCTAAAGCTTATCTGAAAGCTTATAATGGCTTTATATATATGTTTCCATTAATATTCATTTTTACATATAACTTAACATCTTAGCCTTTTTAATTCCTATATTTAGCCCATTTCACTTAGTTTCTAAGCAAAAATGATGCAAACATTAAAAGGATAAAGTCCTGAATTATTTTTCTCTCTCTTTCTGTTAAGTCGTCATTGGTCGGCTGTTTTTCCCCTTTATAGTCTTATGACTGGTTAAACTTTTTCTCAAGCATTGTATGCACGTCTGGGGTATAATTACAACTATTGTCAGCCTTAACCAAGTTAGATCCTTTTCCCTCGAAAATACTCATATATCGCGATAGTTTCCAGATCTATTGTATCTTCGGAGGCAAATGAATTTTATGCAAATAGAATCTTTGATACTCTGATTTTTTCTATTTTCGATAAAATATAATAGAAGCTTTTTTTTCCGTACGGGAGAGTTAATGATAAAAGTGAGGGAAAACTAATATCGATAAAACGAACATCGACCCTGATAATAATCTTGTAGAATGCGTTCTTTTGTGGCATATTGTGCAAAATATATATATATATATCTAGAGGTGAGGGACAATTCTTTAATATACCTCCAGCCACACGCTTGGGCAACACAGTTTATGTGAAACCTCTTTCACATATTCTGATATGGAATATAAACTATTTCCTTTGATATATTTGTTTATTTCATGTTAAGCATAATCTAAGTTGGCTTAGTTAGTTTCAAAATAGTTCTGGAAAACGCAAATGAAGCTTGTTAAATAAAATGCCATTAAATGTGATAACGCTTTTTGTAATTTTGAAACACGCTTCTTGCAAGTCATTTTCGACGTTTAAGCGTATATATTGTTTTTATTACGTCTCAATTCAAAGCAAAACGGAGGAAATCAACAACGGAGCTCGTAATGTTGCACTACTATAAGGTGACATGGATAACACTTGAGTTGACTCTCCCTCCGAACTTCCACATCATGCCAACGAAAGGAATTCGATCCTGGAAAGATTTACTGCGTATCAGTCCCTCCACTCGAATAAGTGGCCCAAATATTCCTCATGGATAAAAAGAATACAGATTAGGATTAAAATTGTTATTGAAGATCTTCTGTCCTTAAAAGCTTGAAGGGATAGAACTTTAGTATTACATTCGCGTGCAAAAATGTTACCTTTCTATCAATAATACACTCCAACATAAAAAGCGACGCACCAAGAATGAATTATCCTTATAAAGACATATTTCAATAAAATATTCAAATGACTTTATTATATGTTCGTCAGTGACCGACTACTTTGAGTTCATTACAATGAAATATCGAAAGACTGCATTAACCCTCACTCTGGGTAGTAATTTTATCAAAGTAGGTTCAAAAAAATTGAGTATTCTTTTTTAATAAGACATTTCAAAACTGCATATTAAATCTACATTTTAGAGGGAAAAATAAATTGTAAAAGAGTTTTTATTTTAAAACTTAGAATTAGATAATAAAAATACGAACATAAAAACAAATGAAAACAAACAAGGGTTGTACAGTAAATAGTTGGAAAAATCCATACCTGCGGAAATCGCGGGTTGCACAAATTTTGCTGCATTTACCTTACCTGTGGAAATCGTGGGATGAGCAGCGAGAGGGTTAAACAGAATACATTATAATGCTAAGGTATAACTTTCACGATAATTTAGTACCATCAACCTGATTGGACTATACAAATGTCACACAGACGAATTCACCTACAATACGAGGATATTTCACCAATTAAAAAATAAACGAGTGTTCATTAGCGTCGTTCTCTAAAGCAACACTGAAGCAATTGGCAACGGGTCTTGTATATAATTTTGAGTTACTATCAAATGAAGTCAACGACACGTGAGCTGGGGAGAGAACCCCTTTTTTGAAATTCCATACCATTAAAATGGAAGGAATTCAAAGCTCGACAGACTGAGCATGCTTCAGCCAATCTACACGGTACTTTTTAGTGACAGTAGGACTCGAAATCCCGCCACGCCAGACACGAGATTATCCCCTTGGCCGCTAAGGAGCTACAACCACTCACATTTGATCTAGGATGCACAATTATTCTGCAGGATGAAGAGAGATCAAATGGAAAGTGCGCTCGATGTTAGAGTCGGGGTGCTGCTATCCCTTGATAATATCACCTGACATGAGTTAAAACGTCCAATAGTCACTCTTGGCTTTTGATTTGTAAAATTACAATGTAATAACTATCAATAGGTGTCTAAGAGAAGAAAGGCATCGCAAGAATTGTTAACAGTTATTGCAGATTGCCACGGGATTTTTGAAGTTTTAGATATGTGGTGACAGTATCTATACAAGCCAGTAACAGCCTTCGGAATGAAGTGATCCTTTTGATCTAGAGGTATGTTACGTGCTTACGGAACCGAAGATACCTGGTTTCCCCCCGGATGAACACCACTTCATTGGTGAACCTGGTTGAACTAAGAAAAAGTGTAACCTTGTAAACTGTTGTGGTGTCATCTATCCGCAAAAAGAGCTACCAAAAACTAGTCAAAATCACTGGACGCAGCTAGGTCGCGTCCTCCATTCAACAGCAACAACTCACGCATGCTTATCATAGCAACTATATCGTTCGATCAACTAATCCATTAACTCACTGGTGGGGGAGTGCACAGAGGGGGTACCTATATAAGATAGTAACATCATCCGCTCTGAAATGATAATTTGAGTCTATTGATATGTTAAGTGCTTACGGAACCGAAGGTACCGTGTTTCGTCCCTTGGATATGCGCCTCTTCAGATGCATTTGATCGAGAGACTCGTACACTGGAATATAACTTTTTTTAGAGATAAGTCCTTCTTCAAATTTAACCCAATGAGCACCGAAGACTTAATATGTACAGGATAGTGATGGGAGATGTCCCTCAGATTGCCCAATTTGAACATTTACAGGATATTATCGAGATGTCAGTTCAATCACAAAATCCTGCCCCAGCAACACTTTCGTAATTATAAATGGCTATTCTATGCAGGGGACTTTCAATGATTTGTTGAGTGTATGAATTTTATCCTGATATCAAATGTATTTTGCAATAAATACCATTTTCCTGGTACAAGACGTATTTTATATAAATTTATTTGGAAAAGATATCACATTTTGAACAAAATATATTGATAGAATAAACTCTTACTTATATATATAAAGTATAAATAAATTCAATGTACATTTTTAAATATAAATAAATACTTGAGCAAGCATTTCTTTCGATTGAAATTTTTAATGTTTTTTAGAATTCCATGATTTTTAGAAAATTTCTACCAATTCAAGTGAAAAGTGGCTCAAAAAAATTGTTTTACACAAAAATCAGAATTTTTTTTATTGCATTACAATTGTGGAGAATTTTGTAACTCTTCAATAGAATGATTTTTAAAAAAAAGATTCTAATTACACAGAATTACGTTAAAACTACCGAGATTGTGTGCTGTACCCTGCCAATGCCGACATATAGGGGCTATCTAACTTACAACTTGACAATTATATGACAGATTTTACTCTTAAAACTTGTGAGCAGTAAAAGTCATTAAGTCAAGACTTGACTTTTTAAATAATTAACTAGAATAAAACCACAGCACACGTCATAAATTTAATTCTTAGAGCCTAAAGGTCCTGGTTATGTACGCCGCAAGAAATCTGGTGCTCATTTTCTAGTCTGTGGAGTTACGATTTTTATAAAATGTCGTTTTGACCTTACTCAAAATGTAACTGAAATGTCATCCAATTCTCCTGATAGAGTGTAGTGACGTTATAGATAGTTCTGATCATAATATTGAGGATATATCACTGTAAATCTGATTAACTTTTGAAGGTAGATAAGTCGATACCTTATAGGAAATGATTAGCCTCTTAAAAGAGGCTAGTTTAAAAGCAACCAATGGATTTCCTACCTTAACTACTTTCTGAATACCATGTGGTACTTGTATAGATTTTGATGAACCAATTACTTGACTGAAAAATCACGTTGCTAGGCAAAAGAGTATGGAAAATATCCTCTTTCCCTTACTATCTGAAATGCATATAGTTAAAAGCGAGTGAAAATCTTTTTACCTTGCAGCATAAGATAATAACAATAGAGAGAGAGAGGAAGAGAGGATAATGTACTTGATTCATAAAGAGCGTAGGTCCGAAGGTAACACAGTGTGAAACCTGTAGAGTGAGTGTTTATTAACGTAGCCTTATAAAAAGATTATATACAGGGTGGAACAAACCTTATGCGGGGAATATAGAACATTACAAGGAATCAAATTTGCATAGCAACCAATGGCATTGGAAGAAACATACCTGCCATACCACAGTCATTTGAGCAGCTATCGCCTGCAGAAGAGTGTGGAATGATTTTCAAAGAACGATCTGGCATCTGATTTATGGATTGGCAGAAGGAAATGCGCGAGCAGTAGAAAGATCATATCGGAAAGTTACCCACAGAGATATGCCCCGAACCACCGGATATTTACTAAATTTCATCGCAATTTGTGTAATATGGATCATTGCAGATAATATGCTTAAAGAGGGTGGGCCACAAGTGACTCGAACTCTCAGCATGGAACAAAATGTGCCGCATATCGTTCAAAGGAAAATTCGAGTATAAACGTACGAGCCATAGCTGTGACCATAGGGGGATCTGCGAGTAGTGTTCAACGTGAGGGCTTACACCCATACCATCTTAAAAGAGCACCATCACTCTAACCCACAGATCCTGAGTTTGCACATTTTGCTCGGTGGTACATGAATCAATTCTGTCAAGAAGTTCATTTCCCATCCTACATTTTTCATCTTTCCTCTTCACATTTATATACTGAAAACATAGTTTCTGAGAGAGAATCACATATTATATACCATAAAAGTAATATTTTAAACGAATAAATATTTCTGATGTTTTAGCCTTCGTGTCTTTGTTTCTTGTACCTTATCGTGTCTATTCGTTTCTTATACTACTTCCCCATGGCGTTTTTTATGCACCTTTGAATCCGTTTAACGTCTCCTACCTCCACATATAGCTCGTCCTAATTATTCTGGAACATTCTGTATGTCACCCTAGAAGACGGATATGTAGTGGCCCTACGGTTTAAACTCAAGACACTCCAGTCACGAGTTTGGAACCACAGTCCTCCTAGCACAGTTGAAAGTGTCTTCCTAAAGAGGAATTTAATCCAAACTAATTGCTTCTTAAAGGTAAGCTCATACACAGTGATCCTTTAAGTGTGTATGGGGGGTGTTTGGCCTATCCGATTAGTCTGGCTGCTAACAACAAATATTTAAATAGTTCACCATGTATCATATACAAAAATCAAGCTTCAGAAAATAAAAACTGTTACATTATTTTAGAATCTTTTAAGAGAACAGGGACATCATATACTTTAAAATAATCGATTTTTCAATTTTAGTTCTAAAAAAAAGTGCTTATTTTTCTGAATCTAAAAAAGTATAATACTTAGGTTTGTTGATAAAATAGCCCTAAAATATGAAAAATAAAAATGTAAATAAATGACCACGCCCCTTTTGACACGCCCCTTTGAATTTTAATATGTAGTTTCCCCTGTGTTTTATCTATATTAACTTTTGATTGTTTTTTTCGTTTGAATGTTAACCCCGCTACTTTTTAGCCACGCTTGTGCGTGAGCTATTGTTCCAAGCTGTGTAACAAAATTTCTTACTTTAAATTTCGGTTTATGGCAATGTTTTGAACCGAGTTCGTCTATTCCGAAGTTTCTTGTGGCATACAACTACTTAATTTTACATTAATTTTCGTAAGAAATATTTATTTTTTACTTATAATTAATATTCATAAGATTTTAAAAGTATCTTAACTTTTTTTAAACGAGTAATTATGCCAAGAATAAAAAAAATTGGCAGAAGGAAGTATTCTAGCAATCAACATTATATATATATATATATATAAGTCTAAATCGACTGAAGAATTGCTTTTGAATTCCGTGGAAAGTGCTTCTAGGAGAAAAATTAAAATACCGAATTTACTAAAAGAACAAGATTCTCAAAATGTAAACATAATCGTTGAACTGGACTTATTATCTTCCCTTATGAAAAATCTCTTATGTTGTAAATATTGCTGTTCTTCAGAGAAAATTGAGCTGAGAGAAGATTTAAAAAGTCGTAGAGGTTTAGCTGAGTTTGGAAATAATTTGTCACAACTGTGGAGAATCGACGAGCACAATGTCATCAAAAATATCAAATAAATATTATGATGTTAACCTAAGATTGACATATGGAATGAGAGCTATTGGAAAAGGTGGAGCTGCTGCTCGAATAATCTGTGGGCTCATGAATTTGCCTCCACCACCTGCAAAGTTTGAACGCCATAATTCTTTGTTTTTAAATGTTTTAAAAACAATTAGTGAAGACTCCATGAATGCAGCTGTTCACGAAGCAGTCATAGCGAATGATAATAATTCAAATATAGCTGTGGCTGTGGATGGCACATGGCATAAAAGAGGCTATTCTTCATTGAATGGAGTTGTATGTGCTACGTCTGTTGAGAACGAAAAGGTTACCAACTTTGAAGCTCTCACAAAATATTGTTCTTCATCTAAGGGTAAAAAAAAAAAAAAAAACATGTGAAAATTGTGCTTAAAATTACGAAGGATTCAGTGGGGGAATGGAATGTCGGGGGTATTAAGCATATTTCAGCGATCTGAAACATCACGAAAAGCATGTTATACGCAGTATCTTGGTGATGGGGACTCAAAAGGATTTCTTACTATAAAAGAAGCAAAAGTATATGGCGAGGCAGAAGTTGAAAAATTAGAATGTGTTGGCCATGTGCAAAAGCGTATGGGCACAAGGCTGAGAAACATTCTAAAAATGAGCAAAGGCATTAAGCTATCAGATGGGAAAAATATTTCGGAACGTGGACGGTTAACGCTTAAAGAAGTGGACTCAATCCAACATTATTATGGGCTAGCAATCCGTAAAAATTTGTCATCTGTGGAGGACATGAAAAGAGCCCCATATGGGCTATTTATTTTCATAAACTAAGTACTAAGGATAATCCTCAACACGCTTTGTGTTCTCTTGGTGAGGATAGCTGGTGCGGTTATAACCGTAGCATTGTTACGGGGGAATTTTATATTCACAAGCATTCTTTACCTGAATCAATTTTATTGAAATTGAAAAAAAGTGTGTTTCGGGATCTCACAGAGAAGGACTTATTGAAAAAGTGCCTTCATGGAAGAACACAAAATCCCAATGAAAGTTTTAACAAATGTATTTGGGAGCGAATTCCTAAAACAGTTTTTGTTGGCATTGAAACTTTGAAATTTGGAGTTATGGATGCTGTAATTTGTTTTAACGATGGATATGTAAGTAGGATAAAGTCTTTGAAGCTCTGGGCATTAAACCAGGATACAACACGAAACGTGCCTTACTTATAATTGATAACAAACGAATTTTGAGGCTGAACGTATAGTAAATAAAGTGTCATTGGAAGCCAGAAATAAAAGAAGGTCTTTAAAAAGGAAAATGGATAAACAGAATTTAGATGAAGAAAATGAATACCACAAGCAGGGAAATATTAATCAAATCTATAATGTAAGGAGAAATTTTTTTGTTAAGTTTTATTATATTTTTTCTCGAATGTTTAATATTTTTAAATTTAGGTACACTTTATAAAACTATTGTAGCATATTGTTTGAAACCTTTTATATATCTAAACAGGATACATGTGCATACAGTGAACAAAATATCTTTTAGTATGTGTCTAATTTTTTGAAAATTGATTTTATATGTAAAAAAAGAAAATTAAGATTTTCATAATTTTAAGGTTTTATGATTATTTAAGAAATTATGCAATTATATATAATTAGTTATAAAACAGATTCATTATGTTTAATATGTTACTTTATATATATGTGTAAATCTTTTTGTATATTCAAAGAATATTTTTGTAAGAAATGGTACCTATACATGAAAATATGTATTACAAGATCTCGAAAATTATGTTCATGTTAACTAAAACAAAGGGAAAAAAACATATGAATTTAAAATTACTTTTGTAACTCTAGAAAATGGTTAAGGGGATTATTATTAATCAGATAAAAATAGGCAAGGAAATACTAATTAAGTGTATAATATGTGAAAATATTGTTTTTTTTTTAGTTTTTTCACTTTTTCTCAAAAGCATATTTTTTTGCATTTAGGTACATTTTTAAAAAAACTATTGCACTATATGATTCCTGATTTTTTATACTTCTATACAAGATGCCTATGCATATAGTGAACCTAATTTTTTTCTTTTAAAATAGTGCCTAATTTTTAAAAAATTGTTTTATGCATAAAAAAAGCAGAAAAAAAAAAAAAAATTCAAATTTCAAAGTTTCATAATTTTTTTAAAGAAACTATACTAAAATTTTACTAAAAAAAAGGGTTTCACTGTATTTTTTGTATTGTTTTATACATGTGTAAAAAATATTTTGCATAAAAATAAGATATTTTTTTTAAAAATGGTACCTAAACATAAGTATATATTACGAGTTCTCAAAAATTATGTATTACTTAAATTAAGTAGTAAAAAAAAAAAACTTTTGGAGTAAAAAGTTATTTTTGTAGTTCTACAGAATAATTAAATTATCTTTATTATAGACATAAAAAAATCTAAGCTCTATTGGAAATTTTAAATGATATATGTCTCATAAACAAAGGGTCTTAATTTTGGCATTTTACTTTTTCGAGCATGTCCTGGTTCCCTTAAGCGTTTCTTAAAAGTTGTCTCCAATGGAACGTGTCTGGAAGCATTGATTATTAATTTTTGATAATGTTTTAAAACACGTAAAAATCACCCTTGAGACTCTGAGAAAGTTAGGACTAATTTTACTGATATTTATCACCTGTTACCTGTGAACTGGCCGTCGGGCTAAGCTAGCAGGTATGCACGCACTCAAAGTTTATCCTAATACTACCTTATCCTATGTATTTTATTTGTGAGATTTTAATTAACGTCCGAGGACACTGGGATCTTGGAGGTTAATCGAGTTAAAGGCTAAAATGTGTCTTGGACATATACTCCCCCATGGAGAGCCAAATTCATTTATAAATAACTAGTGACATCAACCACTTAAGCGCATGTATCCAATGAACCTACCTTCTAAATTAGAGATCTACAGCTATATAGCTGAACTATTCTAAAAGTACTGAATAAAATAGATTGAGACATTTTCTTTTACAAGTGGAAACTTGAACAAATGCATCTGATATCTGGCCTGAAAGACAATTATTTTTTCGACCTAGTTTTGTAAATCGGGTTTCGGAGGTGGGAAATTTTTGCCACAAGGTCAAAAGGTTACTTTTCAGCATGCATAGCATAGGTAGTACTGTATAGTGAGTTGTACAGAGAAAAATGTTTGTGGTTTTTCTATTTTTATCATCATGGCATTGGCTAGTTGAATATAATATACGATAGGATAAATTATGATTTTCTACTTATTTTTTTTTTTGCCAAATACTATACTAAATTTAAATTTTATTATAGATTAGATTTTGCCGAATAGAAAAATTCTTCTCATAGAATAATTCTTAAGTTTTTTTTACAAAAAGGAAAAAGTTTTGCTTGCATATTGAATTTTAGAGTTGTTTATATAATTTGACTGCAACACAGTAAAGGCATAAACGAAACAAACTTAATGTTCCCTGTTTGTTCTAACACTACCTTTTTGCCGAGTAATATTAGTCTAGAATAATCGACATTCCGAACATATCTTAATCACTACTTTATTCAAAATTCCGTGCTCTAGATTAGAGTACATAACACTGAAGTATTTTATACAACATTCACCGAGTAACAAAATATTTTACTCTCGTCATTTTTCTGAAACAAAATCTTGAAGCCAAAGAAAATTCTTTATTCTAACTTCCGTAACATTTTTGCATCATAACAATTTTTTTAGTCACATTACGTCAACAAATAAAATGAGTCTACTACATAGTCTAACCTTGTGAATTTTATTTACATAAAATACCATGAATCAACTAAACACTCACTAAATTGGGTGCTTTTATTTTCTCACTGATGACTTTTGAGTCCCTCCGGTTGAATATTTAATCACATTTCCTTACAACACAAATATTAGAACGTTTATTAATTTCAAAGATCTCTAGAGAGTAAAAAGTATATTTCTTTCTCGTCTTCAGGAGAATAAGAATTCAAACTGCACCCCGCAATCGACGAGAAAGAGTTTGTAACACCTCCGGAAAAGAACAAAATCTTTTTAAGAAACAGTTTTTCCCTCCACTCATCCAAAAGGACGTTGTAGAAAGTTAATGGTCCGATGATTGTTGTACCAGCTCAGGAAGCGGTTCGTCACCCAAGACAGGAAAACATTTGAAGGCAGATACAGAAAATAAAACTGGAAATGATAGATAGCTTGATAACAGTACTTAGTTTTCTTGTTAAAATATCTACGTATTTTATTCATTTTTCTGAATAGTGTTTTTACGATGACACCATAGATGAAAGAAAATTTCAAATATTTACTATTACAACTTAATTGGAAAATATATATTTTGCATTTTCTACCATACAAACAACAATTTTAACACCGTATTTTAAATGTATACATATGCATTCTATACAAACAGAAAAGCAGGCCATAAAAATTTGAAAAAGGTACCTGGTATTCTTGAATAAAAACTCATTGATTAAATGTATACATATTTCAATGAAATTATTTCTAGTTGGATTCATTCTAATTTTTCAACAAGTTTAGTTGTTGAAAAGAAGGAGTATTTATTAATGTCATCAGTTGTTGAAAAGAAGGAGTATTTATTAATGTCATCAGTTGTAATGCACGAGTATTTATTAATGTTGAAAGTTGGTGTAATGAAATTACCGAGAATAATATGGACCACGTTTAGCAGCTACTTTAAGGTTTTTAAAATGAATTTTCTAAAGGAATAGTCAACGAATGAAGAAGGCAGCATGTAAGAATCAAAACAACACCACCTCTAATTGGTAGACATTCATCTCGTATCCTACATGGTTAGTTGCAGTATTACAAGTTACAGTAAGAAATATTATCAAAAGACACGATTAAAAGATATTCACAAATAGCGACTATAAAAATTGACAAAGATATAAGATGACTGCTCATGAACATGAAGATAGATGAAGCCCAGTTTCTAATTGCATGGGATAGTCGAGTGAGTGAATATTAATGTCGCATTCTTAAGCTACACGAGGGCTTTTGGCGACGGACCTCGTCATTTTGAACCATGGTCAAGTGACAAGGACAACACATGAGCTGGTACCCCCTCTCCTAACTACCACACTATACCAACTGGAGGACATTTGACCTGTCGACAGATTTAACGTACGTCGCTCTCCTACACGGAGAGTCTTTGGTGGTACTGGGCTCGAACTCGTGACAAGCCAGCCACGATCCAATTGCCGGTCAAGACCTGGACCATTCGGCTAGCACAGCTACATGGAACAGTCGAAACAAAACTGCATGTTAAGAAAAGGTTCTGGTTTAGAAAATGCAGACACGCCAGTAGTGTAATGGAAAATATTAGCGCACCCCCCGTAAAAAGTCAGGCTTTGTGCCCCAGGCCAGATCTTACAAAGAATATGCACAAGCATCATTCAAA
Source organism: Trichonephila clavipes (assembly GCA_019973935.1). Taxonomy (NCBI): domain Eukaryota; kingdom Metazoa; phylum Arthropoda; class Arachnida; order Araneae; family Nephilidae; genus Trichonephila; species Trichonephila clavipes. The sequence continues at coordinate 100,006 of BMAU01015922.1, forward strand.
ATTTGGGCCCCTTGAGCCCTGGCCCTCAGAAATGCAGGGTTGTGTGGGAGTGTACTTTACGCCACTGCCACGTTCCTATGTCTTGGATTGATTGAATATTAATGATGCACTGTTCAGCTACACGAGGGCTTTTGGTGACGGACCACGTAATTTTGAACCATGGTCAAGTGACGTGGACGACACCTAAGCTGGCACCCCCTCTCCTAACTACCACATCACACCAACGAGAGGACGTTTCACCTCTAGACATATTTAGCGTGCATCGCTGCCCTACTAGGCGGGTCTTCAGTGGTACTGGGCTCAAACTCGTGATCAGGCAAGCCACGATCCGATACCTATACCACTCGGCTACCACGGCCACCCTATAACTTGGAGCCTCCCCCATTAAGCATTACTGTTTGATAGGGCTTCAATACCTCCATAATTATGGTTTTTTTACTTTTAATAACTCTATGGCAAATCTGATGGATCCATACTTCATTGGATATCAACATCAAATATCAAAGCTACACGAAACTTATATTGACAATAAACGTAATTTTAAACAATGGTTAAATCACAATGATGACATCTGAAAAGAGTAGCCCAATTTACTCTTCAAACTTATACATTAAATCTAGATGGGGATCTTGAACCGGGGTGGACCGAGGCGCATCTACTAATCTACGCTGCAGGTCCTTACTATATCCAGGAATCTTATGCCTGAATCGACAAAAAACACAGTTTACTACCAAGTCCCTATTTCTGTGCAAAAAGGATGGAAGTTGGGCTCAATTAATATATATAATCTATGTTTAAATACTTCAGAAAAGTAAATCATACTTGTTGGACGTAATGTCCTTCCAAGAGCGTAATGCATACTTAACGGGCTTTTCCACCTTTACATTTGAAATGAAGTATCTGAAACTTCACTGTTCTTGGACTTGAAGAATGATAAACCATTAATAAATGCATGATCCCCTCGTTCAGTGGATTTATAAGCCCCCTTTTTATATTTTCCAGCTTTGAGGTGATTCTCACGTGAACCACAAGGTTCCATCTTCTCTAATGCACACACACACAAGTATAGGTTTCAATTAAATCTAAATCCATTTAGATATAATACAGGTTGCAGTTGGTGGCAAATTATGTTTATAGAAAATACATACAACATACATTTTGCGCTGCAATTTGTGTGTAAATATTTGTCTGCACGTAATCAAAGTATTTTATGAATAAGGACTGAAGATTTCTTTCATTCATAGCTCTATCACGAAAAAATTGTTTTTTTTCTCTACCAAGAAAAAATACCTTTAGTGGAACGGTCTTTTTCATAAATTATATTCAAATATACCAAAATTCTTCCCATTTTTACGACTTTTTTAAACTACTTTTGAATTTGTGAGACATGCAGTATAAAAATGTGTGAAAAATTTCTTTTTTACAACTTCAACTTAAAATGAAAAAAAATAAATTTCTTTTTTACAACTTCAACTTAAAATGAAATATAAATTTCTTTAAAGAAATATTTTATGTCACTGTTCTGTTTCTTCTCGTAGCAGTATATAACATTTGCTTCATAAAAATACGAATATGTAACAAATTATGCATATCGATAATTTTTTAGTTCTAAAGGGGGGAATCCTATACTTGAACTTGTGCATTATTAAAAAGAAATTATCACAAGAAATGGTAATTTTTCCTTATGTATTTCAGATTTCATCTTTTCAAAATCATCCATCTATTGATACAAATTAGAAATAATGCAGTCCTTTGTAGAATGTATGAGGAAAAAGAAATTTATATTTGCTATTTGTAATTAAGTTTTCTTCCATAGAAATAACATTTTATAGTCTTCGAGATTTGTGTCCCAAACTAAACAATAAATAAGAAATGTACAAGTGATCCGTTTATATAAATATCTTATATTGTTTACAGGGTTATTAATTTAATACTTAATTTATTTACAAAAGCAACAATGCAAAAGTGTTAAGTTATCCGACTACGGTCGTAACCGTGATTTTGCAAAAGCGTATAAATGGATAATATTTATGATATTCAGTGTCCCTTAGACTAGAAAATGTATATAAAATTTCTTTCAGAATATTATATGAATAAAAACTTATTTAAGTACAATATTTTGACAAAAAAATGAACATAGAATGACCCATTTTCAAAATATTCTCCTTTTTTTGAAAAATGCTTCTATTATAATTATATTCTGCCTGTATACAGCTCAGACCTCTGTACAAAGGCTGAACCAGAAGTTTGAAATATATAACTTAGAAGTGGATTTATCCATGTTTTACAACAACAGAAGGGAAAAATTTTAAGAAAAAAACGCTGATAATTATTTCAATTGGTAGTAATTCTGAAAATAATCTGAATTTTTCAAAAAAAAAAAAAATATATATATTTCACACTCTCTGGACAAGTCTTTACTTTATATAAGCAAAGTATTATTTTAGAAACATTTATATAAGGAGATCAATTTTAAAAAAGGTTATTCTAAGTTAGTTTTTTGCCAAAATATTGTATTTAAATAAATTATTTGTCAAAATGTCCTTAAAACAATTTTATACATGCATTCTAATCTATGTGACACTCAGTATCACGAAAATTATCCATTTTTGCGCTTTTTTAAAATCACGGTTCCGAACGTAGTCGGATACTTTAAACAGCGAACCATGAGTATCATATTCGAAACAACTGTAATCTTTTCAGCTTTATTCCTTAGACTTGAACTTTTACAGGGTCATTCAATGAATAATCAGCAAAAATTCAACTTTTAGACAACAGTGTGTTTGCTATAATGTAAAAATGAAAGATTATTCTTATACACAGATGTTTCTTATCTTTATTTTTGCATTATGAAAAATAATTTTCTTAAATAATTTTAAAAGACGAGGTACTAAATATCTTATTCAAATGTATGAAAAAAAACTTTTTTTGCAGATTAAGTATATTTCATAGCAGTCCCTTTACATTTGAAAATAAATAGCAATATATTTTTACCTCTAAATCAATACGTGAAGAAAGCTGTAATTTTCAATTTAAACCTAGTCCCCCCTCACATAACAATGCAGAGAAGCATAAGTTTTTGAAAACAAATGTACATGAATAAGTATTAATGTCCCACAAATATTTATTGGTATTATTGATTGAATTAATCTAAGAGCAAAATATAATATTTGAGAATTGGATTTGTTGGAAAAGGATAAAATCAATTCATGCGAACCAAAAACAAACAAAAAAGAAAGGAAGTATTAGAAAGTATAAAAGGTAATGAGTTTTGATATTTAGAATTAAAAGAAACTTTTTTTTTCATTTTTTAAATATAATTTGAATAGTTTGGTTACAAAGTATCTAAGCAACTTAATAGTATCTCTTTACAAATTAAAGAATATTTACCAACAACGAATGAAATTCTTTTTACTACCCTCTCCATAATAGTTGGGTGAATAAAATGCTATTTAAAATAACTTACAATGTTATCTTTTTTTAATATTTTTTCGAGGAAATACGACTAATTGTAATGACTAGAAAGTTAAATGATAGAAAGTTTATAAAACTTGGAAACTAAAAGAACAAAAGATTCAAAGAAAGAGAGCTTGCTACCTTTTAGACTGAATTACGAGTACTTAAAAAGATGGGATTACATCGGAAAGGATACTTCATCTTACGTTAATAAAACTTAATGATTTTCCGTTTCCTAGTATCTAACTGGATTCATCATGCAGACTTTACATCAAATGTAATTGGAAACAAAGATAAGATAATCCTGTATTAGATATTCAACTTTTTTATTGTGTCTGTGTGTGTACTCCATCATTAAACTTAATAAGATACTTTGTTAGATAATAAAGGATTACTCTGTCTGTACCCATATTTAAAAGAAATTATCAAAGTTTGGAATCACAATGCATAAAATTGAAAATAAAACATGCACATGAAAGGATATTTTAAATATGCAACGAAACAACCATTTCCTTTGATTGCAACATAAATCAAACGACAGCTTTGATTTTTAACAGTAATATTCGTATAAAAGAGGTAAACTAAAAAATTATTAAAAATAATTATTTACGTATTTAAATATAGATGCAATGCATCTCTTTGGAAACTAGATAATTGTATGAAATTGCTCCTAATATTCCGACAATTGTATCCCAAAACTGACATTTTTCTCTATTACTTCAAAATAGATTGGCTCTAGTTAAAATAGTATTGGTATTGTTATGCGATTTTAATTAAATAGTAAAGTTAAGAATTTTAAATAACTAATTTCTCATCAATGATTATCTGTAATGATACGCTTGAATATTTTTTAACTAACAGATTTAAAATAAATATTATGTTGGGTGATGCGTCATTTAATTTTTATCATTTATTAAACTTGAAAGATGTTCCAGGCAGTACACCAAGATATTTTATGACATGAAATTTGTTTTAAGGTGGGTAGGAAACCTCTATGTCGACAATGTTAATTTGGCTGTTTTCGATGCACCTTTTCTCAAAGTCTGTTCTATGTACATGTTTGAAATGTTTCATACAATTACAGTATACCTTTCTCATTTTACTGAAATGAACTTTCAACTAATTTTGAATTTTTTGATAGTTTATAAAATATTTTATCAAACAAACTGAAATTTGATCCATTTTTCACATAAAAAAAATTGTAAAAAATACATTTGAGTTTTTTTACAAAAAGCTCATTTCAGTACATATTAGCCATCATTATAAATATATCACACAAAACTTACATACCTGTGAACAGTAGATTCTCAGAAAAGGTACATCGTACATCAAAAATTACATTTTGAGATAAATTGATTTTAATGTGTACAGTGAGACTTTTAATCAGCTAAGAAATTTAAAAAATAAATGGCTCAATTTACAATAAATGATACATGTTTTGGTTTATATCAGACATTCAACCTTTAAGCAAAAACGAAGTACTTTGTTTACATTTTTCGCCATTCAAATGGGCGTGGCCCAGTTTAAGCAATTATTTAAAAATAGGTTTTAAAGGCTTCTAATTGCCCTAGAGGTTAAAGTAATATATTTTTAGAAATGTTAAAATCTGTATAATTTAAAAATGTAAAAATATCAAATTGTCAAAAAAATAAGATTTTAGCTTTGCAATACGCCTTATAAAATATATATTTTGATTAATTAGTGTTGTACGTAGAGAACATTCCTCAACAAACATCCTGAAGGTGACAGGTATAATGTCTCAATTGCAAATTCTCTCTAAGCATTTTAACTTAGCACTTAACTGGAGTGGTCACGTGGGGCACAGATTCAGCCCTGGCTCAAGAAAGAATTCTGGGAATACTGTTTGATATCAATGAAGTTGTCTGTATCCTCCTGTGTGACACTCCTCAAAGGAACTAAAATTTATTTGTTACATATCTCCCTCTTTTATGGGAAGGGCAAACCTTTAACAATCCTAAGGTGTTTGGAATGACAGTTCTTCGGGAGACCACTTTTGTTCCAAAACACTTTCTATGAACAGGCTTCATTTTTTCCATAAAAACGAGTTATGGTTTTGATTCCTGTGTTGTAAGACTCCTTATGGTTTATAAATATAAATGAATAGAACATAAAGGAAAATAAATGGGCATCAGCGGGATTCTGTTCGATGAAGTGGAAACTGATCTCACGCAAGAGAAGAACTTGATGAAATAATGGATATTAATCATGAAAGCGAAAGTAAATTTCAGAAAAACGATGAACCTGAAACATTTGAGTTGAAAGGAAAATTTTCAAATGCTACCTAAAAACTCCATTCAAGAACGGTGTGAAGCCATAAGTGTACCACAAGACACACTGCACCCTTTCAAAAAGACACAAGCAAGAAAAATTCAACATACTATTTGTCAATCATCAAAGGGCAACAAGACAACAATAACTTGAACAAAATATGACATTTTTGCCTGAAAATATCATTCATATAAAGTTAGCGAAAAGTTTGTGATTAGTGTTTTTTATTAAAATCACGCACATTTGGAACATTTTAATTCCGCTCGATTGGATTTTTTTTCTTAAATTCTTCAAAAAATGATGTCCTTTAAAGTAGGTAAGTATAATTTCTCTTTGATAAGTTAATCATTTGGAATTACGATTTTTATCGTGTACAATAACAATATTATATAAAAAAAAAATGGGTGACTAGGTCACCCCTCGCTTGATTTTACTCCCGTTGGTATCAAGTGGGCACATTCTCCCGCGTTAAGATAAATAACAGCTCACGTCTGTAATAAGAGACAGTAATAATGCTATATGGCAATTTTCGACTGAATATAGAATATATGTTTTGAATTGAACTCTATTGGTAAGGAACTGAGCCCCCAGCAACCCTACATCAATATTAGAATTATTCATATCTGAAGGATAAATGACCTTACACTGCAGAAAATGATAAACTGTATACGTGGTAAAATATTTGTAACAGTTGAAGCATATTTCAAGCAACACGTCCTAGTAATAGCTTTCATATTACTTTAAAAATAAAAAAAATACCTATATACCTATCCTTTATCTTACAATCAGTATTACTACTTTTGAAAAGCTGCGATTGTGTTACTGATGTTACAAATATTATTGATGTTATTAATTCAACTCCTCATAACAATTCTAGATGCTGTGAAAAGATTTTTCTAGATGTTAGTGTAACAGATTTTTTTCTACTACCGTTGAAACCCCACCCCCACTGTATTTTTGTTCTCCACCATTTTCGGGATTTGACTTTATTTTAATTTACGTCGCAATGTGAGCCAACACAAAAGTTATTGGCGACGGACATGGTAAAGGCATGAACTATGGTCGAGATGATGAATATTAAAGTCACCTTATTCAGCCTCATGAGGACGTTTGACAATGTACCTCGTAATTTGGCCCAATAGTCATGGGACCAGGATGACAGCCGAGCTGACATCCCCCCTCCCGCTGTCCTAACTTACACATCTCACCAAAAGGGAGGACGTATGAGCCTTGACAGATGAAACGTGCATCATTCCAACAATACTACGAGTCTTTACCGTCCCTTGGCTCGAACTCTTCACACCGTCCAAGACCTTGACCTCTAGGCTACCGCGGCTTCATGTTTAGGTGGGGGACGAAGATAAATCATAGCTGGAAACCCTTCACCAAACATCCACACCACGCCGACTTGAGCATTCCAGGCGAAAACACTAAAGAAAAAGGTTTTCTCCTTTAAAATGGGCAATAGATAGACCGTGACTGTTAATAAATGCATGGGTTTATTCAGTTACATTTAATGCAATATGTGGCCACGCATTATGGAAAGTATGGAAATGGACAGATATTGGGAGAAGGATGTGCCATGGATTATGTATTAGATGATGATATGACATGTGTATGTATGGTTTAACTGAATGGCTCGAGATACGAGGCCAAAAAGTGAGTAGACCAAATAGCCCTGTCCCGAGAGGAGCAATAGTATTTCGAATAAAGTCCGCAAGTGCTGTATTCTAAGACCCCATCTTGCCAATCAGAAATAGAATGGATTTTTAGAGGCATAAAACATTCCTTCTAGGAAGTTTTAATAGAGGGTATTTAAGTTGAAAAAAGGAGAAGTGTAGGGAAAAAGGTGAAAAAGCGAGCTTATGGATTTTTGGAAGACTGACAATGTTGAACTTCAACATTACGCGTTCGAGTGAAAACTGCCGACCATTGGATAAAGTATACATCATAGCTACATGTGTGAAGTCAAAAACTACTTAAGAAAAACCTCTTATGAACTAAAGTATTGAAATTTTAAATTAAAAAAATATTTTTACTTAAAGCTGCTGTGAAAGATTGATTGATTGAATATTAACGTCGCACTGTTCAGCTACACGAGGTCTTTTGGCGACGGACCACGTAATTTTGAACCATGGTCAAGTGACGTGGACGACACCTGAGCTGGCACCCCCCTCTCCTAACTACCACACCACACCAACGGGAAGACGTTTCAGCTCTCGACATATTTAACGTGCATCGCTGCCCTACACGGTGGGTCTTTAGTGGTACTGGGATCGAACTCGTGACCAAGCAAGCCACGATCCGATACCAATACCACTCGGCTACCGCGGCCCCAAAGCTGCTGTGAAACAAGTACGCTACACATAAATTTTAACAAACCTCGAGAGTTACAGTATACAGCGATTTATCCAATTCGTTTTTTCTCAACGAAATGTACCCATTTGAAGAACCGAAAAATTCGACGTTAAGTGTGCACCACCGCATAACTCGCCCTCATACTTGAGAGCATCAATTTTTTTTTTAGATACATTTGCCGTATAACGAGTACCCCGTTTATTACGAAGAAAGTTGGAATGCGCATATGCAATGCTCGCATGTTTTGAAATCATTTATCGGGAATATTATTGCTGGCTTCCGAATAAATAGTATACTTCCAGAAATACAACCCTTTACGCGCCTCGCACGTTCTTAAGATATGTATATAATTTCCTTTTAAAATAAACACTGTTTTGATATATGTAAAAGTGAATATTTTTTTCAATGTTCATTCTTTTTTATTTTTTAGGCTCTCATTTTTAAACCCGGTATATAATGAATAAAATTCGATCTTATTTTTTTGTGTTAAAATAGCGCGTTATACGCTGGATTTTACAGTACATATATTCCTTTACAGCCCCGATTGTTTTTGACGTTTCATATTGGTTTTCTTAAGGATTAAATCTCCAACAATACATATTTGGAATATTTCCTTAACTCAGTGGCACGTGAGGGAACATGTATTAACATCGCACTGTTCAGCTACACGTGGGCTTTTGGCGACGGACCACGTAATTTTGAACCATGGTTATGTGACGTGGACGACACCTGAGCTGGCACCATCTCTCCTAACTACCACCCCACACTAACGGGAGGATGTTTAAGCTCGCGACAGATTTAACGTGCATCGCTCCCCTACATGGCGGGTCTTTAGTTGTACTGGGCTTGAAGTCATGACATGCCTGCCATGATCCAACTCTTTGACCACTGGACTACCGCAGCCCTAACTCAGTGGCACAACAGCCCATGAAGGTCAAGACCTATTGTCACCAAGTCAGTACACGCGACCTTGGGCCCTGAGGAGCATGAGCAGATATTCCAGTCAGGTGGTCAGTCTGATGTGAAACCCCCAGATTTTGAATATTACTAATTATATATATTGTTAATGCCAAATTATTTCTGCAAAAATTGTTTGGAAAACGTTTATTTACATGTACAAATCCATATGAGAACACTGTTAACTTTTTTAATTTCCCTTACAGAAACAAACATTTACATTTACATAATATTCTTACTAATCATTTTTTTCAGCAAGAAAATATACCAGTACACTATTCAGAGTACACGTTAGGGAAAACACGTCATTTTTTTCACTCAAGAAAATTAATACTTATAAACAGTTGAAATTTAAAAAAGTTTAATTTTCTGATTTAAGGATAGTCCTTAGAAAAAATAATTTCTAACGTTTAACCTTAGAGAATATTATTAAATATAAGAGGCAAGTATATAGGCACACAAAGAATACATATATATTTTGTTTTTAAGCACATATTTTATGTCATTTAAGAGGAAAAAAATTGATTAAAAAAATTATGATACTTAAACGAAAATTCTACAAGGAAAATTGCTCAATTTTTTTTACTTATTTTTCCTCAAAAATGAGCAGGTATTTATTTCTATTGTAACGTATGATATAATGGATATTATAAGTGTACTTGTTTGCCTAATAAATTTATTGTCAAAATTTTCTTTCCGCCCTATAAAATGTCTGGTAAACAAAGAAGATTTTCCTCTTTTATTTCATTCAACTTTCGGATTTAAATTCTTAACAAATATTTTTAGATAGCAGCAATTGGTGCCTTTAATATATAGTTTTAATTAAGTTCTTGACTTAATATTCCTATTATAATTCTGGATTCAAATTATCTATTTTTTTCTATTTAATTTTCCTTAAGAATATTTAGTGAATATATAAAATTAAAAGTTAGCTTTTATTGTGATGCAAGAAATATTTTAAATGGTAATGCAGATTGTTGGATAACACTTGTCAAAAATAGGTAAATAATTCGTATTAGAAAAGCCAGAACTCAGTCTGTATTTTATTAATCTAATAATACAGTATCATCCAAGAGACGCATTTAAATCAAAAAACAAGATACAATTACTAACTTATAAATTATAAATGGAGAAAAGGGATTAAATTCCCATGATTATTAAAAAAATTGGATAATAATTAAACTTGATGAGATTTAGAAAAAAAAACATTTACTTTGCCTTTTAAACTTGCTTACCCTTCTACACTTTAATTTCTTTGGAAAGAATATTTAAGTTGTTTTTGTGAAGAAATTAATGAAATTTAAAAAAATTGCATTCGTTTAGGTAAACTAAGATAAGTAAAAGTTTCAATCTTTTGATTTATCCTTATTTTGTGTATCTTGAACAACTCGGTTATAACTTTAAACCACAATGTATTGCATTTATTTTTTTTTAAATTACTTTTAATATTTTGTAACATTCTAAGTAACTGTTTAAATGTTTACAAGTACAATAAAATAATACTGATTATTAGTAATTGCAAACTACTGATTGCTGCTGATATATTAGTCAATTGCAAACTCGCTTAGCTGCATTTAATTTTGGAAAGCACCCAAAAGAAACTCTGGAAGTTGCATCCTATAACCAAGTAATTAAATAATGACTTATTTGTAATTATACGATAATTTAGGTACATTGAGCAGAACAATCCATTTTTGGTAAGAAAATTTTTTTCCATTAGGAATATACTGTTATCATGCCAAACATAAACATAAAATTCAATTCGTTATCAATATTAATTTAAACTATAATATGCATATACGAGTATCTCAGGTTGTGGCCGACATTCAATTTTAATTTTTACAAATTTTCTCTAAGCACCACTAATATAATTCACGACTGCTATTTCTTATCAATTTAAATTGAAATACCGATAGTATACTCACATGAAATAATTTTTTTTGAGAAATTTTGCTTTCTTAGCATATAAAAGTATATTTATTCATTGATAAATTTGTATTTTTTTACAGCAAAGTAGAAATTCTCCACTAATAAAGTATTGGTTTTTTCACGAGTTTACTCAACATGTGTTTTCAGCATATTAATGCTAAAGAAATCTGTGCATACGGTAGATTTATGTTAGTGTAAATTTTATATTACGCTTTCTGCAAGGCGAAAACTAATGAAACATAATTGATTAATAATAGAAATTAGATTTCAATTTATTTTTCAATCTGTACATGCACAAAACCTTAAAAACACGTCTTTTATAAAGAATCTAAGATTTATGAGTAATCTTGTGTAAAAAATACTCCATTGTTGAAACAAAAAATTCCAATCTGTTTTATGTTCAAGATTCAGAGTTAATGCTGTCGGTTTATTCTTGAAGGTAGATTGTATTGTTTGGAAAAAATTATATTAATCTTCTTTTTGAAAACTTTCAGTCGGTACTTTTAATTTTTTTCCCCTTACAAACGCTTGGCGTTCTTTTTTAGACATTAGTTTTCTTTCGCTTCACTTTGCTGATGAATGCTATTGCATTATACACACAAAAAAATGTAAGGAGTTTAAACTCTTTAAACATTTGTATCGCCTTCATAATCAAAATTTAAAAAACAAGCCCAAAAACACACACACACATATACACATATAAACTGTCATTTCTTCTATTTGAAATTTCCATTTTTAGTAACTATAAAACTCTAATATAATACAGTTAATTTCCAGGTGCATATTTTCGAAATTGTATGTAACAGAATGATTCAATTTTGTAGATGTTATTTTTTAATGGATACACCGGTGACCTAATGAATTTTCGAAAATCCTTGACGCCTAATGGTAGTGTATGGCGCTTCCACACCACACGACTGAGGTTCAAACTTCGTGCTGGAGAAGGTCGCCTCAGACTTTCATCCCACGAATGGATCAATAAATGAGTACCAAGCTTGCTTGGGAATTTAACACTGGTGGTTTCGCGTCAGACTGATCTCCTGACCAGAGTATTTGCTCTTGTACCTCTGGGCCCCAAGGTCATGGATACCGGAATCGGCACAGTAGGCCTTCGCCCTTACGGGCTGTCGCGCCACTGAGTTAAGGCTGTTTACACCATATTTACGAGAGCGTGAATTTGACGCGGAACAGACAAAAAATTGCCTCAAAATTTATAACAATTTGTAACATTGTAGCGCACGTATTTGTTTATAATATAGTTTTTAAAATTTTAAACTATTTCATAAATAAATAGTTTTTCTTTTAACATGCGAAGGGATAGCTCATTTAGAATTACGGTACAGAAAAAAATTGCAAAATACATTTTATAATAGAAAAAAATGTATCAACCCGTATAGAAATGAGTAATATGATAAAATAAGTGATTCTCCACGGGATAGTGTAACCAGAATATAATATTAATGTTTGAGTACTTTTATATCTGAAAAAAATATTCCGAATTCGGCCCCTATTCATTAGCCGAATATTACCTTAACAGGATTCTTTGCATAATAACTAAAATCAAAATATAATTTTATAAATATAGGACAAAATAATTAATTTCTCTCAAATTTTGCTGTTACATTTATTGAAGAATATTTTACAATCTTAAGTTCAAGTATGTGAAAACAAAGTATTATCTTAGATTTAAACATAAATTTAAAAAAAGATCTCACGACAAAAATTTTAATCGGAATTTATTAGTTTAAAGGCAGTGTTTCTCAAACTGTGGGGCGCGCCCCCTGGGGGGCGCGAGCATATCGAAAATAAAAGATTTAAAAAATAATTAGTTTACTGGAATGAATTAAAACAAAATACTTTCAGACATAATAAAAAATAGACTTTTACTCTGATATAATTTATAGGCGCGCGCGCGATATTAAGTCAGAAAAAATAAAAACTTCAATACCTAATTATCTATCTTTGATCCTATAACCAAATTAAAAAAAAAAATTATTTGATTTACTGTAATCCCATGACGAGAGATTTTTTTTATTACGCTTTTTTTAACCTAACATACTACACTTTCAGAGAAAAAACAGATCCCAGACCCAGAATCGAAAAAATTTAGGAACATAAAAAATTCATCACTGTCATTATTTTTGTAATACTGCACATTATAGCTGTAATCTGTTTGACCTTCTAAGTTATTGGTACAGTTGGTTATGACCCCTCTCTTATGTGTTCTCTGTTGCGCTTTTTTCCATGCAAAAGAGTTATGATATTTGGAAAACCACGGAGAGCACACACACACACACAAGCACATGAAGATTACTTGGCCGAGACATATTTTTATAAATATTCTCAACATATACAGCATAACGAAAAACGTTTCACACAATTTTTTTTTTGCAGTAACATACATATTATCATAATGAATATACTTTTTACCTGGAAGTGGTTGCACGGGACACACAGATTACGAAATCGTTAAATAAACAGTTTTGCCAGAATTATTACCAAAGAAAAATTGAAAAGTTCTTCAAAGTAGGTAAGTAAACTTTCTCTTAATTAAATTATTCACTGGAATCATGATTTGTATCGTGTACAATAAAATAATTATAAAAAAAATGGATTGGGGTGACTCAATAACCCCGACCGTATCGAGTGCGCGCCTGCTCCAGGGTTAAAACATGTTGAAGTCATTTCGCTTTAAATATTAAAAATAATACAATTATTCTTCATCGATATTTTATATTATTGATCATTATTTAACATCAGTGGCGCACACACACGGGGGGTCCGGACCCCCCCCCAAAGCCTTTCATTTTTTTCCCGATTGATTTTAATTCTAAGTATATAGTACGTAAAATTTAATTAATTACTTGTTATTAATGATTAATTTTATTAATTAATGCTAATTATTTATTCAAGAATTAGTTCTTTTATTGTGTTTTGTTTCCGAAAATCGACAAAATCAAAAGGAACCTGATACAAGATTGGTGAACTTTCGACCCTGGACCCCCCTTGAAAAATTCCTGTGTGCGCTACTGTTTAACATCAATTATAAAAGCTAATTCTGTGAGACTTAAAATTGCAATTCGCTTAAAACTAATTATAATTTGAGCAAACATTTTTAAAAAATCATTTTACGTTTTGTAAACATTGTCGAGCACTTGGCTTTGCTCTCTCTCTCTCTCTCTCTCTCTCTTCCCTTACAATTCAGCTATTATATCAATAATGTTTTATTTTCTTATAAATGGACTAATGCAAAGTTTTTATACGGAATGCTTATGATTAGAAATTGAACCTCTGAATTATTTTTCTATATTTAGCAGATATCTATATTTTGTCTTCTAAGCAGCTACCGCATTTTGTAATATATTCAATTTAAAAATTAGAGAAAGGAAAAATAACATAATTATCCTATTATTTTATTTATTTATTTATTTTGCTTAAAAGTAGTATACAAAATTTAATACTTATGTTACTAATTTGTATGGTTTATAATTAAGATCGCCTATTGTAGCTTTAGCGTCAAAGTGCATTATTATTGCATTCAGTACATTATTAATGTATAAGGGGCGAAAAAATTGTGATCGAAACGGGGGCGCCAGTATTGAAAGTTTGAGAAGCACTGGTTTAAAGGTGTTTTAACAACAATAGTACAATTCGTGAAAAAAAAAAATATAACCTTATATGTCTCCACTTATTTCATTAATTTTAACACAAATACTTTATCCTTCTCTCTAAATTAGTTCATAGAAAACTATTTGGAGAATAAATTAATTAAAAGAAAAGAGCTGAAAAACAGATATTATATAACTTTCTTTTTTTTTAATAAATTTGTATTCTCTTGGGAAAGAGTTCCCACTTTTCTTAAGAATATATAACGAGGAATGTTATATTTCAAAATATAAAGACTGGAATACTCATAAGTTTGCATGATTCCACGCATTTTTCAGGTTTTATATAATTTATTTTATTTTTCTTTGTTGCAAGGACCCCGCAACTCAAACATAACTCTTGCTTAAATAATCTGCAACAAACATCAAACTTTAAAATGCATCCGAGGCCTCTTTACGCAGTCTCATACCGTCCATGTCTTCGGAGAGACATCATCATAAAAATACCATTTGCTCGGTACGAAAGCGCGAAACCCTCAACATGCAGATTAAGTATTCAAGAATCGTGTTTTAAGGAAGTATAATTATGTTTTAACGTTCATGAACAAATTAAAATGAATTACTGGTGTATGTGTTAAAGTAATTATGAAAGGATTTTGTTTTACGCACATTTAAAGCTTTTCATAAAAAAATTGATTTTTATTCTGCTAGATTTTTTTAAGTTACTTTAAAAGATGTTTATTAATTTTAAATTCAAGAATATATGACTGAAAATTTTAATATTTTTTGTAAAAATTATTAAAAGAAATTGTTCGTTTTAAAGAAAATCCCACTATTTTTTACTAGCAGAAAACTCTTATCAGAAAGGCGTTATTTAATTTTTAATAAATTTTTATTTTTATATTTTCACAATTATTTTTTTCACTGTAATTGAAACAATGAAAAAAGTAAAAAAAAAGAGTAATAAAAAGAAATTATCGTAGATTAAATACACCTCTGGTCATTAAAATCGGTACACCATTAAGAAATACAAATAACAAATTGATATTTATTGGACAGATATATTGTACTAGAAATAACAAGTGATTAAATTTTCCAAGAAATTTGGCTACATAGATCCCGAGAAATCAGTACCCAAAGCAACCATCTCTGGTAGTAATAACAGCACTATTACGTTTGAGCATTGAGTCAAACAGAGATTGGAGGACATATACAAGTACAGATGCTCATACAGCTTCAACACAATGCCACAGCTCATCAACCGTAGTAATTAGTGTATGGTGACGAGCCAGTCACTCAGCAAACAAGGACCAGGCGTTTTCTGTTGGCGAGACACCTGGTTAACGTGCAGGCCAAGGCAGCCGTTTAACATTTTCTGTATCAAGGAAGGTCCATACAATACTGACAACATGCGGTCGTTCATTATCTTGTTGAAACGTAGGGTTTCGCAGAACTCGAAGAAAGAGTAGCTCCGAAAGTCGAAACACACAAGAAAAGGACGTGCACTGTTCAAAGTTCCGTCAATGCGAACAAGAGATAACCAAGACTGCTATCCAATAGCATCCCCTAACAGCACACAAGGTGATGCGCCAGTATGACGATGACGAATGCACGCTGTCAATGTGCGCTCACCACGATGCTTCCAAACACGGATGTGGCCATCTTGGTGCTGCTGCAAACAAAACCTGAAAAAACCACGTCTAGCCATTCGTGTGGCCAAGTTCATAGCTGTGACACCATTGAAGACACTCCTTTCTGTAATGCAGCGTCAAGGGCAGCCGCAGTCATGGTCTCCAAGAGGGCGCAAAAGTCGTTGAACTGTTCGTGCAGACACTTGTCTTGCAAACGACCCAAATTCTCGACTCTGGCCCGTGACGTGACTGCATGATCCATTAAGGCATGAGGGTAACTAGCCTATTTTCTTGGCTGCTAGAGATAAAGCGCCGCTGAGATCCAACACTGCATGTTTTGTTACTGTCCTGAACACGTCGATTTCATATTCTGCTAACAGTCATTGGATCTCGACCGACACGAGCAGCAATGCTGCGATACGATAAACTGTCATCCGGGTACACTACAATTCGACCTTTGTTAAAGTTAGAAACGAGCTTGTACGCATTTCTGCTTCTTACACACACACGATGCATCACAATAACTTTTCAGCAGGAAACAACGTTCAAATGAAAATTGTGTATGCGAAACCGGCTGAACAATTTTCTCAAATACATTGTAGGTGTCATTACCGGCACCTGCTTTGTCTGCATGAGCTGAAACTCTAATAATTTGCAAATCACAATATCTGTCTGTCGTTTAAATTTCACGTCTGTAACATGTCGCCGTCTTGGTGTAGCAATTTTAATTGCCCGTATAATGTATTTAACACCTTAAGATGCCTAACAAGTTGCGAAGGCATTTTTTTCTAAATTTTGCTGCAAATTTATTTTTAAACTCATGATTTGTTTAATTATAACTGACAACTAATAAAAATAGCAAAGAAATTTTATTTCAATGTATTTTTTTTAATATGGACAGTTTTAGGATAAAATTAGGCGTTATTTACACGTTACGTTTAACACAATAAAATTAAGTCTAATGCATAAAATTTTAAAAAAACGCATATTACTTTAACTCAGAAAACCATTACTAAGAAGCTGCCATGTTATCTTTGAAAAATTTTAATTTATCACTAAATTAGGGGTCAAAAAGTGCACAATATGTAAATTTTTCAAAAATTTCACATTTATCACACAGAAAAACAATCATAAAAAAGATAAACATGCAGTTATTTATTCATCCCTAGATAAAATCATACACACTATAATGAACAATGAGATACAAAATTTCAGATAATTATCTGCAGAACTTTTTGAGATATCATGCTTACCGTGTTGTAAAATATCAAAAAATCTGTTTCAGAGAAAAATGCATTTAAAATTCAAAATTTTAAAAAAATATACCGCTAAAAAAAAAAAACCTAAAACCTCTCTATATTAAAAAATAAACCTTTTCAAAGTACATATCAATATTATGTACTTTCTTCAAACCTCTATCTTTAATATTTTTAACAATTTTATAGTGTCAAAAATCTTTTTCTTAACGTATAAGTACGTAGTTTTCAAAATACAGATTAGACATAAAAAGTACATTAGAAAAAAGTTGTTGGATTAAAAAATAAAATTTTTACATAGAAAACAGATATATATTCTTTCATGGTATTTTAGAAGTTAAGTAATATTTAATACAAAATTTATTTGTGTTATTTTAGCAGTACACATTTGCGAAAAACTTTTTAAAAAAATATTGTTTATCACAAAGGTTATCTTAAATTAGAGTAAAAATCATGGAGAATCCAGAATTAAAAATTATTAGTGCTAATAATGCACTCAAACAAAATGTTTCCAGCCCAATAAATATATTTTTAGGAACAAGATTCCAAAAAATGTTGTAACTCTCATTACAATTTTGTGTCTTACCATGAAGACATTTTTTCACTAAAGATTCATTACACAGTTTCAGATATTTAGGCTTTATCTGGTTTATGATTTTATTAGGAAGTCCTAGTTTACTTTCTTTGAGAGTACCCCCAGCTGATTTTTCCCTTTGATAATGACACCAACTCTCAGATCCTTCAGGACATTGTCCATGCAATGAATTGTTTTTTCTAGTACTCAATGGAAAAATGCCGCTATCACACTACTCATCTTTTGTAGATTACCTACATTGCTTCGGGATTGCTATTCCATAATAGTTCTGTATTCTGTCAATTAATTTATCAGTCAATTTATTTTTCCCTCCCAAACCTTTCTTTGTTTTTTTAATTGACGTAACCGCCCCTACACGTTTCTACACATGTCCTATACACTCTTGTTTAGTTACAGAATTATTTCCATAAAAGTTTTTAACAGATTCAAACCCTTTCGAGTCCCCATCTCCGTAGTATTCACTGTACTGCACATTCCTTAGATTTGATCGCTCAAATATACGGTAGGCTCGAACAACCTCCATGTTCCCAGCGGAACCTTTATAGTTGGAACATGCATGTTTCGATGGCTGGCTCTTGCCTTTTGCACATATGTGGCAATATTGCGACATCACTTAAATGTCCAAAATTTTTCCGGTGTCAACTGATATGGCACTTACATAACCATTCAAAGATGAGGATCCTCTGCGTTGCCAAGTACCATCAATAGATATTCCCCATTTAGTGAAATTATTTGAGCCTTTGATTTCACCCAAGGCAGCATTGATGTTTTCCTGAGCAACGCATTCAGTCACTTTAAATAGTTTCTTTTCTTGATTGCAGAAAGGAAGTTTTGACAGGAAAGGTAAACCAAGGAAAGAACACAATTTTTGGCCAGCTGAAAATCATTTACCGATTATTCTTAGCCCCAAAACAATTGAAAAGTTCAAAAGACAAGAACCCTTCATCTTCTCTTTAGTAGGAAAAGCTTTGAAGAAGGAGCAGTATTTACACTTTAGGTTCATATTTGAGCATAATCCTTTGACAGAGTCTTCTATAAGTTCCAAACCCTGAGAAAAACAACCAGGGCAGCAAACTATGGGAAACAATGAAATTAAATTTGTCAAGCTGACAATTATATCGTCTTGACCAGTTTCAAACTTGTTTTCTGAAAAAATTTCCGAACTTTTATGGCTTTATTCCAATTTTTTGGCACTGGCGGACTTTGTAGTATTATGCTCAGACGTTTCGTCATTCTCATTAATGTTAGCACGAATGGTAAAACGATTTCCATTAATTCGGTGCTTCTTAGATCTTCCAGATCTTGCCTTACCCATAATTAATCAATATTTTGTCTTTAAAAAGTCAGTTTTTTTATCAAATGTATAAAAATAAATTAAATGAAGAGCGAAGAAAACGAGTAGAGCTACAGCATAAGCAAATCCAAAAATGTCAACAACCTATGAGGTTGTTGCCAAATTTTACTAAAAACTATTAATTTTTAGAAAAATATTGAAAATTGCTATAACTTCGCAAATAACTGGAGTACAAACAAAAGAAAGGTAATTTTAGAAAGAAAGCTTAAATATATAAATATTAAAAAAAAATTGTTGTGTCCTTTTCATCAAAATTGACGATTTTGCTCTAGTCAGTCACCTTAAGAATTGAGTCTTAGAACTTAGTTTTAAAGCTATGTGGTAATGCATTTTATATTTAACCTAAAAATTTATTTTGTTTTTAGAATAATTTCATTGTAATTTGTTTTTTTTAAATTGTATTAAATACATGAAATGTTTTATGTTTAAAGTTTATTAAATGTTATAACTCAATTAGGCTACTTTTCATCGTTCCGTCATAATTTTATCAATGGATTCTACTCAGATATTTTGATAGAGAAAATGTAATAGTCATTTTTATAGTTTAGTATATATATTGGCTTCACTGAAAGTATACAATAATTGAATTTTAAACTACAAAATGTTGTAAAAAGGAATACAGCCTACACTGTCCTACAAAGGTTCAAGGGGTAACATATGTCTCGAACGAATGCTTATTAACGCAGTCGTGTAAAGCTACACTGCTATGGAGTTAAACTTATGCAAATCCATGTGCCATATTTAATAATTTATGCATACCAAATTTCTTTTATTTTACGTTCCTTCATTTTCAAGTTAACGAAAATATCGTATCTTAACTTTTGGAGGTCAGCGTACTGTTGTAGCTGTTATACAGAGTCCACGGAGTGTACAATTGTGTGTGTGTTTATTTTTACCTTAGTTTCAATTTAAAAATCTCGCCATTTTTGACAATTCACTGAGTTGTTTGCTTACTCCAAGCTGAGGATTTGTTTTTATTTAACTTTAATCGGAGGTTTTTTCAAATATGTTGTGAATCAGAAAATCTGTTTTACTTTTGAATGTCTTTTTTTCCCAATCAGGTTTGGGATATTTTAAAAGAAAAATAAGACAAGTTTTTAAAAAATAAATAGGATGTCCAAAAAATGTATAACTGCCCTTCCAAGCAAATTTAAAAATAAATAATCAAAGAGTTTTACTTACAGTATTTATGTTCCATAAAGAAAATCATTAAAGTTTCCGTTTAGTGAAATTTAAATAAGAGAACATTATGTCTACGTTTTTAACACCTTCGCTTCAAAATGGCCCTAACACAACAAGCGCTAGTTGGTTTATCGAATTTAAATCTTAAACAATTACAGCGCAAATTTTGAACAAAAAACCTTCAAGATTATAACGACCGACATTAATTTGATTTTGTCAAAATCAAAAAAATCTGGCCACCTTAGGAGAAGCAACGATGGCGTTAAATGACTTTAAAATGCTTCGTCATTCTCCTCATAAATTCGCCGAACGGCAAAGAAATTAAAAATACCTACGATTGTATTTTATAAAGGTTTATTGCTTTATGCGTATGTACTTCATCTGTTACTTGAGTTTAAAGCCTAATGATAAGCCTCGACGTCGAAAATTTTCTGAAGAAATGTTGCAAAAAACAAAGGATGATGATGCAAAATGTGTAACGTTTTCAGATGATACAACATTCACTTATGAGAATGCATGAAAACTATTGACTAATCTCCAATTCATGACAGCGATCAACTGAAAACTTGAATTACATCTGTAATTCTGAGTGTTGATCCTGCAAGGTTTCGTATTGTTTCGAAATGATGCGTATAACATAAAAACCGTTCAATAAAACATTATAAAAAAAAACTTTGGCGCTCTCCTTATGTAACATACTTCTAAGTTAATATATTTCCTTATTTGTAATTAACATTTGAAGATTTATTCATACTGTCCATAAATCCGGTATTTTTATTGCATTTTAAGAATTTACATTGTATATTAGACCGAATGTATTTGTTAAACAAGCCTCTTTGTTTATGTGGCAGTTAAAAATGTGCTGAAATATCCATTTTAATCATCTTCATGTGAATATGTGATATACTACCCTCGAGTTGCTTCCCAAATTAAACTCGAAACAGTAACATTCCACATTGCAATTATTAGCTTCTATATAGAAGCTCTGCTATTAAATTCGAATCCAATGGAGGGAAACATATGGATCTCTTTCGAGCTCTTCCTTGTATAGGAAGAGTAGCTAGTAAGTTAATTTTCCTTATAATATTAAAACAACTTATACTCACACACACATTATTAATGGAATATAATTCTAGATACCAAGCACACTGTAAATATTAATTGTCAATATTCGGTTAAAATACTTTTCACACGTTTGGGTACAATTGATTTCTTTACATCAGTTTGTACAGAAGTAATTCGACGGAATAACAGGAATAGCTCAAACATTGATTGTCTGGTAAAAAGCTGCAAAGTTCCCGATATTTATATTTTACATTCATATAATTTATACTTGTGTATCCCAATCTATGTTTGACATATTTAAAATTTCATAGTGTTGCCATTGTAATTTACATAAAAGTTTAATCAAGTGTTTTTTTTTTCAACTTTTTAAAAGGCAATCGACATGAACGAAATTCCAAGAAATATTTACTTTTAAATATATATCGGATTAACTGTATACTTCAAAATGTGTTTAATAAAGAAACGAGATAAAATATTTAGATAAAGAACGTTAAATATACACTTCTGTGACAAAGCAAAATGCAACTCTGTGGAAGATAGGAGTCAAATTTCTTGGACGAAATACAAAAGGCGAGAGGATTGAAATAACAGGTTCTTCGGAAAAAAGAAGAATGAAGAAATCAGTATTCTCGTGTTTTTCTATTTTATCCCATGGTTCTGGCAATAATTTCACCGAAATATTAATGAATGCTCAATATTGCACTATTCATGGAAAAGGTGCCATATCCTCCAGGAGGTTGGACTTCTACCTGTTGGTCCACGGAAGTATTTTTATTTCCCTTCTACCACCCATTGAAACAATGCGTTCCCTATCCGACCTGAGGGACGCGCCCTCTAGGATTTACGAGGCTCCCCAGAGGCAACCTTTACCTGAACCAAATAATTCTTGGATTTTCAAGAAAGCCTCACAAGAAAACTTTAGCAGTATTTTTGGCAGCAGCATTTGATAGAGTTTGGCGTCAAAAACTGGTCCATACTTCAAGGCACCGGAATTAATGGCAAAGCGTTGTATGGATAAATGATTTTCTCAGAGGGGAAGAAAATTTTCGTTAGATTTAACGGGGCACTTTCAGAATCTTGTGGGCTGGAGTTCCTCAAGGCTCTGTCTTAAGCCCCTTGCTCTTCTCATCTTTATGAACTTTTACCATCCACCATCACACCATTCACCAGACACAAATATCGCCTGCTACGCTGATGATATTGCTTACCAGCACTCACACAATGACATTACAGAATCGGAAAGGCCCTAAAACAACACTGAAGTATTGCTGAATGGGCAGAGAATCTTAAATTAACCATCAACGCAGACAAAACAAACTTCTGCATCTTCTCTACCGATAGACGACACAGAAGCAGTTTTAATGCTAATATCAAAATACAGAACTCTCAAATCAAAAAGTCGACTTCACCTATCTTGGGTAATTGTAGATCCTGAACTCCGCTTTTCAAAGCACATCGACAAACTACCAACAAAGCTCTTGGAAAACTGAATATTCTTGACTATGCGGAACTTCTTGGGCTCAAGACCTCAAACCCTAAAAAGCACTTTCTGCTGTTATCAGACCGGTTTTAGAATATGCGACAATTTGGACTCCGGCCTCTATTTCTGTTAACTTGATTCTGTACAACACAAGCTGCCAAAATTATTATTGGAAGTGTCATCAACCAATAATGAAAAGGCCGAACAAAGATTTTCCCTCTTTTTCCGCTAGAAAGCATACAAAAAACTTGCCCACTTCAGTTTCACTAATAAGCTACGCTCATATGGTTTGGACCATATCTAGAAGGATTTTTGATAAATGGAAGCATTCTACAAGGCTCAAAGATCTTCGACTCTCTCAACGATAGTGAATTCAGAAAGAACTCAATTTGGATCATTCCTCATGGGGATTCCTTCAGGAGCCCCTCATTGACAATACTTGTTTCAATTTGAGTGCTGCAGCCATGTTGGACCCTGTAACTCTCAGACAAAAGGACTGGAAACGATAGCATGCCAAGATAACTTTGCAATCACCTGCACTGATGGTTCCTCAGACCCAGATCCCTCAGCAATGGAGGTGCCGGAATCATCTTACTCCTCCAGATGGTAATAACTACAAACACAAAATTAACACAGGCATAATCGCCTTTTTAGTGAACTCATTAGAAGCAATTAGAGGCCCTTTTATTATATCAACAAAACCCACATGTTATTGATTCTACAGAAGGATTTAATCTTCTCAGATTCTAAATCCGCTAGTGAAGCCATAAAAATGGAGAGACTAACATCTCCTGTGATATTATTACCCCCTTCTAGAACAGCTGCACAACAAAAAGAAAATCCTGTATCCTGCAATGGATACCCGCACATATCAACATTGAGGGTAATGAATGTGCAGATAGCCTCGCCAAGCTAGAGACATCGAACTGCACCACCATCACACTTGATGATGCTAATGCATAGCCAAACATAGAATTATGAATCACACTTTTAAAAACCCCTAGTTAAATTTGACTGTCCCCGAATTATAACATCCACAATTGCCAGATTGAGAACTGAACACAAGGGCATGAAGATTCACCCAGAGTGTGGGATTGATTTGCAAACACTGCCAGATCTTCAACTGGTCGAAACTGTGGAATGCCCACCGTCACAACAAAGTTACTAAAAATGGGAATGGTCCCTCTTTGCTCCGGCGAACGTACCTGTACAGCCCTGATCCTCCCAGAATAGCAGAGGCAGTGATCAGACTTTCAATCTAGTGATATCTACTGCATTTATTCATGGACACGAACAACAACAACATTAATGAATGCTTTGGATATGTGTCTAGGGGGGTTATGTTAATCTGTTTCACCACGTTACCAATGTTAATATAATTTGATTTAATTGATTTTTAAGTCGCCCTCTGAAGCAACGTGAAGGACTTTGGCAACAACCTTATGATATTTCGAACCACATTAAATGAATGAATACAAATGTGAACTTGCACATTCCCCTCTTTAAACATTCATTCTAGGCTAATGGGTGGACTTCAAACTTCGACAGATTTAACATATAGCAGTCGTCTCTAGATAGTGGGTCTTCAGTGACAATAGGATGCAAATGTGTGACTCGACAAAGCCAACCATGCCCACTTGGCTTCCAGGCCACCCAAAGTTCACGTGAAGCAGCAATGAGGGATGTATATATATGCGCTGTACCAATCATTTATTAATCAATTATTTAATGTATTTTATCAGCAGTACATAGAAAATTAGTGGATCAATGTAGTAGCGTAAACTGTTGAACATTTGAATTGTTGGATATCGTGTACCACATGCAACTTCGTACTATGTTTCTTGAAACCTGACCATTCGGAAATCATGACGGAAGAAGACTATAACATGCTCCAAAACTTGAGACACAATGGTTAATGCACAAGCAATGTACACTAGAGTGTGGGATTGATTTGATTTGATTTAATATTAACGTCGCACTGTTCAGCTACACGAGGGCTTTTGGCGACGTACCACGTAATATTGAACCATGGTCAAGTGACGTGGACGACACCTGAGCTGGCACCCCCTCTCTAACTACCACCACACCAACGGGGGAGGACGTTTCAGCTCTCGACAGATTTAACGTGCATCGCTGCCCCTGCGGCGGGTCTTTAGTGGTACTGGGATCGAACTCGTGACCAGGCAAGCCACGATCCGATACCTATACCACTCGGCTACCGCGGCCATTAGAGTGTGGGAGCACAATCCAATGATAACCTAAGCCATAAAGTCAAATGAAGGGACAGTATGATAATGCATTACACAAAAGTCATTACAATTTTCGTCAACTGGGCACCAGATTTAAATCAGTTTGGGGCATCATTAATCTGAAAGAATCAGGATTTGTCAATTTATGTCTGTTGTTGATTGCAAACGCATCTGTCGATTGCATAATTTAAATGACAATCTCATCAATGTAGCATTTGCTCCAATTATCCTCCGATCAGATGAGTAATCCAGGTACTATATATGGAAGGACTACAGTTTAAACTACCTGAAGTACTTTAAATGTGTCAAGACTCGAATGGGAGATCTGCTTCAAAAACTATTCTTTTCCTATATAACAGAAATTTTCATTCTTTTTAACACTAATTATTTAAAATAAATATATTCTTAATTTATCATCTAATATATATATTACACACACAGTCTCTTGATAATTTTTTTAAATCAAATGTTAACTGTTTTGATATTTTAAAGATGATATTTAATGAGCAGATATCTCTATCGTATCTTCTCAAGAATATGTAAACACTTTCATGGCAAGGAATGATATAACTCGTCTTCCAAGATCCATAAATAAGTCATTATAGTGGGAAATGTTATTGATTGCAATCTGTTATCCGTTTTACAAAGAAAAACAAACAAATTTTGAAGGAATATGTATTGTGTTTAGATTCGAGTGCTGTGGAGAGCGGCGAAGACAATCATTGCAGAGGGCGCGGTTGAAGGGCGTCATTCTCCGATGAAAGTGTTTAACTCTTGAGCAAAGATATTACGTGCATCTGTTTTCAATCTGTATATTCCTTTGTGCCTGTTGCTTGAACTTTTTAATTTATTACAGTATTTTGCAGGTAATATATTTTGTTTCTTGGTTTCAAAGAGAGTATAAACAACATTCACGTCTTGAATTTTAAAATATTTTACTAAAAATGCAAGCGATTATTGAGTTGTATTCGTAATCAAACTTTATCAAATTGGAATAAAAGTGCTTAAATTTTTTTCTTTCATTACGTTTCATTTTTAAGACAATGAAAGATTTAAATAAAATACGTGAAAATTTAATTATAGCATTTATTCGACTTAATATTCATCAGCAATCTGTACGATAGGTCTTCAAGGGCATCATAACTCAAAATATATATAAACTCAAATAATGTGCACATTTATACCCGAAGTATAAAAAAGAATATCCCAATCTTGCAGAGTTACTTGTCAAAAGATTAAAACAATAAAATCAGCGTTATTGGACATTGTAAATAAAAATAACAGTTCACCGTTTACGAAGATAGCGAATGGCGAAATTTTTGGCTTATTCTTTTTCTATGAGAAGACTAAAGGTAATTATTTATTAGGATATGTTTGTTTCCAAAGTTAGAAGAAAACTGGTGATTTCATTATACAGGACTATGCCCCATCCGATTGGTGTACTTTGTTGTTCGATCGTTTTAAAAGAAATCTTGCTGCACCGGAGGATTAATCATTGCGTACCCTAGGACTTTTCATGAATAATCTTATTCGCAACTCTCATCACTAAGATGTTTTGAGGTTTTATCCAATCTCACGTTTGTTCCATTATTACCAACTTACATCGATAAATTAAGAAAGCGCATTTCTTCGTCATTTTAAAGTTTCAAACACGTGCTGAAAAAAGTGGAAGAGTTATGGTGTCGTCGTAACAGCGCTTGTGTGTTGATTGATTGAATATTAACGTCGCACTGTTCAGCTACACGAGGGCTTTGGGCTACGGACCACGTAATTTTGAACAATGGTCAAGTGTCGTGGACGACACCTGTGCTGGCACCCCCTCTCCTAACTACCACACCACACCAACGGGAGGACGTTTAAGCTCGTGACAGATTTAACGTGTATCGCTGTCCTACACGGTGGGTCTTTAGTGGTACTGGGCTCGAACTCGTGACAAGGCAAGCCACGATTTGATACCTATACCACTCGGCTACCGCGGCCACCTCTTGTGTGTTGAGTGGGTTCACATCTAATATAGGGTTATTACAATAAAAACTCCACTTTCAAAATACTGCGGAAAAGTACCTCTAGTCAGAATGACTTCAATTTGAACTGAATAAACACGAAGGAGGAAATTGTCTAACATAAGAAAAGTCATTTTAAGTGCATCAACAGATGGCTATGTGAGTGGAAAAACTAAAGTGGATTCTACTTCAATGTACATTTTTAGTCGAATCAAGATGGCTTTAGAATGAGTTGTGCATTAAAACAACTCTGTTGTTCAAAGTACACGATAGTTTCGGTTCTTGGACGAAGAAAATTACTTCTAAATTACTCATCAGCTGTGGCAGTGTAAAAGAAAGGTTTATCCAACACGGCAAGTTCGTACCCTATTAGGTGAGTGAGTGAATGTGAGATTTTATGGCGCAAGAGCCAAATCTGGCTATACTGCGCCAAACATTTGTGACAATATGTGATCTAGACGGGATAGGAAAGAATGGGGGTAAATTGAATGACAAGAAGGGTCGAAAATAGAGAATGATCACTAGGGTACCCCTCGTACCCTATTGGATGAAAAGAATCAATATTTAATTGTCCTTAGACCAAAAACTGGGCAGAAAGCAATGAAAATACCTGTCAAAATTATCGCTAGATGCGCAATGCATATTCAATATGATGTCTACTGTTTTCTACAAGTTGGAAGCGCTGAAAAACAGAGCCGTATATCTCGGGTGTCTCGCTATGAAAGTATTGCATAATCCAAGTACAGAGCCATCTATAGATAAACTTTTCAACTTTTTCTTACCATCATACCATTTTCTTCTAATTCAAGTATATTCAGTTCGAATTTGCAGTCATTCTGACAAATGACACTTTTTTGCAGCATTTTGAAAGTAAACTTCATTTATAATCACCTGTACTTATATAACTGTTGCATTAAAATTTTAACTATTTTTTTTTTCAAATGGATGTACAAGAAGGCTGCATTTTATTATATTGAGAAATCCCTAAAATTTTGGGTATGCACATTTCTGTACCTCCAGTATATTTTTTTATCTACATACTTTTCATCAATATCTTTATGTAACAGGTTGGTTGAAATAAGAATTTTGTACAGAACTTTTTTAGTATATTTATATTGACGTGTTTTCTTAAGTCTTTTGTAACTGCTACAATTAACATGTATTTTAAGCTAGATATTTAGTTTGAAATGTAATGAGAATTTAAATATTAATCAAGTCTTTAATAAAAAAAAGTGTTTCACACTTCTAAGGCGGGCAGGGTATATCTAAATGCTTGTGCGTAGAGCATTCAGCATAATGCTTGGAACGTAGAGTTTCAATTGCTTTCCTAGCGAGATAGATGACTTTGCACCTTTGAGGGTTTTTCAAGCGTTTTTGAAGACTTCATTTCACACACTCAATGAACACCAAGATAGTTGATAATGTGACCGAAAAGCATTGGCACCCAACAGTTGTTTCTCGATAATTCGAAGTTGGAGAGACCAATGAAAAACTTAGTATTATAAAGAGGCTAGGAAAAGAAACCCCAAAATACACGCAGATAATTTTAAATTTAAAATATGTATTAAAATAACAATTGTACATATGTGTAAAATTATTTTAAAACATTTTTTAGAGAGATCATGTGTCAGAGCAAGTCAATTAGAAAAAAAAATTGGTACATCATATGTTCCATTGCAATGTAAATATTAAACTATTGATTAATCAATTAAGTGATCACCCACATTTGTCAATAGAGTTAGTTCAAATGTGAAAGGTGAACTAATATATAGTATCAATTTAACTGTGTAATATTTCTTTCTAATTTTCATTTGAGAATTTTATTAAAATTAGATCCTTCTTAATACATATCTGCCCTTTAGTATCACTCACTCATTTCGGAAGGATAATGTTCTTGAAAACTAATTAGTTCTTATTGAATCATTTTTAAGTTAATATTTAATTAAGAAACTGTTTGCCTTCTTTCACTTCCAAGCTCTGGAGTAAATCATTTGAAAAAAGTAAAATTCCTGTGTATTCAATCAAATAATTGTTTTAAAAATGCTTAACTTAAAATGCCATGTATTTTAAGTACCATTGCATTGAATCTATAAAGGTCAAAAACATTACATACAGTCAGTAATTTCCATTTAAACTGAAATAGTAAAAGAACCACACCTGAATACACCTGCTTTAAAACTAATATTTCTCGCTATCAATTATGCCAAAACATTAACTGCAAAAAGAATGGAAACATTCTTCAGGTACATAAAAATCAACTTCCTGGAAGCGAAGTTACATTAACTAGCTTCTTTCGATTTTTGGAGTGGGTGCAGGCTTTCAGCAAAGAGAAAGTTTCGAAATAGCTTAAAAGAGTCTGATTTTTATTTCCTGCTGTTTTTAAATGTGACTGTTTTATATAATTAATGAACGAAGTAGAAGATTCTTTTGAAAACTCAAATGTATTTGAAGACTTTCTCTTTTCGAAATTGTTTTCATTTCAGCTCACGGAATTTTACTTTAAATACGTATTGTTGAGAACAAAGAGATCAAGGAAGTGTAGATAATAAGGAATTTAAAATGTGTTCTTGGTTCTAGACTTAAGACTTTCATTTTGAGAAATAGATGTATTTATATTTCGAACTTTTCAGTTTGAGATACATTAAAACAGGTATAGTTTTGCTAAACTGTTACGTTTAAGAGGCGAGAATAGTCTTAAGGTTTATATAAAAAAAATTAGATTCCTTTTAAAAGAGATCAAAATTGTTGAACGTATAATATTTGACACTGTTTTAAATAAAGAATATTAAGAAATATATTAAATGTTCTTAGTCTGTAATTTATTGAATACGTACAAAATATCACATTCACATTTTGTTTGGTTAATATGTTTGATGTCGCACAGTATAACATTGTCCTCTTTTGTTGTTAATGTAACCTCATTTAAAAACAGAAACTTGACATTTTGCATTATAAACCTCAAATACTGTCCAGCTTTATATTTTCCCAATTACGCATCATGAAATTTTATAGAAGGGTTTCTTACTCTTTTCTTATTGCTATTTCACCTGTGAATAGGTGGACTCGCACTATTCAGTAGCCAAACACTTTAGAGCAACGGTTCGCAACCGGTTGGTGGTCCGTGAAAAAAATTTTAACGGTTCGTCCGCGGAAAAATTGGCACGCTATTTATATTTTATGAAGATTCAGTTTAAAAAATGACGAGTAACCAAACGTATTTTGGAATATGGGTTATATTGTTTGGATTTTAATTTAAATTATCATACATGTTGTAAAATTACTTCTAAGTTTAATGACACTTTAATTTAACTGGGGTATCTAGCTGCATTTGAAAGTGAGTTGGCAACCCCATCTAAATTTGCGAAATAACACTTCAGATTGTTAATATTGTTTTGAGTTGTTGGTTTGTTCTTGATATTTGACAAGTTTCTTTTCATTGATATAAACATGTAAAGAGAGTAGATAAGTAACAAATTAGATATCTATAGTAGCTAATCATATTAGTGGTGCTTCAAATATAAAGTCATCTATATAGAAGTTTATAAAACTTTAAAGGTTGATGACCACTGCGTTATGTAAGTGATCCAGAAATGAATCATTTTTACCATGCCAGTTATCAGATGTTCTTACTCCTGTTGCTAATTTCAATTAGTGGAAGAGAAGACGATGCACATATCATCTCTTCTATAAAAAAATTTTTTTGTTGTTTCTGAAGCACAATTAGAGAAAGTTTTTCCAACCATCATTGAAACTGACAAACAATCTCGAGTTGTACCGAATGTCGTCTTAAATGCCGTCGTTCAAGTAATCGGAACTCTGTAGTTGAGATGTTGGGTTTAGTCGAGTCATGCACTTTATCCCGTTCATATCAGTTACTGTGACTTTACAAGGGACAGAAGCTCCCAAGACTTTTGGGGTAATTTTCAAGTATATATCTCGAGTGATGTTAAGTTTTAATTTGCTTGTCTGGGTGTTTGCAGGTAGTCTCTTGGACAACCGAGCCAAAAAAGTATTCCCAATATTTTTAATTCTGTTCTTGGAAGAGTGGCAAACAGAAGTTGGTCGAGGGGGGAGTTCATTGTCAAAAGTCCACGATTCTCGTATTTTGTAAATTGTCGTAAACAAAAACAGTAAAAAAATTAGCCTTAATAAAATAATTTATTAGTAATAGATAATTAAATGTCACGTACAATATACACACATGATTATAATAAGAAATTGAGGGTTATGGGGATGATCCGAACACGCCTTTCGCAATTGTGTTCTCCAAACCTTTTACTTTTCAACAGTAAGTGATCACATCGAAGGAATTTGCACAGTAATAATTACTTTAATATGTTTGACAACCATCGGAAACGTTCTGTTCACACAATAATTTGGTGTTTGAAACTAAAGCCAAGTATTGTCATGTCCACATCTAAAACATTACATGCATGAGAAAACAGAAAGCAGACGCAAAGAATCATTTTATCAATAGTCTTGGATCCTCAGTGTTGTGAAGTATTTAAAGAATTTGGCAATACTTTCAAACATAAGTATCTATATCAAGCGAGCTATACATTGGGCACCATTACTAGAAAATCCAGTTAACGTTATGATACACAAGGACCATGGCTTCTACAGACATTGAATTACTGTAATTGTTAGTATTGATTGAAAATTTAATTAAAATGAATCAGTGGTTATTTTCGTAGTGACTCAAAAACCATTCATGAAACTAAATAACTCAAAAGTCTGATAACCTTAACATTTCTATAAACAAATTTACTGTTTCGCGGACACAGGGTTCCTACTATTAGTACATACTCTCTACATGTATTTTAATATCTTGTTCAAATTTTCAATCGTTGATAAAATATATTTTATATTTATCCACTCAAGTTTAAATATATTTTTTAAAGTTTAAAAGGATAACACTTGATGTTAATACAGTTTTTTCAAATAATAATTCATTAATTAAATTTTATTATAGGTTAAGAGATATATTCCAGTCAATATTATTCCTCTAAATGACACCACTATTGGACAAAACATTTATTAAAATTGTGATGAAGATTTAACTTAACCTAAATAAAATCATATGCTATTTAGACGTCAGTATTTCTTTTGACACTGGTTTTAACATAAAGTCTTACCTATTATATTTAACTTTTATTTAAAAAATACAATCACAAATTAAGTGTGTTTAAAAAGTTTTTAATGTTAATTTAAATGGTACTTTGCTACTTAATATTACGATTCGTCGTATGTGTATACATATTTATATAAATTATAGTTATTTAATAAAAAAGTAATTTTTCTTTGCTGACCTAAGTAGAAATTGACTTATTTTTTTTCATTTATATCACTTGTTTATTTATCATTTGCTCATGTTCTCCAAGATCGTATTCAATTTTTTGAAATTTCCTTTACGTTACTGAACTCCTAGTGGAATAAGGTGCTATTGATTTTGAAAATAACAAAGCTTGCATTTTGTTACATTATTTCTCCTGCAATTTATTCATAAAGGCTTCGACCGAGCAAATTAAACAAGGCCTTGTCGTTTTGAGGAACGGTCATATGACAGAGGCAATACCACATTTGTACATCCATATTACAAGTATCCAAGTATTTTTTCATATAAAATACTAGTTCATGGTGCATTGTTTTAAAAAAATAGTGTGTTAGAAGTCACCAAACGTACGCGTTATTAAGAAAATAAGCACGAAAAACAAATTATATTTAAAACAAAATAAGTTTAAAAAAATTGTTCCTTGAAAAATTATATTTGTTGCATTACTCTATTCTTATTTTCAAACAAAATGAAACAAAATAACTCAATTTGAGTTTTTACCACCAATTCACACAACTAATAAAAATTATTCTCCGAAATATCTTGATAGAATAACTTATAAATCCCTACGGTAAACTAAATTCAATATCGTATTACAAATTCTAAAAAAAATTGTATTTAAAACAATTTAAAACAATACACTATTGTTAAATGAATGTAACTATTACGGTTTTCATTTGTTGGAAAAAAACTAGGGGAAGATAATTAAAACATAATTGACTTACATGTTGTCGTCTCTCAAGTTAACCTAAAGTAGGAATTAGTGACGTGGCGACTGTTCATTGTGAGTTTATCAACTGAACTGCATAGGTAGCTGCAGCCAATTTGCCTTACTATTTTAAAGTACAGTCAAATGACGAAGACGACAACTAAACTGGCACCCCAGTCTTTAAATTTTTGCACCATCTCATTATGAAGACTTAAATGCTCGAGAGACATAATGTGCATTAGCTTGTATAGACTTAAGATCTTTGGTAGTTCTGAGAGCCAAACCAAACGACTCCATCGAAATTACAAGCTGAACCGTTCGGCAAATTCAAAGACATACTGTAATTGGATTAGAAAATAATTTAAAATGAAGTTCAGTTGTGTTGGAAAGAGTTTGCAATAATGTTCGTCTACAGCTTCCAAAAAGTAGTAAAGATGGTTTTATAATTTTTATACGTTGATCAAGTGATGAGGAGGGCGCGATGTGTGTGTTTCTGAACGCTGCACTGTGAAGTAACTCAAGAGCTGTTGGTGGCCGACCTTGACATTTTGAACCAA
This sequence comes from Trichonephila clavipes, assembly GCA_019973935.1. Classification (NCBI taxonomy): domain Eukaryota; kingdom Metazoa; phylum Arthropoda; class Arachnida; order Araneae; family Nephilidae; genus Trichonephila; species Trichonephila clavipes. Next base: position 134,013 of record BMAU01015922.1, read on the forward strand.
AGTCAAGTGACTAGAATGACACCTGAGCTGGTACCCCCCACTCTCCTAACTTTCACACCATGCCAACGTGAAAACTTGGAGCCATGGTCTATTTGGTATGCATAATTTGTATAGGAAGTTTCTTCAGAAAAAGGAGTTCTCAAAACTCGAATAATTTCTTAAGCGATTTAACCATGGGGATAAGTTGGAAGACGCTAAGCTGGGCTGTTACAAAGTGACAAGAGCAACATCTGAAACGGCACCTAACTTTCTAAACTTTTACACTACGCTAATGTAAGGAATTTGAACAATGACAGATTTAACATGGCAGGTTTTCAGTGGAACCATGATTTGAACCCGGGACCCGACAACACTGATCACGCTTTCGTGGTTGTGACCACTAGGCTACGGGGGCCACCAAGTGGTGAGGAAGACATGCAGTTGATGCAATGTACCTCTTCAATGTTCAGTTGCTCACATAATTTGGCCCCATAGAGTTGGTTGGAGTCAAGGTTCCAGATTCGGTCCCATGGTCCTCGTAATTTTAATTCCAAGATTTTTACCATTGGAGACCATAGTCACGAAATTGTGGCCAGAATTCGCGCCTGTTTAATCATTTTTTTGGTTTCCGATGGGATGGAAGCACTTGAAATCTTTCGAGATTATAAGTCCTCACTTAGATGTTGTGGATAAGCTTGGAAAGTGAGGTCCCAGTTCCCTTTCTCTCTCTCTCTCTCATATATCGATGACACCTCATCGTGGTTTGGAATGACGAGATTCAACTTCAATAAAATAAGTGTTGCTTCTAAAAAGTGCGTTGTTAATAAAACAGCCAATCGTTGAATTTTATTCACCAGAAACAATGGAATACTATTTGAGAAATAAATTTGATTGTTGATGCCCTTCCTTGATGTTCATCAGTGAAGAGAATGTAGTTTCAGATCAAGTGTTGACCTGGTCACTGGACTGTTGTTCAAAAAATGAAGCCTCATACTGGAATACCTGGAATTACTCCAGTACTGTATTATTCTTGGAAAAATTACGAAAATAATTGAAATACACATCGCTCTAACAAAAAAATATATCATTGCTCCTCTTACTTTGATGCCGAATTTATACACTTTTTGAAATCAATTGATAAGGACCCAATATCGGTTCGCAAAATAAAGGAAAATGAGAAAAAAATGAAGAGTGTCTTCCTGAGAGATCTTTAAAAAATATTAGGACCCTCACATATTTTAAAAGAGAAACTAGAGAAACTTGGAAATCTGTAAGACCATGACTATAAACTAAATGCAAGTCGTCTTCGGTCAATCTTTTTCAGGAGTGAGTGTTAACGAGCGTTATACCCTAAATCAACGAGAGAGCTATTTACAACGGGCCTTATATTTGTGAGCCACATTCAAGTGGCGAGGATGGTACCTGGGCCCTCACACCTCACTCCTTTTTCCCACAGTATGCTATTGTGCAAAAGTTTGGTCAAAACAAGTTAAGCGGGAATTTAGGGGGCTTTCATTGTCATCAGCGTCATTCCTTCCCTCCAGTTCCATGCCATAATTGAGGAGGGGGAGAAAGTTTATATCACCATCTATCGTAAAAGAAGTCCAACTTGTCTCAGGCTCTGGAAACTTCCATTCCTTACCCACAAGATAGACACGACAACAACACCAACACCATCAGGACATAGTCAGGTCGAATGCACGACTTGGTAATTTAAAATGTAACGAGTGAAGTAATGAGGACGAAACCTGAGCTACCAATCCACCCCAACGGGATGACATTGAACCTCGACAGGTTTAACAACCATCTACCTCTCTACACGATGGATCTTCACTGACTTAAGGGCTCGAACTCATGACATACCCGTTGTAAACTCGTGAACCTGATTCCCAGCTGCCACTGCCACACGAATGTACAAAACAGACAATATGGGATAGATATGTTTGTTTCTTGTTGAGATTATGTTTATTTACATTTCTAGGGTTTAAAGTCATTTTAAATAAAATTTAAATTTTTATAATTTCTATTAATACGGAACAAAGTAAGGGGAAAATTCCATAGGAATGAGTTCTTGAAGAATATTTACTTGATTATAATTGTTTTATTTATATATATTGAAAAACAGAATTAAGGTTTTTTGGAAACGAACGTCATAATTTTGGGCTCGGTGAAGTGTCGAGAACGACTATTTGACATACATTTCTGCAAACATCTACACCACTTGGACGTAGACTTTCCAACTTCAACTGATTTAATGTGCACTATTCCTTCTACCGATTGATTTATAAATAGTATGACCACTTTCAGAGGATCATAAATTTTTATTGAATAAAGTTATTTACATGGAATTTTTGATGTGGTTTCCTCTAGCCAAGTGCACTTTTCGTAAGTGTTTTGGAGAAGATAAAAGAGATTTCCGATCCTTTTGGGGGTATTTTTCCAACTCCATCTTAAATTGCTTTTTGAAGCCCTTGAAATTATCTTACTTTACGTCTATTTAATTGTTTTTTTAAGTATCTCCATAAAAAAATAATCGCAAGAAACACAGAAAGTGGATAGTGATAGTCATTTATCAGGAGTCAGAAAATTTATTTTTTAATCTTTCAGCCATTTTATAGTTGATTTTACCACATGATTTAGTGCAAAATCTTGGTGAAAAGCAATGTTTCCTTGAGGGAAAAAAGTTTACTTTTTTTAATCAAGTGTTTCAAAACTTTATTCTGATCGTATTAAGCATCAATTGTAAAGTTTAGTTCTACAAAAAATGGTTTTGTTAAGCCTTCAGAGGACATTTCCGTCCATATCATAACACCTGAAGGCCAACTTGCATTTTTCGAAACAGTTGCACCTTTGCGACGTTTTTTGTTTGAAACATATTGAATCTTCTTTTCGCCAGTTGTGAATGACCGATGAAACTGTGCTTCATTAAAAGTTATCCATGCTTTCTATCTACCATAGAGTAAAATTAAATACAGAGGCCAAGAACGTTTTGTTCGTTTTTCTAAGTTCTTGACAGACTGGAAAATTTACTTTTTTATAGCCAATTTTCTTTATTGGATAATAAATAGTTGATTGCTTATACTTATAGTTTCTTTGCCATAGGTTTTTGAGGCAAATAATTTTCCACAGCGATAATTCTTTTCCACTTATTTTTTTTTCTCTTTCATTAAGGACTTCCTTTCGATGACACTTTTTCCCTGCAGCTTTTTTTGCGTGCCAAATTTTATTTCATTTTGAAGTTTAAATAGTAATACAGTATAAAAATGTATGTTATGGATTTTTAAAAATGCTTTATTATTTACAGAATTTGAACAACCTTCAAAAGCTGTAAAATTTCGTTCCCGGTTTGAGGATTCAAACTCAGTACTGTAATTCGCTACCACTTATAAAAATGGTTAGATTGGTAATTTAATAAAATAATTAATTAAATATCATTTATTTGAATTTACAAATTCAAATAAGACCAGAAGTAAAACAATTGAAATTCATTATAAATTGTTACATACTTTTAAAATTGATCACACTTATTTTGAATCAACTGATATACTGCGGAATTTCAGTGGAATGAGAGTACATTTACAGAAAATAAGAAATCACACGAAATCTCGCTGGGTAATAAATTTACTATCGTCGCATTTAATAGCTACATTGAGGGTACTTTAGATGGACCTTGTAAATATTTGGTTACACTTGAGCTGACTTCCATCACTCCAAATTTCAAACTATATCCACAGGATTACAAACCTTGAAATAATACGGAACACATAAATATTCAAATACACAAACAAATTATATAGATGCATGCTAAACTTAAGGTATGATCTGTCAAAGAAATATTAAAAGAATATATCTAATTTGAAGAGGTGGATTATTAAGAATCTAATACATTAATATTTCATTACACTTTGTGAAAATAAATGGCAAAAATTAGTTAATTAAGTGACAATATAAATTTTTCTATAGATCAATATTTCATTTTTACTTATCTATATTTTAAAAGCAGAAGATACGAAAATTTAATCTATAAAGGTTTCGGAACAATTTATTACATATTCAAGAGATGAAAAAAATCTTCACAAGCAAAGAAACTTTAAGTTATTTAATATATCATATCTTTATTTTCGTAGTAAAATGCCAAGTTTTTGTAAGCGAGTTCTAAAAGATCTTTAATTCACCAATACAAATCATGAATATTGCATGAAAAAATTGAAAAAAAGCATACCATCTCCACAATCGGTATGAAACACATCTTTCAAACGGACTCGGGCAATTATCTGGAACCTTGAACAGGTTGGAGTTGTTTTATTGCGTAAGAAAATGAGGAAATTCATTTTGACATAAAAGAACGACTTTAGTTTCATTTTTATGTGAATTTTTATATTCTATAGATTTCCTTTCTTCCTTTACTGAAATCTTTTAAACCATTTACTACGGGAAATGACTGCTGTTTGAAAATACAAAAAAAATCAGAGATTTCATTGTACATTTAAAGAATCAAAATTCATTTCCCTTCATACAATCAGAGTGTATCACGAGAATTACAATACCACCAATTCAATATTAACGAAAAAGAGAGATAAGATTGTAAAGAAAACCATAAAATCTTTTGGGGGTCAATTTCCGAATGGTATAGTGTTTTTTTAACACTCGGTTGTAAAGGTATACTATTTTACCGGAATTTGGTTTTTTATTATGTGTGGTTTCTTTCTCATTCTTTTATGTTTGATCCTTCATAACACAATGTTCAAAGCGTGGGAGCACTTATCACATTTGTTCCGAAATTAGTTTTTTTGAAAATCATATTTCTTCCTTTTTGAATTCCTACTATTATTTCACTCTCTCCCTGTATATACATATATATAATACATCTTGCGCAATTTTTCAATCGTTAATAAAATACTTTATATTCATCCATTGAAGTTCAAATACATTTTTTTAAACTTGTAGTGGAGGACACTTGATGCCAATACAGTTTTTCAAAAAATAATTCATTTTTTAATTAAATTTTATTTATTTTTTATTTTAAACTTATTCTGTGTTATTGCTGTCGAAGTTACATCTAGCTACAACAGATGGTGCCAGTACGTTTTTCTAGCAAATTAGGAATTGAATTTAATACACTAGTGTCCAAAAGTTAAGCATAATTGATAATTATGGGAATAAAGAAGTAACTGTAAATCAGAATGGCGGGAAACGTGAAATATGAGTTTAAAATGGTTATAAAATAAGGAAGCAAAAGAAAAGAATGATACTAATTAATTTTATTATCCAAAATAGCAGTTTAAAAGAAGACTGAGCGTAGCAAGGATTGACGCTTTAAAGAAAAAATGAAAGAAAACATTAAATAAAATACTGATGATGCAGTTAAATAAGGCGTGTGGTGACCTCTGATAACCAGGCAGGCTGCACAGCGATTTACCATACTTGCTATGAGATGATGAATGAGTTGTGGGCTCAAACGGTTCCAAGCTTCTTGGAGAGCTCTGTTCAGTTCTGTAATGGAGTTTGGTGGGTGCGAAAGAGCTGCAATTTGTCTCCCGAGCATATCCCATACATGCTCGATATGATTTAAATCAGGGGAGTTCGCAGGCCACGACATGCGCTCGATCTTTTCCGTTTCAAGGAAGTCATCAATCAGCACCACTCGGTGACATGGCGCATTATCATCCATGGATATGAAGTCAGGGCCGGCTGCACCTCGAAACAAGCGAACATAAGGCTCAAGAACTTCGTCTCTGTATCTTTGAGCAGTCACAGACCCCGAGTCAAAAAAATGGAGGTCTGTGCGAACGTCCATCATGATGCCTGCCCATACCATTACTCCGCTTGATAGAAAATGATGTCTTTCCGTTATGTTTCTGGGTTCAAAACATGTCCCACGTTCACTCCATATTCTTACCCACCGAGAATCACTACTCAGATTAAACCGGGACTCGTCACTGAAAATCACATTGGCCCACTCTCCCACACTCCAATGTTGACTCCCACACTCTCCAGTTCAAACGAGCGCGTTTATGCGCAGACGTGAGGGGAATGCAAACAGCTGGTCTTCTGGCATACAGGCCACCATGATTGAGTCTCCTGTAAACAATTTGTCTCGAAATTCGTACTCCTGTGGCGACTGTGAGAGCCGAACCCAGTGCTCCGGCAGTACTGCCCTTCTGACGTCGCGCACTTATTACCAGATATCGGTCTTCGCGAGGGGTTGTGACTCTTGGTCGACCTGATACTGGTTGTCGGGTAACATCTCCCGTTCTTTGAAACCTGTGCCGCAGTCTTGTGATCGCAGACTGGTCCACATTCAGAATTCGAGACACTTCGGTTTGTGATCGTGAGGATTCCAGCATTCCAACGATTCTTCCTTTCATAAACATGTCCAATTGGCGTTTTGTGCCATCATTCACCTTGTTTGATGGTTAACTTTGCACAGCAGTTGCATGCAACTTGTCTGAACTACATATGGTGCGTGAATCGGTTTCTCTGCATTCCGACATGCGCCGGTGTTTCGTGCAGGACGTAGTCGACCGAAAGGTTTTGCATAAACCCACGTTTCTTCTCCACCTAATTAATATCCGCAAGAAATTTGGAATAATTTTACGAATATTTACTCCATGTTTTTCCCTTTTTTCGATTTATGCTTAACTTTTGGACACCACTCTCTTGGATATGCTCTCGTTTCTTCTGTCTTTAAAAATATTTTGATCAATAGCAAATGTATGTTTGATAGCAATACCGCTATGGATACGTTAAAATCAAGTAATTACTAGCCCAAAAATTGTCGAAGAAAGATACATTTTTCAACATTCATTTACGTCTGTTTATACTAAATAATTATTATGTGAAATAATTTGCTTAAATTATAAAATATTTTTATCTCTATAACAGCGTTATGATTTATCCAAACTGTGGAACAGTAGATAAAACCGTTAAAGATTATTTACAAAAATACAGAAAAGGAAACAATCAATTTTCCCAGTCATTAAGAGATCTTCGGAAATATTAGTCCTGCAATATTGAAATTTGTTACGAATATTCCATCTAATAAGAATAGATTCGTTAAAACGGATTTTTCGTAAATTAACTGTCAAGAGGTGTTACAAGGGTGTTATAGACATTCATTCTTGTTTTTAAACTGTTAGGTCTACAGATTTTTAAATGGGTGATTACGCTTCTTTTGTTGAGTAGAGATCCGCTAATAACGGGGTTTATGGAAATCGACTCACAAGAGTGAACGAGGGGGCAATATTGATAAAAATTCTTATTTTTTAGCTATTTGACTTACATATTTTAGATTTGATAAATATATTTCCACGGTTGAGTAGAAATCCGCTAAAAACGAGTTTTACGAAAATTCACTCCCAATTAGATTTCCAGGAGGTTACAGAGCGATATAGATAGAAAAGAAATTACTTTTTTTGAGCAATTAGACTTACAGACCGGGAAGCATGGTTCTTTCAATGAGTAGAGATCCGCTAAAAATGATATTTGAGGATACCGAGTAGGAGAAGGGGCAGTACTACAGGGTTGTAAATGGTAAATATACTTTTGTTATAAGAAAATCATCCTGCATTTTATAAATGAATAGCCAAGCGCTTTAGGAACATTTATCTGCTCAATCTTAGACTTAAAGCTAGGATTCAGATTAAAATAATCTTAAAAAACAATGTGTATAGTGTGTCTTTCATTTTAATACAATGCCCATGGAACTGGTCGGGTGACAGATAGTGTATACATAGATTGCAGTTTCAAATAAAGGGTGTAGAACAAAAAATAATGTACATTCTTCATGACAATAAAAAAAATATCTATATGAAAAATAAACTAACGTAACATTTTGCAATAAATTTCAGTTTTTGTGTAATATATTTAGGATAACATCTGGGCATATTGAGATAGATTTATCCAACTGGTCCTGAAACAAACCATTTCACCTTCATTCAAGATTCTACGAAATTTAAAGTAGACATTGGAGGTGTATTGTAATTAGTGAGCATAATGTAATCCATGCGCAGTAGACCTTAGCCTTCCTGTGCCACTGAGTTAAGTTTAGTTAGTAATACTCAAGGAGCTGCAATTGTGGGAAGATACCAATAATCAAACAGATAAAATATCCTACTCTTCAAAACATTCATTTTTCTTACTGTCAATGCAGTCGTTGTCATCCGAAACAATGAGTCATATACATTTCTGAACGGATTTCTTCCGGATAAATAGATTTTGCTCTAGTTCCAGAATGAACATGAAGATCTGTTAGACAAAATTATTCCATTTTAAACAAGTCAAGACCCACACCATCGGGATTGTGGTGCTCAGTGATATGCTTTTAGTTGTAATAGGTCTCTGGATATATTCCCGTTTAAAGATGCGATGTGAAACTGATTACATTTAAAATCTTTATCAATTGTTTTCCCACAACTTACAGTAGCTGCCCAGTGCAAGATAATAATTAAAAAAAACAGACAGAAATTTGAAAAATAACTAATTCGTCAACAAGACGCTACGCTTCTCTATAATAAAACTGGTAAATAGAACATTCTGCCTCATCGTAAGCGAAGAGCTTAGACCAGTGCTTCTCAAACTTTCTATATTTGCGACCCAATTTTCAATCATAATTTTCATCGCACCCTCCCACCTTCCATATAGTAATAAAGAATTGAATGTAGTAATAATGTACTTTGACCTTACTACTAAAAACTACCTTACGACCAACACAAATTATCAAGATAATTATTAGATTTCGTATATGTTACTTCTAAGTAACAAGTTACTTTTAAGTAACAAATATTTTAAGTAAGTTACCTTTAAGTAACAAATACTTTAAGTAAGTTACCTTTAAGTAAAAAATACTTTAAGTAAGTTACTTTTAAGTAATAAGAAAAGCCTTAAGTTACATTTCCGTTTTAATTTTTAAATTGGAACAGTTTGCAATAAAAGTACAACGTGTTTTTTATATCAGAATATATTTTGTTTTGCTTCATTCAGTATATTAATAATTTCTTGAATAATCTTTTATTTTCGGCTTTCTGATATGTCCGTGCCTCCCTCGTAAGTTTATCACGCCACCACCCCCCCTACAGGAGAGCGCCTCATAGTTTGAGAAACGCTACCTTAGACTCACAGATTATCGAATAATAACTGGTCATTTTCTTACAAAATAATTGAAGTGCAGAGCTACCTTACAGCCAAAGCACTGTTGAGGCGGCATGCTCATAACGGCCACAGACGAATTTTGTTTACCAACGAGAAAATCCCTTGAAGCTGAAGAGTCTTTCAAACACCAGAATGACAACGGGGGATACGCAAGAATTTTCTATTAAGCCAGTGTTTCTCAAACTTTCAATACTGGCGACCCAATTTTCAATCATAATTTTTGTCGCGCCCCCACACTTTACAACATTAATGTATTTACTGCAATAAAAATGCACTTTGACGCTAAAGCTACAATTCTATCTCAATTATAAACTGTCTAAGTATTGAATTTTGTATATGTTACTTTTAAGTAATATATATTTTAAGAGAATATATATATATTATATACTTAAAATATATATTACTTACTTATTATTATGTTATATTTCTTTCTCTAATTTTAAAATTGGAATAGATCGCTAAATGATATACTTAATTAAGATTTATTTCCTTCAGCATCCATTTCTTAAAGTACAAATGTCATTAGAAAAATAATCTAGTCTATGTTGCTCTCTATCATATCCATCACATCTGGCATTATCGGGTACGTTTGCGTGAGTCTGGACAACCTATCGGGCGTCTACACAAAACATGTAATAATGCTTTTCATCATACAATTCCAGTCGGTTTTGGTCGACTCGATACTTCTATAGCTACCGAATCTAGCTTGAATGTACATTTTTTAATTTGCCCGTTAATTGTAATTCACGCTAATTAAGTATTTACGGCAGTAGATTAAAACACAATCATACATATATTTTTAAGTCATAAGCAAACATTCGACGATAATAAAGGATCAACAAGTACACAGACGAGCATGGTTTCGAAAATTAAATCAAGGAAATATTCTCAAAAATACTTAAATTTTGGATTTACCACTACTGAAGTAAATGATGGGGGAAAATGCCCTGGCTCGTTATGTGTTAAAACTTACAAATCTGAAGTGTCATCAACATGTGAAAGTTGTTTTTAAAACCATGTAAAATCATTTAGCCAAGTTGGAAGAATTTTAAAAAGTATTTTCTTGATGAGGACAACTTGGTAGCAAGTTACGAGTGGATTAGAGATCTATTTCAAGATACTCCAGAAGGGCTCTCAACTTCCGAAGAACAAAACTTCATGTATTTCACATCCAGTGAAAAATTAAAAGGCAATTTTGTAATAAATCCCTCTTTGAATTTTGGGTAGAGGTGGATGATGAATTTTCTGCACTGAAAACAAAAGCACTTCGTATACTATAGCTATATCTCAGCTAAATATAGAAAAATAACTCAGAGTGTCAATTTCTGATTTTTAACCTTCCTTTGAAAAACTTTGCTGTACAAGGCAAAAGCCCATGGAAGTCACTAAGAATTATTAAACTTGTTCTTTATTTAGTATTAAGAAATTATTTATAAAATAAATTCTTCACTACTGATACATTAAACGTATACTGGCTGAAACACCGGCTCTTCACACGAGTTTATTTTTTTAAAAAAAAAAAACACATTTTTCTTGATATAATAGCTGAACTGTAAGGAGAGTAAAACTGCATGCACGACATTGTATTCAAAAATGTAAAATTATTATTTATAGATAAATGTTATAATTGAAAATAACTGTTTAAAAGAACTGTAATTTTAAAACTCACAAAATTAGCATTTAGAATTAATGTTGTGAGTGCGGGGGGACTCAGTCATCCCAATCATTTGTTTATAATTATTTTTACTGCACACGATACAAATCGGAATTCCAGTGAATAATTTAATTAAGAGAAAGTATATTTACTGGCTTTCAAGGACTATTCAATTTTTCTTTGATGATTTGAGAAAAAATCCAATAAAACTGAACTAAAATGATTCAAAAGTGCAAAACCTTAATAAAAGACGCAAATCAGATACACTGTTCACTAATATTACAGAAATGTTATTTGCTGGCAAAGCTGTCATATTTTGTTCAAGTTATTGTAGTTTTAATGAGCTTTCATGATCGAGTGAGTGAATATTTACGTCGCACTGTTCAGCTACGCGAGGGCTTTTGGAGACGGACCTCGTAATTTTGAACCATGGTTAAGTGACGAGGACGACACTTAAGCTGTGTGGCCTGTTTTAACTATCACATCACTCCAACAAGGGGATGTTTGAGCTCTCGACAGATTTAACGTGCATCTAACCCCTACACGGCGGATCTTTAGTGGTACTGGGCCGGAACTCCTAACACCTTTTGTGATCAACAAATAGCAAGTTGAACTTTTTCTTTCTTGTGTCTTTTTGACAAGGTGAACTGCACCTTGTGGTACACTTATGGCTTCATATTTTAATTGATAGATTCTTCAGGAAGCATTTGAAAATTTTCCTTTCGTGTTTTCATGTTCATCGCGTTTCCCAATCATGAATAATATTCATTCTTTCAACAAGTTCTTCTTTTGTTTGATCAGTTTCAACTTCCTTCAATTGAGATCACAGATGCCCTGCTCCACCGCTTCTAGGTTAAAAGTGTATCCAGAAGAAAATACGGATGTTCTAAAAAGGATTATGACGTTTTTCACTAAAAATAAATTTTGGCCAAATAATCCTTCAAATCAATCAATTATTTTCCAAATATCGTGAAAATCTCTGTTATTTACAATTTCCCTCAGCGAAAAACCAACACATAAAAGATGGAACGGAACTAATGTAGAACTAACCATACCAGTAAGTTGGAATGTCAATCAAATGATTCGCAAATGTATTATGCTGCCTGGCTGAAAAGTGAATCATGTCTTCCTGTTCTTTCTACAACTAATGTACAGTATTTCAATAAGAATTACAGTAATGAATTTTTCTCAGGGTCTGGATTTTGTTTTTTTCTTTTAACAACTAATATTTTATGTTAAAACGTAGTAAAAAAATCTCTGATTGAGGAAATACACCGAATTAAACAAAATGTTTTTTTTTTAATTTGGTTTTGGGATCAAATATAGCTATTTGATGAAGGAAAAACGCCGGATGATAAACATAAATTATGTCAGTGTTGTTGTGTATTTTTTATTATGGAAGAAAGTATTTTTTTTACTTCTTTCCGGTTATTTTTTTAAATTTTTAAATTTTTGATATGCTCACGCCGTACTTGTAGGGTTATCGCGCCCCCTCAAAAGGGGGCGCCTCACACTTTGAGAAACACTGTATTAAGCTAAAGAGAAAAATGCTAACTCATCCTTCAGCCTCTGTAAGGTTTCATTAGGATGTAAGCTATGAAAGTGCCTCAAATATTCATTTTTAAGAGAAAAAAGTGAAAAACATAACGTGAAACCTTTGGACGCAAACCTATTCAATGGAAATCTAGTTGAATTTTTAAACAGAACACTGCTCCTGCTCGAAAGGCAAAGATGTTGTTGTGGTTGAAAGAAAATGTACATGCCTCAATAGATGAATGACCTAAGAGACTTAAAGACCATGCAAAGTCAAACAAAATCAATTTGAACAAAAGATGCATAATATGCAATTTAAAGATAAATTTAAACTTTAAGAAGTAATTCTAAATTTGATTATTAAGTTTTTAATGTTGATTATTTTATAATTGTATCAGAACTTATTGCTCAACTAGATATGTTTAAAAATACGGTTCGCCTTTCGAAAATTGGTGGTTTCATACAATGCAGAAAGATACTTTAAATTACGAAATGAAAAGGATAATGGAAAATATAGACTATAAAATTTAACAAGATACTTATTAAACATTTTTAAATTGAATGAAAACGAATGATCTTATGTTATTTTTTTCTATATTTTTTTAAAATTTCTAATGGGATGTGGATTGGTCATTAACCATTGCAGACCTAGTACGTCCCCCGGAAACTGGTATCAATTTTTAGTGCTACGCCCTATACGCGGCTACCAATCACAGCAGGTCTGACGAAGCGAACTTGTACCATAATTTAATTTTGCCCAGATCATCTAAACCAAACAGACACTCTAAGGATCTTTTACATGTCGTATAGTCATACGACATGACCACTGTCGATTTTCTGCATCATGAAAATTCAACGACTTGGGCCGGGAGTGAACCCGCAACCTTGGGTGCAGAAGGCCAGCGGCAAACCAACTGCGCCAAAACATGCATTTATTAATATTGCTGTTATTCTCATTATATTTCCTTGGTATAATTTTGTTTCTTTCCATCTTCCTTGAGCTCATTTCCTGAGGTTAGTTTATTCAGATATCTACAAAAAATAAAGTAAATTTAGTTTATTTATATTCATAATACCTTTCTCAGTTATGTTCGAGAGGTGAGACAAGTTACAACACAGATAAATTACCTTTGTGCCTTGAGTCAAAATATAATTATACTTACTCATGTAGTAACTGAAGTTTAATTTAATTGAGTACACTGATTCTGGATAAGGATTTAGACACCAGGTTTCTAATCTATTTATAAACACTTTACATTTATTACCCGTTTCTATTTAGTTTATTATTGTTCCCCTGGAGTAAACACATAAGTTTATAATAGTTTTTTAAATTTTAACGTATGTAATAATTTCACATATAATGATCAAAATTGTTTCAGCTTCAAATCTTATTTTCAGAAACATTTGCCAACTTTTAATTTTAAATGCACTAAAAGTGAAAAAAAGATAGGAAAGGTAAAATTTAAGCTTGTGTTTACACAATTAGACAAAATTAGTAGGATGATTACTGAAATAAATATATCTTATATTTATTTATTACTTATGTATTTGCTAAATCGAATTTCGTCGTCAAATGTCATAATATTGATCAGCAAAAAAAAAAAAAAAAAAAAATACGCCTTGGAAAAGTCTTACCATGCTTGCTCAAATACTATAAATTTAGCGCCAAATTATACAAAATGTTGGCGAATTCTTGGTCAAAACTCTTTGTCACTTTACTGGTTGATGCACACATACATAGATATAATTTACTTAAGATTAGAATTAAATTATATGAGGTATATAAGAGCACACGTGTGTGTATGTAAATATATATACTTTTTACTTATATACTTTTCCATAAACAAAAATAGATTTTTATGTTGTTTCACACACATTTAATACATCCTAACCAATCTCATATTTCAACTACTGCGATTAACATGTTAGAATTTCACATATAGAAAGATAAATGAAGAAAGTAAAATTAATTTAATTAGAAAAATTAAGCTCAAATCTCCAGGGAATTGTATGGAAAATCTCCAAAGCCTTACATTGTTTTTGCCTCTGTACATAAGCACGACATTCACAACAAAAAAATGCAGCTATATAAAATAATTCCTCTAAAGACACATACACGTTGAAGAAGTGCACAGACATACGAGTAAGTGGTAATAAATTTGTATCATATGCATTTGAATTAATCCAGGCACTTAAGTTTGGGAGGCAACCCAAGTATTTTCTATAGAAAATAATTGTAAATCTTCAAAGCATACACTGATAAAAAACAGCACAAATGTTTGGGGAATTCTACTGAACATGTAGAGTACTATTTGTTTAATTTTTTAATTGGAATACCTCTCTTTTAAAAAAGTGGATTTATCTCTATTTGAGTTTTAAATAATTGACATGACATGAGTTCTTAGACAAATTTCGCAGATTGGCACTTTTTAAAACGCCCTTTCATTTCAATTAACAAGCTATACAACATATGGTCATCTACACTTAAAACTACATAATTAAACCATTTGAAGGAAAATATTATTAATTAACATTAATCCAATAAACGGTCAGTTTGACTTATGATCCTTTAGTCGGAATACACGTAGTCATTAGCCCCGCCGACCCTGTATATATTTAAAATGCATTCGAGCGCAAATGAAAACAAAACAAAGGAGACCGTTGCCAAAACAACTAACTAAAAACCCAGTTGTTGAATTTGAAAAATCGTTTAACAATTTAATTTTAAAAAAATCTAAAGCGAATTTCGAAAAACACTCTCCGTAGTGCACATCTTCAGGAAGTAGAATAATTATATGTGTGCCAAGTTTCATACTTCTGGGTTGCTTAGTTTGGGCTGTAGAGGTGAAACACACACACACCTAATCTCATCTTTATTAATATAGTTAGTTTTTTTCGATAATATGGGCAAAAAGTGTGTTAATTTTCTATGTATGCGTTGAGATATCGTATACTTTTAACTATTATTAAGAAGTAACCACGATACTTAGGTAAAATTTATTCTGCATTATTATTGATTCTTTTGTACATAATTTTGTTAATTATAGATAATACTTTTTATTTGCTTCATTTTAGGAGGCCGTGATTGAAGTAATCTACAGTAGGCGGATGAAATAAACTCAGAGAATCTCATCCAGTCTCTTAATTTGAAAGTACACAGTGTCTGGATGAAATGATGCATGTTTACGAGATAGTTATAGTTCGTCATGTGACACTGTTATGAGGTAGAAAAGGAAGTTTCAAATTGGCCTCACATCTCTCACAGACTATGCAAGAATTGAAAAACTAATTCTCACAGCACCATGAAATCGCACTGAGAAAAGTGGATGATTTCATCTTATTTGAATGAAGAACAATCATTCAAATGATCAAATAGTCCTGATGGTATTGATTTGAATACGGCAGTGTTTAAAAATTATTCACAAAGGACTTTACTTCTCAAAGCTGTCAGGACATTTGATTC
The DNA here is from genome assembly GCA_019973935.1 of Trichonephila clavipes. Lineage (NCBI taxonomy): Eukaryota > Metazoa > Arthropoda > Arachnida > Araneae > Nephilidae > Trichonephila > Trichonephila clavipes. The sequence continues at coordinate 149,792 of BMAU01015922.1, forward strand.
TACGACGACTGACTCCATTTCAGAATTAAACACGGTGTAAGCTGTCAAGGGAGATGTTGAACCTTTTTGGAGTAAGACGAATATGTTTGTTTGTGGTCTCTTGTTAAGAATGGATTGATTTTGGATTAAAAAATATAACCCAGAGGTAATAATGACCTAGGAGTAGAAGCATAGCAACTCATCTGCACTCCAAGAATGTCGGGGCACAA